>VZTN01006727.1:161435-227207 GCA_013400515.1 Erpornis zantholeuca | reverse complement strand
AAAAAAAAAAGAAAAAAAATGCAGCCCAAAGTAAATTTTAAAGAGATCTTTGAATTTATATACACCACCTTAATCTATGTATCCACAGAAATGGATCAAGCATGACTTGATTCTTTCCTTTTTCTCTATGTACATTCTTGCTTGCAAGTGTGGTGTGGGTTTAATCCCAACTGGAGATGAGGCACCACATGACTTCTTGCTCAAACCCCCTTGCCGTGGTGGAATGGGGAGGAGAATCCAACTGACACTTGTATGTTGAGGTAAGAACAGTTTAATGATTGAAAATAAAAGAAAATACAGCAATAATGGCAAATAATAGTAATAATGGCAATAAAAAGGGACAAAAAAATTGATGCACGATGCAATTGCTCACCACCTGCTGACTGATGCCAGACTCTCTTCCCAAACCCAGACTGGCTGCCTTTCCAGGGAATTCCCCCCAGTTTATATACTGGGAATGATCTTTTGTGTTGTGGAATATCCCTTTGGTCAGTTCAGGTCACCTCTCCCAGCTGTGCTCCCTCCTAGTTTCTTTTGCTCACCTCCTCCTCACTGGCAGAGCATGAGACAAGGGGAGAAAAAAGTCTTTGCCTTAGGATAAACACGACTTAGCAAAAAGCCTAAAGCATCAGTGAGTTATCAACACCATTCTCATTCTGAATCCAAAGCACAGCACTGTAGCAGCTACTGAGAAGAAATTTACTCTAGCTAAAACCCAAGGCAATGGGGTTTTCCTCTCTGAAACCCACGACATGTATTTTTGCCTATGCATATTAATCACCTCCTGAGGGTAAATTTCCCCCAGCTTAGATGAGACTCATGGATTCCTCCTACACTTACAGTGGGGGAGGAGGTCTGATCAGTGAGGGAGCTGTTTGAATGAGTCCATGAGTATCTTGTGGAGATCAAAACAGAGTAATTTTGCACATACATGGATAGCCTGCTGCAGAGAGTGCATTTGAGGTCCTGCTTTATGCACAGCCTGCAGATCATCTGGTGTGTTACAGCACTGCTTTAAGGGACCAGCAACTAGAGAAACCCAGGGGTTTAATGCTTGAAATCTCCTCCTCAGTCCTTGGGATACTTGCTGAGATTTCAACTATTTGATAGACACCATCTGTTACCGCAAAACAGTGGAGGAACTTTTAACACTAAAATAAGAGATAGAGGCCAGGAGAACAGCTAGGGGTGCGTAGCTACAGGAAAAGTTAATTAAGGTCTTGTTAACAGCTCTTTTAAATTATGTCTCCTGACTGATAATGATCTCAAAATGTATCAGTGACTTTCAGTTATTCCTAGGTAAATTCCTACCTCCCTAAAGACGCCTCTTTTCTTAAAGCATGAGAAATGGGAATGGCCCGTTGTGCTGTGGAAGCAGTCCAAAGCAAAAAGTACAACAAAAACTAGTCCAGTTTTCCTGTGGTGTTATGCAGGGCCTATACTTATGCTGACAGAAACCTCCTGTTGTGTTCGTCTTCCCTGCTCTGCTTTCTGTGACCCAGCTTTGTGTACATCAGTTGGCTGTATCTGACACTCGGGATCTGCAGTGATTCACCTTCTGTGTTATACATCATAGCTGGGAATCAAGGTGAAAATGTCAGTTTGTTTGCTTATTAAGTCTTCTGGCTCTTTTTCTTTATTATTTTTTGTGACTGAGGGTTTCGTAGCAGAAGCAGAGGAAACAATATATTTCAGAGTATCTCCAAATGCAGCTTTCCCGCCCAAGTGTTCACAAATTGATCCAGACCACCTCTTTGAGAACAGGTTACACACTCCAGAGGAATGCATAACTTGCCCATGAACTGCTGCATATTTTGTCTTGTATTTACATTTCTCCAAAGTGAAAAAAAAGGCTTTTTTTTCCAGATAAAGATATTTTCTGCTTTTGATGGATGAAATTAGTCTGCATATCCCTGGAGACTGCCAACAAGTTTACACTAGGAACTGGAATGAAGCCATCAATTAATTTCATGTGGGTTCCATCAGATGGCAAAAAACCATCACCTAGTCCCATCATGCTGGTCTCTAGATCCCTGAGGAATGAGGTGACCCCTAAGACTCCAAGCTCTCTGAGAATCACCTTGATGCACAGGGACATTCTGACTGCTTCCAGCTCTCATTCCTACGAGTGGCCATTAATGTGCCTTTGTGGTTGGGAGCAAAAACAGAAGGCTGAGCTGTGAGACTTGCATCTGGCACGCTCAGAACAACTCAAGTGCAAGAACTTCTGACATATTAAGCTCAAAGCCTTACATGCCCCAGCAACAATTTGGGTGATTAAAGTTTGGTTACAAAACTGATTGCAGAGATTGGACCTAACGGAATTTCATAAAAGTGGTTCAGGTTCGAACACTACTTCAGAGCCCCAACCGCCTGATTTTTGACTTTTGTAAAATGTGTACTCTCATGTTAACATTTTGGGTGCATCCATCTCTAAATAGCTGAATCAAACAGTATGTGAGAGCTTGTGATGCCCTTCACTGAACACAAAGAGACTGGTCCCCATTTGCCATTTTTATCTTCCTCGTTCCCTTTCTTGTAGCAAATATTTCTGGAATGAGTTTGTGAATCATTAAATCAGGACCTGCCTATAGTATGTGCAAACAGTGCTGAGACCCAAAGATCAATTATCACTGACCCTTCCTCCTGCCATCATCTTGGTTTGGCACTAAAACACCCCATTTATTGGAAATATTTGTTTCTTGGACCACCATATGGTTGAAGAAAGGTTTATACCCCAGGGGTTCTGTATTAGATTCCAGCAGGTTACTTCATTAAATGAGCATATCAAATTTGATTGGAAGTTCTCATCAGCTTTCTGTTCCATTTAATTTTATTTTTATACAGATGAAGAAATTACTGTTACACCCATACCCACTGACAAGCCAACTACATTACTTCACATCTACTTTATAACCACATATAATTACATAACCTCTTGGTTTATTTTCTTCCAGAACTCATGGCTCCTCATAGAATCTGTTCTGTCTGAACTAAGAGGCAGATTTTGGCCTAAAAAATGGTTTTCAAGACATTTAAATGGTTTGGGTTTTTTCCTATATTGAATATTCCACATTTATTAACCACAATTTGATTCAAGCAGAGTAAGGGCTTCACTGATACAGTCTGGAGTGGCTGTGTTAACAAAAGGAAGACAACACCAGCATCAAAATACTCTGCATAAATCTTATTATCATGGGAGATCTTCCATCTTTTCAGCCCCATGCTATAAAATCTCTTTTAGCACACTGTGTTCCCTCCACTTTGTGCCTCTTTAGTTACAGGCACCATGATCACTTTGTCATCTACAGTTTCCAATCAGCATTCCTCCTCAAACCCTCCAGTTCCTCACGAATACAGCAGACAAGGCTGCAAAGTACTGTCACCTCAAGGCAGTGTGAGGGCTTCCTTGGGTAAGAATGAGGCTGGCAGATCACGTTCACATCAAAGCACATATCTGGGTAACTAAAAATAGATAGAATAAAAATTGGCATCTGGAAAATTTTGAAGGGCTACAGTTTTATGCCTGTATAAACTCACTGAAATCAATTAAGGCTGGAGCGTAACTGTGGTGAAATCGCCCCTAAGATTGTTTTTAATGCTCATCCCAAGTTACATTCTTAAGCATATTGACAGACCACAGAGTCCATTTGTTATAATTTATCACAACAACCCTAAACAATCTGGCATAAACATGCTCTTACATTCATGCCAAGAAATGCTATGCACTCCTCAGATGCCAGAGAAGGCACCAGGAAGAGCAGTCCCCAGTCTCCTCATCAGTCCCTGGTCTGGAAGCATTTTCATATATAATTTTATCAACTTTAAAAGGAATGATTCAATCCTGCAGTCCTTCCTCCCATCAGTTTTATTTATTTAAGTGACTAGAGCCTGATAAATAAAAGCTGCAATTCCAGGCTCCTTAATTCCTATTTGCTTAGATAATGCAATTGCATATTGCAGAGTGCATGGAAGTAGACAACAAACTAGGGAATCCTATCTTCTGTCAAAAAAACCTATTTCTATGTGCCACATGGCTGCTCCTGGTAAACTGATACAGCTGAGGCAGCCGAGCACCAGTGCTTCTTGTGCTCTTTTAGCCCGTGACAGAAACAGTGGTTGTGCTGGACCACAACTGCTTGTGGATATGTGGGGGTGGGCAGGGATCTGTGAGGCCTCCAGCCCAGCCTCCTGCTCAGAGCAGGCATAGTGGGAGCAGCAGGCTCCCTGGGACCTTGCCCAGGCAGTTTTAAGCATCTCCAAGGATAGAGATGTCATGGCTTCTCCGGACAACCCATTGCATGGCCTGGCCACCCCTACTGCTACTGTAAAAATATTTTCCTTTTATGAAGCCAGAATTTGCCGTGTTCCAAGCTGTGTTCCTTGCCTCTCATCTCATCTCATCTCATCTCATCTCATCTCATCTCATCTCATCTCATCTCATCTCATCTCATCTCATCTCATCTCATCGTAGGCTATTGTGTCCAACACGCAGACCCAACAGTTCCACTGTGCTCTCCTGTGGGATCACAGTGTGCAGGCATCAGAAAACACGTCACAGACAACACCTTCTCACCTCCCACAGCACTACAGAAATGAGGAAGAAACTAATTTGAGATCCTCTACCAGAGAGGAAAGCCCCCAAAACTGGTGCCAGCAGTAACCAGCCTGACAGGAGGGCTCCAGTGAAGGGCAGAGCTCCTGCCCAGGGCAGTCCTGCACACACAGGGGACAGTGCTGCTGCCCAAAGCAGGTAACCAGAGGCTCCCTCTTGCCTACAGACCAAGACATCCACTACAGTGGCTGAGGGGAGAGCAATCCCCACAGCAGATGTGATCCACCCTCACCCTGGATGGATGTTCTTCACCTCAGCTTGTGCTGGACCACGTCAAGGTTACACATGCTAAAATCCCACACCAAATCAGGCTTCACAGGGATTAAACTGCAGACTTTAACATTCCAGAGCTGAGGAATTGCCTGTGCCAGAAGAACACTGCCATATGAAAGCAACACCAGCATACAATTGAAATAATTTATTTACCACTAGAGCACCACAAAAACAGACATACAATGTGTTAAAATACAGAGTAATCAATCACCAAAGTACAACACAGCTGTCCTTTAAGTTCCTTTTTTTTTTCTCCTTTAAACCATGCCAACCATACAGTTGTATTGATACTAAACACGTTAAGAAGTGCTGTCCTACCCCACCCAGCTAAGTGCTATGATTCCCTCTCAGCCCCAGTCAGCTCCTTGGGTTTGATCTTTCAAGGTGCTGAACATTTCCCATCAGTTCTCAGGGACTTTGCTCAGACAGTGGCAATCACCTCACCAGAATAAGGCCCTGTAGCACAAAGCCTGAGCTGTTGCAGACCCATCTAAAGATCATTCGAGGGGTATTTACATCAGACCTGAGTGGTGCTTAGGACTCACATCACCCCACTCTGTAGAGGGGAATTTCACCCATGAGTTCTGCATATTGTAGGATCAGGCCTAACACCCTTGGTAATTAAAGAGAAATACATGACTAATGAACAAGAAAAAAAAAATGTAGGAGCTTTATAATAGAGAATTTAAAATACTATCAGTGCATTTTGAGAAACACTCGAAGTTAAAAATCAGTCTTGGGGCAATGATTTAGAGAAATAGTGTTTTATGCTTAGAGAAAAACTCGAAATCCAAGTCCAAATTTTCAGCTGCACAGTGAGTATAGCTGGGCAACTATGCCATCTACTATTCTAGTTTTTCAAAACGGGTTTTGAGCTGCATTCCTGTATCAGAGAACTGCAAAATCATTTTTAAGTTTTGTAAAATGTGCTCACCCTTGTCTTCTCTCCTGTCCAACAAAAATACAGCTCTCATACTGAACCTGATAAAACTAATTTTGCTGTCGTTAAATAGCAAAATCCAGAGTATGTATCACCCTGAGGAGTTTCACTGAGTTCAGTGCATCTTCTCACTGGAGTTAAGTCTGGCTCAAGCAAGTGTTAGCAGGACAGATTTTTCACCTGTTCACCTCAGCTCACTAAATAAATCAGAAGTCTAACATACCTCCTCCTCTGTGCTGAGCCAGTGGGTGGGATTAGATCATCTCTGGGACTATGTTCCCTTCTAGGCAGTAACCACAGGCTCCACAGAAGCCCCAGGAGCTGCATGTGTGAGCCACAGTGGCACCTCGGTTTTGCATCAGTGTTCTGCTGAAGCCAAAGAAACTGCACTTCTTAAAACTGGGGCTGACAACACCAAGCTCAGGAGTGTCCTCCCGACACTGCTTAGGACAATGCCAGAAAATGTCCTTCTCATCCAAGGAGAAAGCTTGTATTTGCAGCTTTCCAGCTTTGCTCTGCAGAAGCATTCATCATGTGAAATGAAATGATTGTGCATTCTCCCCAATTCTTTTTTTTCTAATTTAGGTTGGGGTTTTTTAAAATGAAGTGTGTGATTTGATTTTTTCTTTTTACTCCCTCTACATTATGAAAACACATAACAACAACAAAACTCAAGGGACCCCCATGTTCTTTGTACATTTTTTTAAAAGAAGCTTTAACACGAACTCAGTTGAGAAAAGAATGGGTAAACTTGCCAAAATCAAGGGTCTGATCCTGCCAATCCTTGCACACACCCCAACAGCCTAAAGGGGCCTGCTGTGCCACTGCAGCAGTCAAAGGCAAGCCTCTGTTACCTGCAGTAGGAGCAGGAGCAGCCCCACAGAGGAGCTGCAGGACCGAGTTCCCACGTGCCAGGCCAACGCATCCGAGCGCGCCCCGATCCCGCAGCACGCGGGGCACGGCGCGGCACACGCTCCCTACAGCCTCCTGCACAGTGGTGAATGTCATTCTCTGCACGGCTTTGCCTCGCCTCAGCCAGGCTGGGACACCGCTTCGCTCGACACCTCGCTCCCTGCCCATCTGTTTGAATGTCTACAGCCGAAAGGAAATCGGAAAATCGGCCCAGAAAGCCGAACCGCGCCGCGATCCAAGTGTTATGAACGGGGACGACTGGAGAAGGAGGGGAGGAGGGGAGGGGGGAAAGGTTGCTTTAATCCATCCTTTTTTATAAAACAGAAAAACAAATGGAGTCAGGTAGCTTATGTCATAATGATGAACAATATACAAAGCACATGTATAGCAATTATTATAAAACATGTATTTGTAGTGCAAGTCAAAATATAGGGACTCTACTCATACTGGCCAGCTAGAGGGAAACACATGATTCTGAGTGATCAAAAAGAGCCCCAAATTCAAATTCAAAGTCATGAGAGCTGACAGTATTACAGAGTACAAAAATATGGTGAAAATTTACACATTACACATAAAGTACGTAATTTTTTAATAGTTTACAAATAGAGATCTACAGATATGTTTCCAATTAAGCTGGCTTTTACTACCCACCTATTGTAATACTCTAGGTATGGTTACATATACCAAAAGAACAAAAAAAATCCCATAGCATAGCTATACAGCAACATATTAAGGTCTGAAGATTAGACCAGTACATGTTAAATATTTCACTGGTTTACTAAACTGACATTTTAAATCATTTACAGTAAAAAAAAAAAAATCTTATAGACTTGTCTTTGAGACTGAAACAAGAGTGTCTTTTATTAGTAAATTATTCAGTATTTAAAACAAGGGTTTGAGACCTTACAAGAAGTCTCTCTAGGCAGCTGGCATGAAAAATAAGGTATTTTAAAGGCAGAGTTTGTCAATAATGTAATAACTGATTTCTATTTTAATCAAACTAAACTAACCATTACTTTTCTGATTCTTTTGAGCTTGTGTTCCTTTAGGCTTTATATGTATTTCTGGCAGCTTATTTGGTCTCCACTTTGTCCACATTGGCTGGTTTTCGTTTTTCCAATGGCGATACAGAAATGTTCATTTGATAGTTTTTACACACAAATAAATAATGCACTGTTAACTCTACAGCTAAGAGGAATGGGTAGGATGCCTATTGCGTAATAATACAGAGAGATCAAGTAAGGCACGGGACAGATACAGCAACTCCACTTCATGGGATTTTCCTGTTTTTTTCCTTTCACATAGTAACACTAACAAATTTCTTCCAGTGTTTATTTTTTAAAAGGTTTCTTTTTTCTTTAACTTTGCTTCTTGTCTATCTCACACTATGTGTAGGTGAAATGTAGGAAAAAGCCTTCAATGTTTTGCTTCAGATGCCAGTTAAAAAAAAAAACAAAACAAAACAAACTTTCAAACAGTTCAGACTAGTACCGCTTTTTTTTTCTTCTTTTTTTAACACTGATGAACCTGGGTTTTTATTTTTCTTTCCATCTGGCTCTCTCTTTCTTTTTTTTTTTTTTTTTTTTTTTTTTTTTTTTTTTAATAATCACACGTCATGCTGTTTCAGGGATATCCTTTAGCTGCACTTGCAAGACTTTACAATCATGTTGGAC
Source organism: Erpornis zantholeuca (assembly GCA_013400515.1). Classification (NCBI taxonomy): domain Eukaryota; kingdom Metazoa; phylum Chordata; class Aves; order Passeriformes; family Timaliidae; genus Erpornis; species Erpornis zantholeuca. The sequence continues at coordinate 218,794 of VZTN01006727.1, read as the reverse complement.
AGCTGTTCGATTTTGGGTGTTTTTCCAATGTAGTAGAGGATGGTGAGGGGTTCCAAATCCTGGGACACACAGCATGGAGAGGCAGAAGCTTCTGGATTTATGGTGTTATACAAGCTGAGTACCTAGAAAGAGAAACGAAAATAGACAGATTAAGGCAGCTACCTCTAATGAGCAAAGTGCTTTCTGCATCACTTCCTCCCACTGCACCTGAGACAACACCCACTGAAAGCAGTATGAAAATTCCTGGATTTTAGGGGTTTTTTATGCTTTTCCACTTCAATCTGGTGTTAACAATATGCCTGAATTTCCTAAGGTTTTGTCTATACAGTCTTAAAGCTCAAAGCTGGTACATACCGAGAGTCTGCCTCTAAAGTGTTGCCATTTGAATCAACAGGCACACCATATGTATGAGTACAGAGGAAAGAGAAAGGCTTTTATCTGTTTCTTCAGGTTGCCATTTGCTGTTTACCAGATTCTGGATTTACAAGAGACCAAAGAGAAAAAAGACCTCTTCAGATCATAGGCACTCCCCTTCTTTTATCCTCTGGCTATGTTAATTAAATCCATTAATGCCACCCTGCAAGCACCAGGACTCAAGGTGCAATTACTCCTGTTGAGAAGCAGCTGCAGTGAAGGGATCACCTAGGCCACCTTGGATTCCTATGCATGGTTCTCTGCAAGGGAAGTATGTAGGGTCAGCCACCGATGATGCATAGGTGCTCCTGAGGATGCCATTAATGCCTTAGCCAAACACCAAGTGACCTTTTCCTAGAACTTCCACACAATATTTGCAGCTTACAGACAGAAGATCTGTTCAGGACACCAACACTAACTACTTTATTAGGCAACTTCTGGCTCCTTGGGCAATTATCCAAACCACATATTTGTGACCATGACAGTTACTCTTCCTCTTTCCTTTAAAAACAAGTTCTGTTCCAAAATGTGTACACTATTACTCCACACCAGCACAAAAACACATTCACCTTATTTATACCTCTGCCTGCTGACATTGCTAACAGCACAATGTCACAGCCAGTGACAGCTACAAAGGGAAACTCAGGAAGAACATGATAACATGGTTTTACCAACTAAAAGGAACTCAAGCTGTCCCTTGGACACAGAGGAGTTCTCCCTTCTGGCTGACATTGATCTGGTATTTTAAGGGAGGCTTGAAAAAGGGGAGATGTCATTCTTAGTATGGACCCGAGGGTGAAATTCTTACTTTATGACAACTATGATGCAAATGTCTGTCTCTTGCATTTACTGTCTAGACATCCTTATTGATAGCTGAGAGGAAATTAGCATTTCACAGCAGAATACTACTCATCCTAAGGCAGTTCACTAAAATACCACATCCAATCCTCAAAATAAAAAGTCCCATCTCAGACAGCTATGACTTGGTTCTTCAACATCCCAGACACAAAGTCCCTCCTTCACATAGGAATTTTCAAACTATAAGAAAGAATATATCTTTTGAATTAAAATAAAGACATGTATCAGTATATTTTCATGAAATTCGGCATGGCAGGTTGCTAACCTTGAAATAGCAGGTCATAAAAGGAGGTGAGGACCGGGTGGTACAACTCAGCCCTTTTGTTGCTCTGAAAGTGCCTCCCTCAGTGCCTTTGCTGACCAAACTCATTGTGCTGTCTTCCACTCATGCTCCACAATGAAAGCCTTTTCCAGGCCACTTCCAAAGGCTACATTCTCACAAAAAGCATTCAATCCAACCATGTGTTCATATCGATGAACATACAAAAAAAAAGGAAATCTCTGGGGCCAGTACATTTCTCCTGCTTGAATACCACCTCGAGCCCCTGTGTGACTTCCTCTACAGGCCCACATTCCATCATCCTTAGAGTCTGAGGCTAACTTTGGGTATTGGTGCTGATATCAGTCCCAGAAACATAGCTCAACCTGCAGTTGCTGAAAATTAGCAAATCCATTACTTACTCTGCTGTGCTGAGTATCTGAGCTCCATAAATACGGGCAGGCTCCTGCACAGAAATTAGCATGGTATCCTTTAGGTTCGTGAATCCATTTCCAGCCAAGATCCCTCTTGAAGTCAATATAAAGTGGACGCAGACAGCAATTATCCTGCACATTCCTGGGAAATAAAATACAAACACATCGGTCAGAACAAAGACAACGCAGGGAATAAAACTAATCCAGTTCCTTGCTCCCTGAATGATCCTTTACAGGCAGGCAAGTCTGAGTCACAAAAATTCTCAACTAAATCAAATCAATTGTAGCTTATGCTGCAACTGAAATTGGATGCTTAGACATGGCAGGACTTGCTCATACAGACAAAGCTACCAAAGCTTCCCTGGAGGATTAGTCAAGTGTTTTTCTCCAGGTCTTACGGGGGGACTCTCTGAGTAGGTGAGCAAAGTGAAGGTGATAATTTGGCTCTAGCTATGGGGCTAATATATCTGGGAATCATCCCAGATGAAACTGAGCTTCTGCTGCCTAAGGTCACCACAATCTGCCCTTGTCTCTGTGGGACTGGAGACTGCCAGGCAGAGACCTGCTGCACGCAGACCCCCTGGGTCTGAGCACGAGGGTCTGCGTTCTGTATAAATGCCAGCTGTGAAGAAACATGATAAACAACTGCATGACACCTCCCAGGCTGGTAGGACTGTGTAAGAATATTGGATGTGGAGGCATAGTTACCTAAAACAATAGGCAGCATCTAAAGCACGCTTCTTCCGCCGACTGGGCTGTTGCGACTCAAGTCTGTAGGAGGGTAACAACATTAGCAGAAGATGTGGGGTCTTCCCACTGTATTTTTTCCTATTGGACTTTAAAGCTTTCACATCACCACTGGAATATGTGTAGTCATCAATACCTTCAAAAAATACATTTTGGTGATAAACATTGTGTTGCTTTTTCTTCACAAATTAAATAAACCATCTCTTAAAAAAAATTCTCTCAGAAACTGGGCCATGATGGTGTCAGCTGGGCATGTTTACTGGGGAAGTGGGGGCAAATTTCAACCCTACATGCCTAAGACATTCACAGGTCTTACGTTATCTATTCTATCAGCCCTCCCACATTCACGGCTGTTTAATGGCTTTTCTGCACATTTACTAGAAACATTTAAATTAGTAATAGAAAAGGTAATTTCAGTCACTGCACCTGCTCTGCTTCATTTCAAATGCCCCAAGCACTGATTCTTCTGTTACTTCAGATAGAGCAGTATTCCCAACTTTTAACAGCTATGTACCTTTCAAAACCTTTTAACACACCTAAAGCTGCTCTGGATACTTCACCTTCATTTCCCACTCTTCTATCCCATTAGTTTTCTCCATCACAGTCACTCCTTTCTAATAATTGTAAATTCTCTGTCTTTCATGGCCAGTTTATTTAAATCTGCTGATTTTCCCCAGAAAGACAGTTATTCTAGTCTCTTCCTCTATATGGGCATGGCAAAGACATTGATCAAAGTATTTCTTCTTGAAATGGCAATCCATGGCCTCACATTCTGTGTTCTCTTTGAACACCAACTGCCTTACTACCTTCTTATTGTGGCAATAGCACAGGCAAGAGACTCAAGGTATTGGCCTTTTATAGGAGTCATGTTATGCCTTTTGTTAGGACCCTTTAGAAAATTACCCTCCCCAACCAGATACCACTATCTGAACAGAAAAAACCCCACTAATCTTTTTGTAACATATGCAATTATAGTGACCAAGCATGATACTAACAATTTTTTAAACACATACAATGGCTTTAATCATATGTACAGTACATGTATTTACTTACAGGAAAAAATTCCAATGCAGTGAAACAATGGTTAGAAAAACTTAATATTTGACAAGGAATATAGCCAAATACTTGGACCACAAGTGAACCAAATCATTATACACTTCAATAAATGAGAACTTCATGAACAGAATTTAGGTTAAAATTGGTTCCAATATAGCTACCGTTTCCTATGTACTAGTGGATGTTAACTATAGTACAGTCAATTAAATATAATTTCCCTTTGTGAAACTGAAATTTTAATGGCTTAAAAACACAAGAGAACTTATATGACCTGGATATAGTTACTCCATATCACCTTGTCTGTTGTCCATAAAGAGCTCATATATCCTTAACCATCACTACACAGTTTTTTATTTTTTAATTCCAATCTTTTCTACTAAGTCTGACTCATTACATTACTATGATGGAGAGCAGTCAAAGGGTTTATTTTGAAAATATTGAGCATGTTTTCTCATTACTATGCAACAGTGGATGGCCTACTGTGCAACAGTCTCCACTAAATCCAAAACTCTATATCCTGTGTGCATGCTGCAAACTGTAACACAAACTCTTAAGGAATCAAAGCTGCATGCGTGGAAGGAGACAGCTGATCCATGACATCTGATTTCAGAATTTTTCAGGTGATATAGTTTTACCCTTGTGTCTTTAGTACCATTTCCTACCAGCTGAGAATCATGACTCTCAAATGAGCAAGCTTTCAATCAGCCAAATGCCATTTAGGAGGCAGAAATAGATTTTGTTTCCCTCCTCAATTAGTGAGTGCCATAACGTTTTAAAAAGCTGGGTATTTTTCCTATCATTACCTGCAAATCTTGCTTCAAGCTCCTCACTTTTATTTGGGATGATATAATTATTGGAAGGCACGAAGGTACAGCACGGACAATGTAAGCTTATCTTAAATCCAAGATTCCTGTCTGCAAAACATAAAAGTGAGTGGAGTTGGTTTTTACATGCGGAATGACTCTGAAATACTATCCCCGAGTTAATGGAGGAGCAGTTGGGGCAGGAGTGAAGGCAAAGAGCACTTTCTGTCACCTCTGTGATGGAGCCACTCATGTACGGCCTCGGTGACATCAAAAGACAACCATTCTCCTTCAGCTCTTGTTTTAACTACTTTGCTGTCGATATAGCGCTGTCCTGGTGATGATAATTCTTTAGATTTTAAAACCTGCAAGAAACAACAAACAAGATTGCCTACAGGTCAATATTTACCTGGTTGCTTTTAAAATGGATCAATAACACAAGAAACTATTAGAGATGAAAACTCTATGCAGCAGATGAACATTCATGCACATTTTCAGAAAGAATCTTCTTAGGGTGTGTAAGGAGAACAATATAAAACCACCCTAATGAAATCAGCTTATGCTCCCAAACAAAACACACCATCACACAAGTCACACAAAAAAAATGCCCTGAAAACTTATCCTGTAACAGAAGGGGTCAAGAGATCACAGTAATCATCAGAAGAAGCTATTTGACCTTCCTCAGCAATACTTACACTGGCTAGAGCCAAAGTCCAGGCTGTACAATGTAGTCTGTACACTGAAGCTATTACACTGCTCCCCTATAACTAACCTCTATGGTCTTGCCTTATTCATGCTTCCAGCCTTCCCTCTGATTTCAGGTACTAATCATACATGAAACAGATGGTCACACACGGATTTGTGCAAAAGTTGAGGCTGCTTCCACCCAAGCTTTGATGCCAGCTCTATTTGTATTTGTGTCAAATGCTTCAGCAAAGCTTCTACTGACCAAGCAATAAAAAGTACCTGTGGAAAAGAAACCCTGGCCCTGCATGACTAGAATTTCAAGTGCCCACAGACTTCCTCCCAGGCAAACAATTCTGTGAGTGCCTTCCCATACACAAGCATAGCCTGCTATTATTTACCCTAACTCTAGGATAAAAACAATTGGACTTTTGGCTGTTAACAGGTTTCTGGTTTTCTGGTTATTACGCTGTTGATAGTTTTGTGATGCAGGGAGCTGGAATGCCATGCAACATTAAGTCAACTCCAATCAAAATACCACACGATAACATCACAGTGTAACTTTTGGCATGCTAGCTGTGCGACTTCATATATTGTTTCGGGTTTTTCCTTTCTTTAAGCATCCAAGTCCATCTCCAAATGAGTAACTGACAACATCTCATTGTTTTCTCCTATTTTCTCAGCCCAGAACAACCTGACATCTAGCAAGCACTTCTGTAATAAAATCATGGTGAAACCACATAATACATGTAAAGAAAAATATTTCAAAAGAGGTGTGAAACTATGTCATCGTGATAAAATCAGGCTTTTCTTAATTAAGCAGGCTTGGAAAGCCCAGATGCTGTCCAGCATGTGGAGTCAGCATGTAGAATCTCTCTAGTTATTGCAATGCAGTTCTGGATCTCTCAAAGGCCAACAGCATGGCTCCTACAGTAACATTTGTCTCATGGAAAGAACAGCAACACGACAAGCTCTTTGTCTTTTCTGATCAACACATTTAGCAAAAAGCCATGAGAAGATGTTGGTTCAAGTCCAGAAGATTACTGAGGGCCCCTAGTAGGCAATGCTGAGTTCCCCAGTAGAAACTAAGGGCACTCCAACAGTGAACATTGGGACTCCTTTTTATGAGGTAACCTTCAAACAAAGTGTCTGAACAACTGTTTACAGAGAGTCTGGCAGCAGCAAGGGGACTACCATTGCTCAGAAGTGCCAGAGGGATGAGAGAATCAGTAATCAATGCTGGGAAAGTCCCAGAGAAGTACAAATATAACTTTGCCTTCCCTTTGGTCTTTATCAGGTCAAGTGTTTCTGAGGATGTAACGCAGCTGTCATTCTGCAAAGATGTGTTGGGGCTGGAGGGGAGGCAAATGGGACATAAGAACTTGGCTCATTTCTCTTCCTTTCTGCACAGTCATATCTTTCCAAAGACTCCAGAAACTGCATACCTCAGTTTTGGCAGTGATGTAAGGACTAAAAGTAAGTAATGTGCCAAAAGCAATCTCCTGATGTTAACTATAATTGGTCTTAGACATATTCTGAAGACACAGCTGCGCCTTGGTATCAAAAATAATATGTATTTATCCCAATCTTTATTCCAGTTGCTACCAAAGGACAAAATCAAGGGCTGGCAGTGTGTACCTGGAATGAAAAGCATTTGTAAAAGCACAAGAAATCATCAAAGCACGTATCCAATGGTACAAGGAAAATCCGTCCTCCCTGTTGAGCTGAACAACAATGAAAGTGTTGGCAGGTTTCAGAACTGTATGGCACTGTGGGACAGGATGGATACTGTGGATTGAAAGAGCAGGACAGTTGTTTATGCCACATGTTCAAGAAGAAGATTATGAAGAATTAGGTAAAAAGTCACAAACTAAGTATGAGATAATTTCCACAATTGACACCATGGGTAAAACAGGCACTGGCAGATCTTAAGCAAAAGTTTGTTAAGTGAGATGAGCGTCACACTTAGTGAAATTAACTTCAATCTCCTTCTCTTGAGTTAAGTGTCTTTATAGTGTTAGGGTGATGAATGATCTTAACAACCTGAGTACTTGCAAGAGAGAATGATCTTCTAGCCTTACCATTTTTCTCTTCTTTTTCTCTTACATTGTTGCAAGTGTGGAAAGCTAATGGAAGATAAAATCCTAGGGTGGATCCTTGGAGTCCATTTCCTTCCACAAAATAATCTGATTAAGATTCTTTCCCTACACTGCGTTCTATTTCCATCCACACTGAGGCAATTGCACTCTGTATGGTGGTAAACAAAGGGGCCTTTCTGTAGGAAGCTCTCAGAAATTTTTACAGCTACAGTATATTCTTCAAATGAGTCTTCCAGAAATTACTACATGAAGTAAGCATTTTAGTTTCTCTCTGCCCTTTGGTTTGATTCTTTTTACTTTGCCCTACTTTTAGGTTTTAACCTTTCCCATCAGCAACACACCTTTTTCTTCCAACATACCCTCAAGCCTGTATCCTCAATGCAAAGCTTCTCTTTCAGTGTTTCCAATCCTTTCTTCCTACTAGATCAACTGATTTATTTTCAAAAAAGAATAAAAGCCTTTTCTGTGCCTTGCAGCTTTTGTGCTTGAAAGCTTGTCTACTTTTTCCAACCACACTGATTGGACTTAGAAGAGATAATACCTTCACCTATAAACATTGCCTTGCCTTACCTATAAACACCACCTCACCTCCATGCTTAGCCCACCACAACCACATCAAACACGGCTATCAGAACTGCTGCTGCACAGCTACAGGACTTGTACCTGCAGGAGCTAAAGGAAAGCCTTTGTGTGAAAGTTTTCAGTAGACCAAAAATATTAACAGAAGACAAGGGGGGAAAAAGAAAATCCACAGAAGAGAAAGTCAACTGAGCTAAACCTCCCCTTTAATCCTTTCTTCCTTCTGGCACCTTACCCAAACACTCCCTCTTAAACAGGGAGAAGGAGTTTGGTCTGACTACAGGCCATGACGGGGAAGGCTCGGGTTTTCCAGTGGGGGAATCCTGTGCATCACCTGTGCATGCAGAGACACAGACCCCATCATTTGCATGAGCAGGAGACAGAGTTTCCACACAGGCAGCCCCACCTCCCTCACTGAGGAGCGACACATCCCAGCACGGGCCCACACAGGCAGCGGGGGATGCACGGCCGCGTCCGGGCGCGAGCACCTTCACACGCGCCTCGGAGAGGGCCCAAAGCCAACAGGCCCGGGCCCTGATGTGGGCATGTCTGCCCAGGGATAGCTGCTCACACCGTCTTGCTTCCAACAGAGTGATAATGTGGCGCTGCCTGTTACAGTAAATGATCACACAGGGAACAAATGCATATTGATCACATGCCGTGGCGGATGAGTTGAATCAGAAGTGTTGCCAAAAGTGATCCACCAGATTTCTAGACCAGTATGCAGAGTAATTTTCGTTTGGTAGCAATGTTCTAAATTCTAAGAAAAATATCCAGGTTTTTTCTACCCTGTTTTTATATGTGATTCCTCCCTTTCAGAGGAAAACAACAACCAAAAAACTTGTTAATTTTCTCTTGACCACGTGTCTTGTACACTGCCTTCTACCTACCATTTTCTGTGCCCACTGCTAACCTTCCCCTTATATACTTTTTTCAATTCTGAGGCTTCTTGAAAACACCTGGGGAAAAAACTACCTTACAAATACCCATGAAGGGTCTCTAGGTATCACATACATGCAGCTACTGCCAGCAGATCAAGGTGAAACAAACACACGGACAAATTAATAATGCAGTTAATTGCAGGAAATGGCTCATGAAGAAGCCAGATGCAAATAAAGCATTGCTCTTGTTTGTACAGCTCCATATGTTTAGGAAGCTCAGCCGGGGATCTCGGTGATGACAGCACTCACATGCCACCCTCATCAGGCCTGCCAGATTTCTGGTATGTTACAAATCCTGTTGAAATCTACTCTTTATTCTGCTCAGTCTTCTGGGGGAGAACCTCTGCTTGGCTGGCAGGGACTTGTCTGTGCTCCTCTTCATCCATTAGAGGAGGCTGACCCATGATGTTATCTTGAAAGCACATCCCAAATCACCATGACCAGGGCATTCAGCAGTGAAAAATTTTAGTTTTGTCACCAACTAGTTTCAGAAGAATGAGGAGTTTCCAGAAAATACTGATTTCTAAATTACTTCTGTCACTTCCTATGCTTATTTTTCAGACTAACTGGAAAGCATTAACAGATATATTTTTAAAAAATTTAAGTATTAAGTAGCTGAAATCTTCATTAAAATACTAGAGGATGAAACTGTTTATTTATAGGCACACATGTTTATACCCTCAAGAAACTATCACACAGTTCCGAGTATAAAAATAAGGATAAGGATTATCTTTGTCTGTATTTTATAAACTGTAAAGTACACTGAGAAGACTACATAATTCACGATAACAAACAAAGCAGAATGCTTGCACAATTAGCAGAAACATGACTGCTTTAAAGAATGGGGCATATCAGAAGTTGACATGAGCAGAGCAGCAGCCCTCGGCGTCAGTGTTACTGAACTGGTTCAAAAACAAAACTGAAAAGACTCCTAACCCCGAGACTCTGTTAAAAGAAACATAATTATTTTGCTCCAAGTTTCCTTTGCCTACACCCCCGCTCATATATTTAGGCAGCTAAAGCAAGGGATAACTGAATCAACACATTAGTGTATGTATTCTAGACAATAACCACTGACAGGAGACGCCAGAACAGCCTGTCTTCATGACTCATTACACAGCTAAAAGGAAAAAATTTGACATAAAGATACACTGGTTCTTTCAAATAACTAGAGCTCCTGCACAGCAACTTGCTTAGTTCATTTCAGATTTGGTGTTCTGGCCAATAACTACTTCTAGCCTTCTGTTGTTACCACAATCAGATGCAGAAGAATAGGAAAATCACAATTAAGTATAATTTAGAGTGGAATAGTTTTGGCTAATAAATTCACCACCTCTTCAGCAAGCAAACAAACCAAAAACTGAATGTGGTTCAGCAGTGATGATACACAGGCTGATGCATCAATGACATACATCTGCTGCAGCCAAGAAAACCATGGGCACCCATCAGAGGCCAAGCTTCAGCAACAAGAAGAGCATTTTAATGCTGGGTTTCAGAATTGCAGTCACCAACTCTTCAGAAATTTTTCCGGTGACTTACAGTTTCTTAAAACAAGTTGATGAACTTTCCAAACATAGTAATAAGATCATATGGCCACTTAAAAATATCTATCCTGTCTCCTGCACTGCCTCGGAACTTGAAATGGTCACTGCTGTCAGCCAGCAAGGGTTCTGCAGTCACTGAATAGCAGTAAATATGGCATTATCTTGTGAAAACCTGCTATTAATCTGTCTTTCCTCTCCATTCATTCCGGACCGTCTGATCTCCTCCCTCCAGATGCTCTTGGCCCCCTGATAACTTCCTTCCTTCCTTTCCCTTCTCTGTCATTTCAGACTCCTGTGATGTTCTTGTGTATTACAACATCTTGGCAGGCTCACTGCTCTTTCTCTTACTTATCACTCACTATCCATGATTTCCATTGGAACTTCAGGGCCCTTTTAAAAATAATGGAAATAACCTGACTTGTACTTGTAAGCTCAAAGTAAACAAGCCCAGACAAAGGGATCCAGTGGTAAATGATGTGCTTATGCTGGTTAACATTGAGAGCAGAGATAAGTTCAGCTATGCACACCATGGCCGAAAGTTGCCATTTAGAATAAGCTTTTTCGAACTAGAAGGAACTGCAAGGGACTCCAGCCTAACTCTCTGCACTGGAATAAGCAGATTCCCAAGGTCTGCATATGCAGCTGCTTGTCGTTTCCAGATTCTTACATACTATTCACCCTACTGAAAGATTCACTCACTGCCTGAGTGAGAAACCTCACTGAGATTTCAAAGGTCTCCTCGAACAGCTCTCAGGGACTTCAGCCAGCTCTTTCTGAAACTTAAAGTTAAAAAATGATCATGCTAATTATCAATCCTTTCTCATTCCCTGGTTAAATCTGAGGCCTTTGATCCTGTCTTGGACACAAGGAAAATCAAATCCTTGACTCTTGTTCCGAACCTCTCCAGTTTCTTACTCATTATATGTGAAAACATATGGTGCAAAGTGCAAAGCTTCCATATAGTACCTTTTGCCAGATAATTGGGAATCTACTGGCTATCGAAATCTTAGCTGCTTCTAAGCGCAAGAGACCCCGGCTGTGTTATTTTTTAAAAAATTGTCAGTGTGAGTTTTCAAGCTCTTCTTGAAGCCATTCCTGCAAAGGAGTAATTCAGACTCTGCCTTCAGTGCTATGGAGTTAAAAGGGCTTTACAGTCCCCCCTGCTTATCAATGAAGTCTTTCCATTACTTGCAGTGGTCTCTGAATCAGGCTCAAACTGAGGGCAGAACCTTTTGAGACTAGTATATGAGATGCAGAGTTCCTGCCAAAATATAAAGAAAGGTATGGAGTACTTGCCAAAGTTTGTAAAAAACCCATAGCTCTCTGATCCATCTGCTCAGAACTTGCCAGACACGTTCTTCATGCAAACTTGCAAATAAAAAGAACATATTGCACACATAACCCAACCTCTTTTATATCTGGATGGGCTACAGCTGCAGAAGGATTCTCTTACAGTGTTGGCTCATGCTCACTTAAAGGTAAAAGAAGGTGAAGTGTGAGGGGGATGAAGAGATGAGCACTTAAAGCAGGTCAGAAAGGGAGGGGAAGTCAAGTATGTCGTGGAATCACTGTGACTGACTCACTGCATCACCCTGTGGTGAGGGGATATCTCTGGGAAGAGAATGGATCCTGCGAAGGGATTTCCTCCCCATTTGTTCCCCAAGCAGGGCCTTCCTCCTGATATTGAAGATACATGTGCAGTGTAAGTTGGGGACAGAGCCCTGAGGCCGTCCAGCCTGATTTATGTTTAAGCAGGCAGGAAGACTCTGCACTGTATAAGCAATAAACAAGAACTGAGGGTCTGGGGTCCTTCTCCTGGAAGATTCCGAAATATTGAGGGCAATTTCCTGCCATTTGGGAGATTTTAAGATAGCTCCACAGAAAGATTTTATATAAAACAAAGCAAAACAAAAAAAATCCTGTAAACTTATCTAGCATTTAGCTTTAACTTGCCAGAGGCACATTATGTTTTATTAAAATATCAACAGAGAGGAGCCAAAGTCAACAGAAACAGAGTGGGTTCTCCTGTCTTCTAGCCAAATCTCCCAGATCCTGCAGGGTACTCCTGTGTTCATCTCCCCTTTATGCACAGGTCTCCTAAGCCCTTTTCTCTTCCTCAGTCCTGTCCCTGACAGTCACATCTCATCTCCATGTGCATTTTACTACAACAATTTTGGCATGAAGCTTTCTTGGCTAAATGAATATTTGGATATAGTACTTCTAAGATGTCATCTTCCACAAATCCCTCCTCTTTCTTCCCTTCCTCTTGCCTGCATTGTTCCCTACAACTCACAATTCTCTTTGTGGTTTTCTCTTCCCACCACCTACAGGTTTCCACTCAAACCACTCTTTATCCTCCTCCATTTTCTCCCATCCTCTATTCTTCTCCACGCAGGCTTCTCTCCAACAAAACTTCACATTGTTTCCTACACCTCCCCAGAGCAGGAACACCACGTTTCCCCTTCCAGCAGGCTCCCCAGCACACTGCCATCAAGCCAACCTGTTGTTCCTCACCCCAGTAACTACCACGCTGAGCTGCTTGGTTCAAAGTTGCTCGTGGTCCCAGTGCAATGCAGGCTTGGCTACCCCAACAAACCCTAGCCCAAAGAGCAGGAACCCAGACCTAGCAGTTGTTTTCTGACCCACAGCCCACATTCCCACACCTCTGACGACGAACATACACCAGAAGTGGCAAGAGGTGGCTGCCTCTGAGATACACTCTCAAACTGTGCAGGTGATGCAGCCATAAATACTTCCCCTCACACTCACAGAGTATTTTCTGAAGGTACTCTGGACACGATCTCCAATGTACTGACATGTTTTTGCAGGGCATACAGCATTTGGAAGCGGAAAAAGGAATTCTGGAACAAGGAGAAAACAGCAATTCAACTGAAATATACTGCAAATCAACCTCCTCTGGTCCTGAGCAATTGCTGGGGAAAAGAGGAGGAGGTTGGTAGAGTACAAAGTTACTACATCCATGCTTTATACTGAGGTTGGCACTTCGAAGAACACTATACATTTGCCATTCAACAAAACCTTGTGACCTTTCAGAATGCGAGAGTCTGGTTTCAGGACAGCAAAACATAAACTGTGAGACCCAAATGCACTGCTTTAGATGGTGGTCACAGTGATGGCAGGCAGTTATAACCAAGTGCCCCAGGTGACATCTGTAACACAGACATCCTGCGCCAGCTCACAGCCACAGATCCTGCTTCATGGTATTTTCTTCTACAGCATTAGAGACGGCACTTTTTGGCAAGAAAAGAGAGCAAGGCCCCTCTGCTCCTGATTATATGGAGATCAGCCTGAAGGATCTCTGTTGCAGTCAGTGTAAATTGCCTCAGATTTGCACCACAGAGATTTGGCCCAAATCTATAGTAGCTCACTCTAAACGTATTCCCCAACTGAAAAACAAGACAAAACACTGTCTGAATTGAAAGTATTTGAACAACCGACTGTGGTTTAAATTTAAATCTGACTCATAATGGGGTAATATGTTCCACAGCATCTTCCTCCTCATACCTCCAAGCAGGGAGAGAGGCCCTGGAATAAGCAGGGGTTACCACCTCCTGGAGGACAGAAAGTGGTTCCTATACCCCGTGCAAGCTCCACAGGAGCTCCTGACATGGACTGGGCTCTCCCTAACATGGAATGACCAAAAGTCTGCTTCTGTTTGCTTCAAATTCTTCATTGCAATCTGATGTGTTCCCCCCACCTTTAACCTGGCACTGTTCATTTGCTCTGATACATCCTGTGGGACATCCCTCCCACCCACAGCCTCTCAGGTACCCTCACCCAGAGCAGCCCCAGACAATGATGACAATAAAACACAGAGCTTCAGCTGCATTTTTTGTGATGCTTTATGATGTGTTAACAAAACATGGCACTGCTTCCATAGGAAGTAATTATTACTTGCTATTGTTTGACTGCCTGTACATAATAAAAATACCTTAAACCCAATACCACAATACTCTCTGAAGGATGTCTTTTCACCCTGTATAAGGGTTTCCACTAGTTCTGCTTTGCAGTGGTGCCTATTTATTTTTTGGAATGCTTATTCATGAAAGACAAGGGGTTTTTTTTGAAGGGTGCAGGGACTTTATTCATAAATACAGAAGCACCTTAATAAAAGAAAGATGTGATGAAGTCTTCAAAGCAGGCAAGAAAACTGATGAACAAAGACATTCCCATAACAACTGAGCTATATCTGATCAAATTCCAATAAAGCCTGCATTTGGCATAAATCTTTAAAAACATAGCAAGGGCCACTGGAGGATGCTAAAACTTGTTTGTTTAATATTATTCCTCCTCCCTTCCCCAAAAGCACTTTATCCTCCTAATATTTTCTGAAGTCTTGGTGCACGCTGGGAAGCGCACTGAAGGAGCACGGCGCCGGGGAAGGACGGGAGAAGCGCGCCTTGTCCGAGGTCACGCCGCTTCCTTCCTTCCCTCCGGCTGTCCACTCGCCAACGTGCTGATCATCAGCAGTATAACCACCAGATTAAGACTCCCTTTCAGGCAGAAGAAACAACAGAAAAGATAGTGCCCTTAAAGAATTTAATTCTCTGTGGCTTCACTTAACCAGATCCAAGAAGAGACAGAAGCCTTTACACCAGCCTTATAATAGTAACTTAATTCCTACTTCTGTGAGTTTTATTATTTTCCATCCTAAGACTACTTAGTATGTGCACTGCACTTCCCATCTGTGCAGGAACACACAGATGTGGCTGACTAATCCTTAAATACCAAGAGAAGTATTCTGGGTGAAAACAGACATTTTCTGCACACAGGGATTACTTCTTGCCCATTGGCTTTGCGGATGCATCCAGGGCACCTCCATGAGAACTAATCTCTAGGACTCACTGCCTGGAGAAATCCAGATGTCAGAAAACTGGGCAAGCAGATTCATAACCACTCACTCCCAGCATAAATACGAGGGGGCACTCTCTGCTCCAACTCAGCCTCTGAGGTGGGAACAGGGTCCTGCTGTTGTGCCAGGGGCTGGGAACAAGGGGCCACAGCCCTGGCTCACCATGCCAAGCAGCCCCAGACTGCCTTCCCGGAGTCAGTGCAAACAAGGGCTGTAGGAAAACACAAAGTCCCTTTCTGATGTGGTTTGGAAAAGGGAGCCAAGTACAGCCTCAGGAAAGCTTAGCTGAAAAGGTGCAGTTTTGCATTTCTTTCATTTTAAGGGGTAGATCTGTAAGGTCAGAGGACCACACAAAGAAAGAACCAGGCAGAGAAACAAAATATTTATATTCTGCTTGCTTATTTTTTCAATTTACCCTGCACATCTGTCTCTAGCTGTTCCTAAAATAGCCTAAAATGGAGTAACATTGTCCCTTCTGCACCAGTGGTATATATGCTACTACTAAACTGCCACTGGAGTAAATCAGAAAGCTCTTGGAGGGCAGTTAGGAGATGTGCACATGTTCAGGGACAGCCACTATCTCAGTGAACTGCAAGAGAGCTCCAGAGGACTTCTTCCCCTCTCCTGCTTGACTGAGAAAGAGAAAGGGACAAAGGAACAACCATTCCTTGAAACTGCAGGTATGAGAGGAATTTCAAAAACCCTCATCAAGAAGAACTCCACAACAAAGCAAAACACTAGGCAACCTGAAACTTGGTTGGAGGAGAAAAAAACCCCCTAATAATTAAATGTTGCTTATGCAAGATGAAAAACCACACTGTTCCTTCTGGGCACAACAGCCCTGGCAAGCCCGGCATGTGTGTCACAAGACAGGAAGCAAAGCTCCTGCACAGAGGAGGAGCAGCAGCTGCTCATGCCAACTCCACCAGCAACCTCCTCTGCAAGGCTCATTCTCTGTGCACGGCGTTTCATGCTGGAGTCAGATACCTGACTAAGTCTTCAGCCCTCACAGAACATAGTTGCCTCTCTCACTGAAAGGAGGATCTTCCTCACTCTCCCCTTCTACCTCCCATATTTGTACCTTTGCTCACCACTAGACAACTCTATCTGCATACTCAATACATCAATACACAGCCCTGAACCTCCTCTGGTAGCATTATGCCTCCTACCCATCCTTCCCTACCTTCACCTGCACAGATTTTCTTTTTTCTAATCTGCAGAATTAATATAGTAAGTTTTAGAATGTTTCCTATAGCACTGTTTTACAATACACTATAGAATATCTCAAGCCGGAAGAGACCCAAAAGCATCTTGGGTCCCTTCTCTCCCATTTCTCCCTGCTTTTGCTTTTCCTAACCTCAGTTGCTGTGATGGAGATCACTTGCAGCAACATTTGGGGACTCTCATGCTCCTGCAGAAGAGCTTCTACCAAGGAACCCATGCAGTCCAGACTGCCCACCACAGAGCTGTAATACCCCTGTACAAGGTCTTAGGAAGAGCTGCATACAAGATTGCAAGAAATAAGCATGACCATAGGGAAATGATCCAGAGACAGCTCGCCTCTCTACAAGCAAAGGAACAAAGTAGCATGCCTAAAATATGCCTGACACAAACACACAGGGCATGCATGCTGCCTCTGGCTTGCCTGTTACTTGGTGGAGAAAAGATCTAATCCTACAATAACCTGCACTCGTTACGCACCTAACACTTCACTTAGTAGGCTCCACCCAGCCTAAAAAAGAAACTGCCTTACTCACCAGCTATATATTTGTCCAGGGACCCAAGTACCTACCCTGGATGCAGGTGTCAGTCATTTCCATGGGCATAGGCTTGCTGGAGCCAGGCTCTTTTAAGTAAGCCCCAGCTGTTTCTCATCACAAGGCAAAATCCCAGCCAAGTAAAGGCCCTTTCTTCCATACCTCTGCTGAACCCTTTGTGTCCCATGTTCCTCAAACACAGAAAGGCAATGAACTGAGCTCAGGCAACCACAGCTGTATTCTTTTCAGGTGGCTGACTAACAGCTCTCAAAAGTAGAACAACAGAAAGCCCAGAGATGCCATTGACTCCTTTTAGGATGTCTGAACAGTGAAGTCAAGCCAGAATATACAATTGTTTCAGCAGGCTGCTCTGGCAACATCACTGGGACTCATTGTGCATTTCTCTGGGATGGCTGTTCTACCCAGGCAACACTAGTGATTCTCAATAGACGTTCTTAGCTTTCCCTTTTAACAAATAACACATTATTTGCTCAGCTTTTCTGCCAATCTGTTCTTGGAAAGGAAGGCAGTCAGGTCACAGCCCCCAGTGACCACCTGTGGACCTGAACCACATTCAAATGGGAATTAAGTTTTTCCCACATGTAAACAACATCTAGACAGACCAGTGCACTTTTCCTGCTGTCAGCCTCCACGACTGGCTTTTACTGTCACTTCAGCGAGCACATGAACCCAAACTGCCCCCTCTCTCTGCTCCATGTTTGGCTTCCACTGGACCAGACCAGGCAGGAAACACTCAAAGTGAGGGAGAAGACACACTCAAATTTGCACCCATTCTACAGGACAGTGCCCAAGCATAGCTAATGCATGCAGCAAGAACAGAGCTAAAGAGGGGACACACAGCCTTTTACAAGGTGGATACAAACCTTGTATCCACCAAGGTTTTCAGCAGAACATGTCACAGGTTGCTGGAACAACCGTAAGTTTTACTCAGCAGAAAACTGCTGGGAACTGGGCCCCTTTTAGTTGCTGTGTTTCTCAGCAAAGTGAATTATGCTTTAGATGAAATATGCTCTAGACAGTATTTGCACAAATGCACAGACTCTATGTTAAGTGAGGTTAAAGGCTCTAAAGTCCTTAAAGATTAAATGACATAAATCTTGTCAACACTCAGGAGGGCAAGAGTCATGGGGCATTTTCTTACTTCACAATCCCTGAATTGTCCACTCCCTTTCCTCAACTCCTGGACTACTATACAGAAGCCAGGTGTAAAACTGTGAAATTTTGCAATTCAGTTATTAATGCCATTTCTACAAGGAAAGCTTCACAAGCTTCTCCTGAACACAGGCCAGAGAGAGGAATTTGACTTCTATGTAAACTGCAGTTCAGGTCAGGTGTTAGGCGACAGACATCCCAGGGATAACTTTTTTGATGTCTTGTTCTCTCACGTTTTTTTAATGTGCTGTGAATAGAATCACGGAATCGCTAAGGTTGTAAAAAACCTCCAAGATCACGGAGTCCAACCCTTGACCAAACACCACCATGCCAACTGGACCCTGGCACTAAGTGCCATGTCCAGTCATTTCCTGAACTCTTGCAGGGGTGGTGACTCTACCACTCCCCTGGGCAGCCTGTTCCAGTACTTGACAACTCTTTCAGTGAAGGAATTCTTCCTGATGTCCAACCTGAACCTCCCATGCTGCAGCTTGAGACCATTTCCTCTTGTTCTGTCAGTTGTTGCCTGGGGGAAGAGACCGACTCCCACCTGACTACAACCTCCTTTCAAGCAGTTGTACAGAGTGATAAGGTCAACCCTGAGCCTCCTTTTCTCCAGGCTAAACACCCCCAGCTCCCTCAGCTGCACCTCATAGGACTCCCTCTCTAAACCCTTGCCCAGCTCCACTGCCCTTCTCTGGACGCGCTCTAGCACCTCTATGTCTTTCTTGCAGTGAGGGGCCCAGAACTGGACACAGGATTTGAGATGTGACCTCACCAGGGCTGAGTAAAGTGGGAAAATCACTGTCCTGGTCCTGCTGGCCACACTATTGCTGATAGAAGCCAGGATGCCAATGGCTGTCTTGGCCACCTGGGCAAACTGCTGGCTCAAAACTCTGGAGTGCTGAGGCTCATCTGTTAGAAAAATCCGCACATTTCAGCTTCGTGCAATTTTGAGTGAAGCCCATTCTAGGGAAAGCACTGAAGTAAGAGGCTGCTTTGGAGAGAGGGGACTCGACTGCTTCTCCCCCCGGTTCGTTCTGCCTGCTGGGTGGGTTTGCAGCAGCCAGGAGGGAGCTGACGTGCCCCCGGTGCCGCCGTACCTGGTACAGCTCTATCCGCTGCTCCGAGACGCGCGCCTTGGAGTTCTGCAGGCGGAAGACCCTGAACTCGGCCTTCACCAAGTTGGAGGCGTTCTTCTCCATGGCCGAGACGTCAAACCGGACGATTCGGAAGTAAAGGCTGTAGTAGCTCGGCGGGATGGCGTCTGCAAGAAAGCAGCGTGGGTTTATTACTTTTCTTGATGATAGAACAATGTTGTTGCTGCAGGGATTTTAATGCTAGACAGTCTCAGGGAAATATCTGAAGCATGGTTCAGCTTCCAATGGTCAGTTTAGTGCTATTAACAATTTAATAAAAACGAAAATGTTTTTTTTATAGGACTGCCATCTTAACAGACATTAACAACTACTTTTAGCTCTATTTCAGATCATGCATTTAAACCTCCCCTCTTTTAGCCTACTGGTGGAAAATCATGAATATTTATGAACTGAGAAAAAAACACAGCAGTTGGTATATGGTAAATGCCTTGGGGCTTGCAGAGAGTTCACAGGGATCTGCTAAGACAACAAGTAACAGCAGGTCGTCTGATCTATATGTTCTCTGAAACCCACTTCCTCCCAGAACATGGAGCATGAATTAGCCAGCTTCATATTTTGTTCTATACCCAGTTATTAAAGGATATTTTTGGAACAAAATAGTCATTCTGATTATAGTGATGAAGGCTGGGAGAGAAGAGGAAGGAAAAACAACGGGAAAAGGCAAGCAGACAGTAGACATTGTAAGAAGGATTACATGAATTTTGACCACTTGGAAGCAGTGAAAGCCATAAATCTAACCACCTCTTATATATATTGGGGAAAAGCAGAAAAAACAACAGAAAAATGGACTCAAGTCTTCAATAGCAGTGTTAGACATCTCAGTTTAGGTTTCAAAACACGTTTCTCCTTCCCAATGGTAAACCCTAAGAGTAAGCTGCAAGGCACTTTTGCACAACCCAGGTAACCCTAAGGGCTTCAGTCATCATCTGAGGCCCTTCCACTCTGTCCAGAGCAGCAGCACCAGGAAAAATTTGCCTGCAGCACCCCTGCCTGACACTCAGAGAGGAAGCTCACGCTCCTCAGAGAGGAGATGAAATTACCTTAAGTCCTCATAAAAATCTTTGTTCAAACTGAGGGAACAGTTTCTTCTCTTAAAGTGTGAAAACTGAAGTAGGCAAATTAAAAAAAAGAAAGAGGAAAATTGTATTTGGGGGTTGGGGAGGCATTTTCAGCTGAGGAAGCACAGGTGTTCTCACATTTACACATTTAATAACCCACTTGTAGCTCTTTGATTAAGTTCAAACTGACTACTTAATAAATGTAGCTATGAGAAAATCTTTGATGATAAAGAAATAATCTCAGCTCAATAATCAACTGTAGATGCATTATAAGTGAGAGATGACAAGTTCTCAAAACACTTCAAAAAATCCTCTGAAAGAGTACTTCCCAGAGCAGACCCTCAGTATGATCAAACAGGTACAACTACGAACGGGAAGCTCCAGACTTCCTTAGGATTCCATTTAATTTAAAAAAAAAAAAAAAAAAAAAAAAAGTTCTGAGATTTTCACATCTGTAGTGCTTTAAAATTAACCCCCAGGCATCATAATCACAATTCTTGGCTACCATGCTCACTGACAGGAAACTGCTACAATATCACAGTGAGAACTCAAAGGCAAACGGATGCAAATTACTCCTACACCAAGGTTGCTCCTCTCTCCCACAGCAGTGCTAGAGTCTCTCCAAGTACCAAAAAAAGGGCTTCTGAGAAGTGTTTAACCATATAGCAACTATGAGCTTGACCTTGATGGATTCTGCAAATCTTTATAAAAGCTACTTGGTTCAGAGATTATATCCTCCTTTAAGAGAGAAACAGTATCTTCAATTTACTTTTCCTGCTGTAGGAAACTCCGAGACTACTACTTGTTCTTCAGCCAAACCTAATCCTACTAGGAATATAATTTGGCATAATAATATGTATATATAAGATTGATGCTTCCAGGATGAGTTGTAAGTTGTCCTTCCCTGTCATTTGTTTGAGGCATCAACCTACCATTTTGTTCACTGTGGACAAGCCAAACCAGCAGCACTCACTTGCCCTGGCACAGACAAACCCTGTCCATCTTGACTTTATTTTAGATTGAAAAGTCCTATTTAACTGTCAGTTTGTTTTATATTTAGCTTCTTATTCCTAGAACTTTCTTGTGCTATATTTGTAGGCCTTCTTTCCAGTTTCTTTATTTTAGATACTGTATATTACAAATCTCTGGATATGTATCTGAGTGGATATTCCCGAGCCATTACTGCATTTACATTTTTTCTCTCTCTAGTGTATAAGGAAGACAGAGAATGAATACTCCTTCAGTGTGCCTGTTTTTGTCTTTGCATATGTGCACTTGTATACACTGCAAACAAGTATTTGCCTTCCATGGGAACAAGGCAGGCATGGGACTCCCTCCATGAGTAAGAAGGAAGTCTTGTCTTACTAAACAGATGACAGAAGTTTCATGTCTCTTGTACGATAGTTGTACATCTTTATATGCAAAAACCCACATAAGAAATTTGATTTCTTTACTCTATCATTCATGACAGTATCCACAGGAAGCCAAGTGAGGAAAAGGCATTATTCATGGACAGATGAAAAAAAGAAGGAATGGCTGACTGCAGAATTGGGGTTTATGTGAAAATTAATCAACATTAAGACTGTGAAATGAGACTTGCAACTCTCTTTAAAGGAATGGTAAGAACCCTATGGAGTCTACAAGGTTTTGGATTAGCCTTTAAGTGATCTCAGATGCTGCAATTTATCTCTCTTTGTGACTCCACCTTAACCTGACAGTTGTATCAATTCAGACTCAGCTGGATACCTCTGCACTCCCCTCTGGTTTTGGCCCCATGACTTCAGCAGACGCCAGGATGACTCTGACCAAGCTAGTCTGCAAGCACTGTTACCCTGCTGCGGACTAGACTCCTGAAGTATTCTTTGAACTATTATCACTAATGAGTGGAATTAAATCAGTATGTTTCCTGTAGCTAAGAAAAGATGGATTTCTTTTGTTCTGGTGGGAGAGAAAATAGTAAACACGATGAAAGGTTCCATTTTTATCATTTTTAAATTATTCATTAAATCAACCCTCAAAACACCTGAAGACTTCCAGCTGTAATAATCACAATCACAATCATCACAGTTGAGACAGGAGTTGCACAATACAGTGGGAGAAGGTGAAGGCAGCATCTATCCTCCTCCTCCCTTTAGGCTGCTAAACACCGAGCATCACAAGTTTACCTTTTTACTTTTTGGGGCCTTTTTTCTGTCCTGAACCTTCATCAGCTGCTTTACAGGGGACAGTCTGAGCTGCCAGGTTAAAATGTACTCTGGTATGTGAGTGATTAAGTGCATAAGGACACTGTGGTTTCTGTGCCTCCTACTGACTTTGTTCAATGTCCAGCATCCTCCAGGCTTCTGTGCCAGCAGCCTGGACAGAGAGCAGCCCCGCTCTGACGAAGCAGAAAAGCACCAGTGGGAGGGGTGCAGGAGACCTATCCCAACCTAGTCTTCAGTACTGCTCCAGGCTGGAACACTGTCAAGGGGAGAAACTGAACACATTCTCTGACCAACATCCAAAACAGCACACAGGCCCCCAGGAGCGCCTGGGAGGAGAGCAAGATGCAGTCAAGCACCCTGAAACTGAAAGCGGGGATAGAAAGTTTGTTTCATGCTGAAGATATTCCCCAGATCAGGAACAACCTGCATAGAAGGATGACACTTTTGCCTTGCGCAGTCGTGCTTGATGAACTAAGCCCTGCATTTCCACAGCTTTCCTCCCAAGTACTGCATGTACTGACATTTCAGGAGAAACAAAACACTCTGTTTGACACAGCTCTTCTGAGAGTTGTGCTCTTGTTCTGGCGAGGAAAAAGACCTAAATTCAATTGTATCCAAATGAGGCTTTTTTTCCCCTCTGAATTTTCATTTCTGCTATTGAAACAAAAAGAAATCAATTACATGCACAGCCCAAGTTAGGAAATGTAAACAACTTTTCTCTTCTTATTGGACGAGGCCAGACAGGCCGCCTTCACACATACACCCACACTGGAAAGGCTGAGAGCTTCAATCTAATCCTTCCATCAAGGGCTTGTAATAAATGCTCCAAAGATTTATTTTTATTCTCTTTTGTGTTTATTAAACTTTGGAGGGTTTCTTTTCCTTTTTCTTTTCTTTCTGGTGCTTTGCCCATTCTTTATTATGGCAGCTACAAAACACGGAGTGCCCTTTTCTTCTCGCTCTCTTTTTTTTTCTCCTCCTCATCTTTCTAACTGCAGTACATGAATGACCGTGTAGTAGGCTTTGAAGCAGCACATGCAAATATTTATAAGAGTAGCTTGATTGTTATTAAATGCAGTTGTTATGCTTTCCACGCTCTGGCAAGCTTCCCTAACCTCTCTAACTATTAGGACCATTTAGGCTGTTTAGATTTCAGCTCACTGATAGCAAATTCTATGGGGTTTTTTTTCTAACAAGCAGCATAACGTGACATCGTTTCTCCCTCCGTGTGAATTTCTTTCCCTGCTCAGCTTTGGGGTCCCTGCCAGGAGCTGGGTCAGGCTGCCTCCAAGGACATGCAGACACGGTAAGTGAAGCAGCATGCGCTGGAAGGATGAACAGCCTGTCAGCTGTGACGGCACATCGTTCCAGCAGGATCCCATCCTTCCTGTCAGGCACACTTGGGTCACAAATCCTCTCCTCTTTTCCAGGGAAAGTCTCTCCAAGAAATGAAAAGCTTGTTTAATGCATCTGGGCTCCCAAAGCCCATAATAATCACTCTGCTCACCCCTCCTGACCCTGATGTGACTGCAAAATCCTGCTAGAAACAGCCTCTCTGCAATCAAAGGGGACCAAATAATGGAAGCCACAAGTCATATACAGGAATTGGGACTGGCCCTTCAAGGGTAAATCAATCATACATCAGCTTCCCATTAGCTCTGAAGCTTTGTCCCACTATGACACTAAGTTATGAGCTCATCCATTAGCTGGTCAGTGCTCTTGGACAGAACACTTGTGCCATTCTTCCCTCAGGCATCACGTCCAGGCTCTTGCAGCAAGGCTTCAAAGTCAGAGAGTGCAAAAGTAGTGTAAGGGACTTACTCCAATATTCCTGGTTTTATCTACAAAGCTGCCTCTGAGGTATTACCTCTATCTGTCATCAGCCATTTGCTACTGAGGAGGGACAGTGCACTCAAAGTCAGAAAAAACACAGTGGGAACACAGTGGGTTTAGAAAAGAGTAACTACTAGTAATTACCAGATTTTGTGACATATTTTTCACTGTCGAACCACTTGTTATTCCTTTTCTGAAACACACTTAAGATGTTGACAATACATGAAAAGTAAACAACCCCAGGGCATTCCAGATTGAAAAGACAGGCACAATGAGGCAAAGAGGAAATTTTCAGAAGACATGTTTGTGAAATTATTTGTTCCTTACTTAAAGTCTCACAAGAGCCTTCTCATTCTGCTGCTACTTCCTCATTGCTTCACCAAGCCTGAATCAAATGATGACTAGCCAAAGCAATGACCTCAACAGCAAAGTGATCTGGTAGTTTGGTTTCCAGTTACCCAAATAATTCATTCCCTCAAGGTACTCCTATTGCTCTGGAGTTTGATGGACTCTGACAACATTTTTATATAATTGTCCTTTGTACTTTCAAATTCTGTAATGGTGAAAAACATCCTGCGGTCATCTTTGGGTCAATACGCAACTGGCATAGTAAGGATTCTGAGACACTGTAATTATCCCCTGGAGAATCAAAGGATTAAGTTAAAGTTTAGGTTTAAAGTTCTCACAAAGACAAGTAGTAAAATAAAACTCAAGTAATTGTCAGTGATGTAGCAAAGCTGCTGCATAGGATTCTTGTACAAAACAAGTTTAAGTCCTGGCTTTGTGGGTCACCATAGAGATGCAAAGAGAAGGGCATCTTATTACATACTCCCTAATTTGTGTCACTTCATCCCTATTAGCACATTGGAGCTGGATGTGAGTCTTACAGTGGGCAACAAACCTTGCCTAGAAAAGCTACCATTGCTGTTTTCAGGCTGTAACAATACAAACCTTTTTATTTTTTCTTTTTTTTTTTGGTAGTTGTTTCCCCTGGACTGGGGGAAATCATGTTGCAAATTTAATCTCAACTATGTTTAAATGCTGCAGCTGAAATGGACCACTTTGGATGTGAATTTGGTATGCAGAGCATTGTAAGAAGGGCTGCAATTTTCCTGTATCACTGAATTGTCTGATTTAAGTGTTTCTTATCAGCCAGAAAGCCCAAATTTAGATAATTTTTTCCACTGGACTTTCTCTCTCTGCCACCCTTTCACAAGTATCTTCAAGCTACTAGTCTTTACACACTCAGTCCAAAACACCATTTAGCATGAAAAAATCCATACTACTCACACCAGCCAGAAAGAAGGAAGAAAAAATATCCTTAACATCCGTGATGGCTTTTTCTCTCCTCCCTCTCTTATATGAAAATAAATATCAGGCCAACATCACACACGTTTGTTTGTTCACCTCCTATGAGGTGCAACACCAAGAGTCTGGGCTACAGCAGATGCCCCAATGAACCCCTTTTCAAAAAGGTTCCCAGCTATTCCATCAACCAAAAGGCAAAGGAGAGTCAAATTTAATACCAAAGAGAAAAGCTGCAGGAGCATTCTGCTTTACCTGAGGAGACGACCAAAAGCATCAGATGAAGTCCCCAGGATCACTCTCCTGCCAAGGACAGGGAGGCACTGCTGCCTCACACACTCCTGCTGCAAGGGCACAGACAGTTCAGGAGGTGCAGCCTGCCACAGTAAAAAACCTGTCCCCCATCACGGCTCACTGCAGAGAAGGTTAGGAAATCAATGTGTTTCAGCAATGGGAGAAAAATCCTTAAGGAAAACATACAAAATCCTATCTGACAAACTAGACAACTTACTTTGGAGGAAATCAGTTCTTTGTGCAGGATGTCTGGAGCAAAAAGGCAACACCTGTGGAGCACACAGGAAGGCACCTGGAACTAAGGACTACAGATGGAACGTGTAAGTTTACATCTTCAGATGCATGGTGAGGTAAATCAGCACAGACATTGCAAAACCCCAACTAATTTACCACCACAGGACAGACCTGAGGCAACTATGAGACACAGTTGTGGTCCTTTACTAAGTCTTCAGTTCTGAGAGTGTGTTCTGTGGAGTGAATTCCTTTAGGAAATCATCTTTGCACTTGTCTTCTGCAACTCTGAAGAAAGCAAAGACTGCCCAGAAGACCACTTCTGCTATAAAAAAAGAACTGAGTATTAACTTATAGAAGAATCTGACTAAACACCGAGCCTCCAATCAACTGCCTGAATCCAAACTTCTGAAGCTGAAGGAGAACCAAAAGCCTGTTGAAATCACTGAAACCTCTGACTAAGATGAAAGGGGAAACTGTCCAGTCCCTTTTAAGAACACAAAACCAGAACTCCAACGCAGGCATACTTGGCGTGACCACTGCCAAATACTCCTGTTTCTTAAAAAGCAGCAGAGAGTCCCTCCCTGGGGACAGACCCTCTAGAGACAAAGCAGCACACACAGTACTGCCCCACACCTGGTATTTCCTTTCCCTATTTGCAAAAGCTGGAGTAAAAGATGGAAGCAGAGGTAAACCAGCACCTCACATGACAACACCTGCACAGTGCTCAACAGACACCTCCTGACTGCTTGAATGTGAATTTCCTGAATTAAAATTCCACCATGTGAACTCACCAGACCCTCCTCTCTCTTCTTGCCTTCAGAGCTTTCCATGCTGTTGGCTTGCTTTCCCTTGTCCATGCTGAAACACAGGGGCTGGGTAATGTGAACAACACTGACACATCACATGAGAGCTGTTTTCAGATCTAAATTTTGAGCCATTTGAGCAACGCTTAATTAGGGTAACTTAATTATTTAGGATTATTCTGGAGAACAGCAAATGCTGGATTTTCTATTCCAGACCATCTTTCCCATATAGAAATCTCCAGGCATTTTAGGAAGTCTGAAAGGTCTGACCTCAATTCTCCTCTTCTCAAAGTCCTCTTTACACATCACCTATCATGCAGAGGAGCCAGAGTGGGAATGTAAACACAAACCCTACTTTGTCAACAAAGAAGTCTCAATCTTGTGGCAAGTTAAAACATATGGGATAAAAGAACAGCACAACCACTCGCTCTCTCACACATAAACCCCCCTCTAATCTCACTGCCACGTATTTAACACTGCAATTTTAATGGTGAGAGAGAAAAACACATTTTCAGATGTGTTCCTCACTCCTGCACTGGATGCCATCACAGCAAGCCCACAACCATGCATTCCCAGGAGAAGCTGACAGATCCTTTTCTGCAGAGAAGGTGCACGACAAGCTAACAGGAAAGCTGCTGTGTCTGTCAACAGGCATTAGAACAAGTTATAAAAATACCAAAGCCTCTCCAAAACCTGACTAAAGTTTTGGTTCCACTGAAGTCACTGACCAAACATTCCCAACACTTTCAAAAGGGTCAGGAATTTACCCCCACAATTGCAAGCACAGAGAAGATTTTCAGCACAAGGAAACTATCTCCAGCGTCTCTGAGAATTTATCTGCCAACAAAAGGCCCTTCAGCTTTCAGCAGTTATTTTGTGAACATTCAGGGAAGAAAAACTCCTTTCAAATCCCCATCAGGATCCTTTGAATGAAATCCCAGGTTATCATGTATCACCACTGAAATCAAATATGTAAATAGATGTGTGTTGTGTTTGGAAACGTCTCAGGTATGTACTTCGCTATTCTACTTACACTGGAATGTAAGAAAAATACTCCTAGTGTCTTTCATCTCTCTCCATGAAAAGACTGCTCCTCTTTCAGCTAGGAATCATAAGGAAGAATTGCAAGTACAATTGTCTATCTCATCTTAAAAAAAAAAAAAAAAAAAAGAAAAGAAAAAAGGTGAGGCAAAAAGAAAAAACTCACCGGGGAACACAAACCTTTCTCACAGGCAAAGTAGGACTTGACTTGCTGGCACAGCTCAGCTGAGGTTTTATGGCTGCAATGACCTCAGCGAGTGAAAACAGAGCAAACCAACCTTCTGCCGTTCACAAGACTGACCAGCACCCTTCCCTGTAACAAGGACCTTTTTTCTCTTCCATTTCCCAATCTCCTTCTGCTTGCATGCTACTGAAGTGATACCTCCAGAAGCAACCTGCACCAAGAGACCTCTCTGCTGGCAGGCAGAAGAGGCAGACTCGATCACAAGCCCAGCTGCACTGCTGTGTATCCCCGATTTACACAGACATGGGGATGCTGACTGCAGTGCCTAAAACCCCCTAAGCAGCCATCAGTACTCCAACTCCCCCCAAAACCAAGTCACTTTGAATAATTTTTATCTAAGAAAAACATTTTACTTTCTCAACAGCAGATTAGGTGTAAGGTTAGATTTATGTGTGTGTGTGTTTGAGAAAGTCTATATATGTTTATTATTTTTTAAAAAATCCTTCCTTTTCCTGGCACCTTTCTGATAAATTTCACTTGCACTCACAGCCCAGCCAGCAGGATTAAAACTGGCTTTGCAGTGTTATCACAGTGCCAATTTACTAATGAACTACATTTAAAAAATATGCTTTGTTTAGACATACTTTTATTGAATCCCTCAGATTCACACAAAAAATTACTTCTGTTATAAATCTATCTTCCCTGTCAGTCTACGAGAGGAGCTTGGCATGCCTGCACGCAGCTCTGCTTCCCTCCCTCCTCCCAGCTCCAGGGTTTCCACAGGCACGAGGCCAAGGCAGCAGCACCCTGCTGCCCAGGGGGGAGCTGCCATCCAAGGTAAGGGAAGAAAGCTGCACTCCCTCAGCAGTGCCCAAGGCAGAGAGGTCAACCAGCCCACGGGGTCAGGCTGCTGGCAAGAGCCACGGGACATCGGTCCTGCAGGGCCAGCCCAGTCAGGTGCCCCCAGACCCAGGGACCAGGGTGGTCTTTTGGGGACCCTGAAAGCAGCTCCAGTGAGGGGGTTGTGATTAAGCCTGATCCTTGGACAGAAGCACAGGCATACACTCTCAGTGCTAGAAACCAGGGTTTCCAAGGCTAACCTCTCCAAGGAGATGGACTCGGTACTTCCTTTACGGCGAGCTGTGGTTACCCAGTGTCTGTCTCTGTCTGTAACATCAGGCTGCTGCACTCTGACAGCAAACACACTCCTCACAGGCTCTGACCTGTGCCTTTAGTGCTGGATGACTTGAGCTGCCTTTTAAGCCCATGAGTGCCATCTTCATTTTAATCTTCCACCTAAAAGGGCTTCTAATCAAACAAGCATTGTTACAAAATCCACAAGGATGGCTGGAAATCTTTTCTATATATCCTAAGGGTTATATTATGCCAGGGCAATGCAACTATACAAAAATCTACTTTACAAAAAATGTACCGCTGCAGAACAAAGCTGCACTGGAGAGAAAAAAACAGAACTGGAAAACATTCGGAATTATTTAAAGAACTAAGAAAACTTTCCCCAAATCCAATTTTCTCCAACAGTGTCACAACAACCACAAAGCCGTCATACATGACAAACTCAGTGGTGTTGAAATCAAGGAAATGGCAGCAAAAAGATATTCTCAGGCTATTTCACAATTCAGTTTAAGCTGCTGTGTTTATGTGCCTCTCTACCTTAGCACAGAATAATCCAAGTATGGCTTCTCTTGTTCTCAAATCCAGTGTTTTATTTCTCTTCTTACACATCTTCAGGACAATTCAATCAGCTGGAATTGAATGTGTGTGATGCAAGTGGTAAAACCAGTCTGAGTATTTAGCAGAGTAACAAGAAGCCTACTACTCTGCTTCAGAGAGAGAGCGTAGGCACTGGCTTCCCTTTAAACACAGTCCTGTCAAAGTCATCCTACGAGCTTTTTATGCAGCCATGTGCTTAAAGGATTTCCTTCCTCAGAGCCCAAAGAAGTGAGGGAGCACAGGTTGAACCTAGTCCTCATGATGCTCTTTACACTGAGGAGAACCTACAGGAACAAATCCTCCATGCAGCTCACACCTGGAATGTTTTTGTTACTGTTTTCCCACCCTATCCATCCTGTGCTTTGGAAAGGCCTCCTCTTAGAAGGAGAAGGAATAGGTAACAGCTCTCCCAACTATGTTGTTGGTGGCCTTGCAGTTCACACTCCTGGTGAGAGAGATGAAAATGAGCATCAACCTTCTGCAGAGATTGCTCATTCCACTCTTCTCAGGCTGGCCTGTGGACAGTCACCTCCTACTAACATTCTCCAGGGCCCCCCTGCCTAGATGGCATTCCAGGCTAGATGGAGTCATACAGTCTCCCCAGATTTTATTTTGGTTTTAACATGGGAAGAGAGTTCCAACTGATGGAAGTTGGTCAAGGCAGGTCCCTTGCACAGAGATTAAATTAAACAGAATTAAATCCCACAGAACGCAGCAGGGCATCAGTCTTTTCTCTGTCATGGATGACTACTAAGTGAGAGTATACCATAAACCAAGCTGTCCTAAGTTGCTTTTCTTTTTAAGATGGACCTAGGAAGAGCAGTGTCCTACCACCAAAGGTCTGGAGCAACAAGTCCTGTCTGTTCTGTGGCTGCAGGTTACTGCACATAAGGCAATGTCCCCTTGAACTGCTGTCTCCTGAACAAACTGTGACCTGCTCTTTTCCTCCTTCTGTCTGCATATTGATGCAGCCCCACAACCATGGTTTTTAGGTGCACATCTGTCATTCATCACAGTTGGTGGTAGCTCTTTTACTTTTGCTGCCTCATCTCACTTGGAGCTCTCCCACCATTTCATTCCTTTAAACCACTCAGGCATTTTCCCTCTTCAATTAGTTCCTTAAAACTTTCCTTCCTCTTTAAGCTTATGATTATTCTTTCATTAGTGCATTTTGTGGTGCTCTCCAAGGAGAGCAAAACGAAATAAACCTCTTTCCCTTCACAATTACACTGTCATGTTCTGAACAACTTGTAAGAAACCAAGCCAAGGCACAGACTGATAATGAAGGTAACACCATCAGGTTTCACCCTCTTCTGGAAGGGGAAGAGAGTAAAACTGAATATATAGCCATAAACCATAGGAAATTAAATAGGTCTCTGCAAATGAAAGCTGCCTGCGAAAATAGTTTCCAGATTTATGGTTTTAATTACTACATAAATGAATGGAAAACAGGATTAAGGAATTTGCACAATTGTTACACATCATATTTGGAATCACAGCCTTTTTTTTCAGCTACGATACCATGAAGGCATAATCCAATAGAAGTCCAACTGAACTAGATCCAAGTTCTCCTTGATACTTAATCTGGTAGACAAAAAATCTGAAATCGTTCTCCAGGAGCACTCCAGTGGGACTGAAACATGCAATATCAGGGTGATTTTCCAAAGCTTCCTCACTAAGGCTTTGGATTTTATTATTTGCATCCATTTTTTCCACTTTTTAAGCTTTGCTCATTCATTAACTCTGTTTGTAAACAAGATTTCAGGCACCAATTGAACCATGGGCCATGATCTCCTCTACAGAAGTCCTCTGAGTTGATAAAGTCATCTAAGAATCAATCAAAGTGTGCAGAGGAGCAGAAGTGTTGGAACCAATCTTGTGCCCTTTCAAGAATCCATTCATGTCTGCAAACACAAAAGCTTGTTGCTTTTCGTTCACAGCTAGAGTAAGTCTTTCTTTTTGCCCTCCTTCTTTTTCTTGTTTTCTTTTTACTGCAACACATGTTGATTTTAGCCTGAGCAAGCTGCCATGAGTGACTGTTCTTTACATGTCTTCATGTAAGTCAATTACGCAGGGAGAATTTAGCCTGCTGTACCAGTTCAGTCTAGCTCTTCTTCTGCAAGGTTAAAAGTCCCCCTAATTCCCTTCTCCCTCACAGGCTTGCTCTTCATCACCAGATGAAATGAAATTCAGTAAATATTACACTTGCAAGGTAGCAGGGCTGGAATGTGAAGCATCTAGAGCTCAGCAGAGTCTCTTCTTGGCATCTCATACGTACCTTGTTGCCTACTGCCAAACAGTATTTGACTGGCTTTATTCAATTCAAACAAAGACACTGAATCCAACGACTGTACAAACCTCTTAAAAATAAAAACCATAGTTAAGAGAAATGCCTTCTAAGAAATGTCACTAAGAGAAGATACAAGTGCTACATGCCTTTGTAGAGTCCCTGGAAAGAGCAGTGTGTCGAATAGGCCTTTCCATCTGAAATATACACAATATAACTTACATTTTTGTTATCATCCTTCACAAATTAAAGACAAGAGAAAGAAGATAACAAATGGTTTGTCATGCTTTGTCCTCCTCCATGCCTGCCACATTTTGAACTGCACAGCAACAAGGACCAACATGGGCAAACATCTGTCATTCTGTAACTGGGTTTACAGTACAGCAGTGAGAGCCAGCTGATATTGAAGAGTAAGAACAGTCGTAAAGCAAAAATTAAGTTCGAATTCTCTTTATAATCCAGCCTTCTTGATTGGCACCATGCAGCATAGCTTGTCAAGGATAAACTCCAAGCATTTCTCACCTTCTAACCTAGGGCTGTGTCCATACAGGCTTGGTTTTGACTAATGCTAACTTCCAAGTGCTCTGTTCAGAACTGCAAGAACCCCTAAGGCTGGAAGAGCTCTTCTGAATGTAACATTTGCTTCTCCTAATTAACTGTATGGATTAGATGCTTTGTGGCAGCACAAGTTAGAAAGAGACAGCACTCCCAGCTTCTCTCCCACGGGGATGCAATGGCTGGCCAACCCAACAGATACAAGCTCTGAATGGTATAACTTAATTAATTTACATACAGGCTACAGGTCTGCTTGACATTGAGGCAGAAAGTTATGCCTTGCTAACCTAATCCTCAAAAGCCTTGGACCAAAATTCAGGTTTTGCCTCTCAAAGTCCAAAGTAGAAACAAACAAAATGCCTTTGAATCTGAAGACACCAATACTCATCACAGATGTTTATGCAAGAACCTCTGGCTTGTAGCAAGGTGTGGGAAGACCATGGCTTCTCAGACCCTGTTGTTCCAACTTAACTTTATTTAATCCAATTCTGGAAGTGTTCTAGATACTTATGACTAAAAATATTTTATTCTGTCTACTTTTTACTCAAAACCAGCTTTTTCCAATCTGACCTAAACTGTGGTCTCCAGTCTTTACCAGCCCAAGCACCCTAAGAGTGAGTAAACAATGGCCATTCTGAGCAAGTGAGAGCCTCCCCAGATCACTCCAGAACAGCGATACAGTTTAAAAAGTTCCTAAAAAAATCTTAAAAACTCATTGCCAGACAATCCTAGTCAAGAGTTTGAGCCTTTTGAGTTCTAATATTGCTTACAGCTATTACAAAAACTGGCTTTTCCTAATGTACTTTAAAAAAAGAGAAGAAAAAGAAAGAAAGGAGAAGGAAGGAAGAAAGAAAGAAGAAGCAGAAAGAAGCAAAAGAAGAAAACAAAGAAAACTAAGAAAAAAGAAAAACAAGAAAAAAACAAGAAAAAAAGGAAACCAAAAGAAGGGAAAATAAGGAGAGAAAAAAAAAAAAGGAAAAAAAGAGGTTGTTTTACTGAATAATTCCAAGTTAACATAGTAAGATGTCCTAGACAGTTTTCTGAGTCTTAAAACCATCTCATTTCAAATGTTGGTTTATGCAAATCTGGAAAGTTGCCTTGTCTGGAGTAAAATCATATACAGATTGAAAAAGGATTAAGTTTTTTTTGTTACAATATATGCACTTTTTATATTTTAACCTTCTAGTGTCTGAGATGGAAGAGAATTGGGAGAGTTGGGAATAAGGAGAATGAGGAAGGGTATGTTCACTGCAAGGGCTGCTGCAGGTAAGGACTCTCTTTTTGCATTGCACAGGGTAACACAGGGCATTACAGGCACAAAAATGTCATTTTATAGCGTGGCCCCTCCTTGTGACAGGTTAACACACGAGGAAATGGCAGCAGTTCGTATCATAGTGGGCACTCACTTCTTGTCTGTGCTATTCATAGCTGAGTGTTCTGGTTTAGAAGGCCAGACTAGCTCTCCTGTGTCCAAATAAAACAGCTAGATAGATCCAGTTGGGCTTTCCAGAGGGCAAGATAAACGTCCTTCCCCGAAATATTACAAATATCATTCACTCTGAGCGCCGCCACCTGCCCAGGATTCATCTGCAGAGAACTGGCTTTTAGACAGACATCACCAAGACTGAGCTCCTGACCCCTTTTTTCTTGGCAAGCTTTACCACATCTCGGGAGGAGGCAGCATGATGACAGAGCTGTGGTGCAGGACAGCTGTGTGCCAGAGGGACTGGGGTATGGACACACACCTCCAGCAGCTCCATGGTATCACCACAACAATGGAGCTACACCCCAGCTCAACAACAGATTGCTTGCTGCCTCCTGTTTTAATGGCAGGTTTTGCTCAATTTATTTCACCTCTCTGCCTCCATCTGAAGTTTCGCCTACACTGTTTTAAATCTTCACGATAATCCCCCAATAATACCTTTACATTGGCAAGCAACTTTACTTTCTGCTTTTTTGGGCACGCATAGATATGTTTGAGACAAAATTCTTTAGAGAAAGAGGCGTGTATACAAACAGACACACATATGCACAAGAAGAAACAAAAAATATAAAAGAATATGTTTCAGACTAACAAAATGACATCCAACTAAATATTAGAAAAAGATGTTCTGACCATTTATGATTCAGAAGAATCCAAAACTAACGCAGACTCCAGACAGAGATCACATTCAGTGAAAGAGCTCCACAAATTGCATCATACAACACCATGACTGCGATAATGAATATGGATAGCCACTACAGGGTCAATGTCTGCATTTCTTAAGGATCAAAACAGACTAGGAATGCCTCAGCAGCTTCTTGGAATAAGCCAAAGAATGATTTGAAAACACATTAGTTCAAAGGAGCATGAAAACCATGGTGGCTCTTCATGGCGAGTTTTAAATTTTCTGCTCTATGTGCATTATTAGTCATACTTCCTACTGGTGGGGCTCTGCAGATACTCAGCTGACCTGTGCCTGCAGAAGCAGGGCTCCAGGAATAAGGCTTTACTGCTCCAATTGTATGACACGGACCCAAATTACACAGGATACTTAAGCTTAAGGATCATATTCAGAGGGAACATCAGGCTGGAAAGTGGCTGTGGAACAGAGAACTGTCCAGAGAGTTGTTGAGTTGCATGTTTACTTTGAAGTACTGGCTGCATACCCTGGAGGCAGAGTCCTCCTCAAAGCTGACACAAAAGGACACGTGACAGTGAAATATCATGAAATATCACACCTATTTATACAAAACACAGAATGCTTCAGGACTATTTTAGCTCTCCTCAACCCAAGGCTGACCCTCCACCAAAAGGAAAACACACACCTCCACATTTCAGAGGTGAGACTTCAAGAGGAATTTGTCCTCAAAATGCACACATGAATTACATCAATATGAGGTGACATCTTTGTCCTGGCTCTGTATTCCTGACACACAGGTACTACCAGCACCTCAGGGTCACAGACACATATGAGAAGTATGGGACACCAGTTAACCACCCTACAGTCAGACCAAGTAACAAAGAACAATTTTTTGCCGTTTTCAAATTTACACAACAATAGGTTAGTTTACATACATGAAAGTGTTACTAGAAGGCACAAAAGAGGCAATCATAAATATGAAAATGACTGTGAAAAGTAATTTTAAAAAATAGATCGGCTTCAAGACACAAGGGTTGATGGCATACAGCAGATAAATGAGTTCTCACTACACCACTGCAGCAAAAGTAATGTGCTCTCAGACTGCAAGAAAAGTGAAGTAAGTCTTTCACTACAGAAATTAACTGGGATCACACACATACAAATTTTTTCCTTTCAGTGCTGCACATCTCTTTCCAATAGGATAGTGTCATGGAGAGAAGTCAGAGCTAATCAAGGAGGCACAGTGGCTCCAGAGTGTAATGAAAGAAAACAAAGACTGAAGAGTTCATTTTGGAAATAAGTTATGAAAGTGCTAATCTAATGCTAATGTGAACAGCACCTACATATGATAAATCACATCTCCAGTTCTTCTGTGAGACCACTTGCCTAAAGCACTGCAAATCCATAATGCCTCTTCTTCCTTGCCAGCTACCCGAAGGGTGGAGGGAAGGGCACCTGGATACAGCAAAGGGAGGCATTGAGACTTGAGGCAAAAAATAAAAAAGGTAATGTAAAAAAGGATAAACTCCTGTGCAAAGTGGCATAATCCATGACATCAAATACAGGCCACCTAAAAAAATAATGCTTGGAAATATCTATTAATCAGAGGAGATGAAACAACACTGTCCTGGAGACCTGGACAGGGTACTGTGCTAGCATGAAACTTGAGTAGTCCCTATCCAAAGAACAAAAGCCCAAAGAATGCAGAAAATTATGTTTCTCATAAATATCAATTGTATGCTGTGGCATAGCAAACCTAGCCAACATTGTACACTCAGTCAGAAAGATGATACTGAGAAATTTTGATTTCTTGAAAAGTAACTTTTCATGGAAAAGTTACTTCTTAATGCATTCAGTTACTTCAAAAGAGGCCTGAGAGAAAATGCTTAGAAGTTATTTTCTCCATTCTTTTCATAGCTTCCATTTTTTTGAAAGGGCATCAAATCCTAATCCCGTCTGAAAAAAAGGAACCAAAATAATAAGGGGAGAGTCACAGCCGAGCTCTATTCTTCTCAGCTGATAGCCTGCTGTAGGCACTTGAGTAAAAGATCTTACAGAATACTACTGTACATACTACAGATACTACTCATCATTCCTCAGATTGATTTTTGAAAACAAAAAAAAGGTATGATTGTGACTCTGTTCAAACTTGACAAGTGACTTTAACACACAACCAGAAACTCAGCTGGCTGTCTGCAATATATCTCAGTAGGATTCCCAAACTTTGTCTCACTTCTCCAAGGACATAGCAAGCTACAAACCAATTAAAAAATCCAGCTGGTGAATCAGGGACACAGCACAGTGTAAAAAAAAAGACACAGACCATGATTAGAGGCAGAGATTCAGGCACAGTCTCTCTGACACTGACATTTAATCCAATCCTTTCTTATACAAGCAGTGCAGCTCTAGTGCACAGCTTTGCATGAAAGGGACTATGGACACCTGCACATTTTTCTACAGTTACCTAACCTTCTGAAAATATCTGCCACAAATTAATACACTACTCTTACAATTAAGGAAAGATAATTTTAAATAGAGCATCAACTACCAGAAGATTGGAATGGAGCAATGTATGCTATCTATTTTAAAAAAATAAAATAAAAGGTGAGGTGAGGGAAATAAGAGGTAGTGAGAAATAAAAGACAGAACGAGAGTGGAAAAATGTTCAAACAAACGATTTGTTAGCACCTGGAAGAAAACAAGGAGTTGAATAACTGCTCACACAGCCTTGTCAGAAGCAATTAGTGTCCAAACAACCTGAAGTGCCTTCAGGACTGGATAACAGACTTTACAAATAGAGGAGAAACCACAGACGACATTTATCTTGACTTCAGTAAGTTTGGACACAGACAAGCCTGTTGGCAAATGAGAGAAACAGGGTTAAGATGAAAACAGACAGTGGGTAGGCTGCAAGACTGGAAAACTGCCCTGAGCCAGCAGTTATCAGTGGGTCCTAGTAAAAACAGAAGCTCTACCCACCTAGGTTTTGCAGAGGAATGAGATTACTGCTGAGCTATCAAACACGGACTAATGAGTTGTGTTGCTCAGCCAGAAACAGACTGCTGAGGGTGTTAGGTAAAAACAGCCCCCAGGTATCTGAACAGCTGCCACAGAAAGCAGGGGAATGATCCATTCTCCCCATCCATGAGGCATAAATCCTGAGTAGCTCTGAGCTGCAGCAAGGAAGGTTTATTCTAGGCATCATGAGAAACTTTAGACAATGAAGGTAAAGATGATGCATAGGTCTGCACAGGGAAGCTGCAGTGGCAACTGGAAGCCTTTAAGAGAAAGGTTACACAAATACCTATCTGGAATATCATGGCTACAGTCCACACCCTTTAGTAAAGCAGGACCAGAGGAGCAGCCTCTTCCAAGTCCCTCCAACTCACTGTTTCTCCTGTGACAACTCCAGCTGAGGTGAGCTGGCAAACAGCTCACTTTCTGGAACAAACTTTAGGAATACACCTACTGATACCTCTGTGTGCCATATACTTGTGCAAAGTGACTGTGGAGGGCATGTCATTAGGCCAGGCTGCAGAGGGGTGCAGATCAATACGGGAACTCTGCTGAGACCAAGAGGCTCCTCTCCAGCTGTGCCCAGTGTGCTCCAAGGTAAGAACAGCTGGGAGCACGGGGCTGCAGCTGCCATGCACAGAAAGCTGCCACTGCAGCCAGAGTGAGTGGCAGGCTGCTAAAACCCTTCCTGTGGGAATGATTTTTACAGGATACTACTTACACACATACAGATCAGCTAACTTAAAAATTTAACAGTGTTTCTTCGAAGCATTCTGTTTCCTGGGTAATGCACTTGGAAGTCTGCTGCAAGTATCCTGGAAAGAACTAATAAATCATAACAGCTTCTTGAGTTAAAGAGATAAGCCCTGTGTTAAAGGAATTTATACCAGGATACTTGACATGTATAATAATGCAAGTATAATGAGTAAATTCTCTGTGGTATTAAAACCAAGTTCGTGCTTAAAACAACACAGTAAATAATTATAACTGATACCCCATTCCCTGGTTGTGAATTCTCCAAACTAGGATGCTATGACAGTTTCCTCCACTGGTGATTCATTATCTCAGGATTGCTTGTTACATTGCTTGAAAAGATATATTCAGTGTGAAGAGTGATGGCGAATTTTTGTAAAATTACTATGAAATGCTTTTTTTCCCCCTTAGTCTTTGGCATTATTTCACGCTAAACTTTGAACTTGCTCCTTTCACTGATGTGCATTTCAAGTTTAAAGCGAAACAGTCCAATAGCTGAAGCCAAAAGTTTGACCTCCACTATAACTGCTGTAATCTTCTGGGAAAATATCCTCTTGACTCTAATTTCTCTTTTCAGACTCACCATGCTGCTGATGAGAAATAATAGTTATTGGGGCTGTAAGGCCAAGATTAATGTCTGGCCCTGAATAAAAAAATCAACCCCAAACCAAAACAAAAAAACTACCAGTAGCACTGAATGAACACATGAAGTTTCTCCATTTCTCATGTACGATCACTTCCTAGATAAGCAATCTGGATGAGATGATGAACACTCTCACATGAAGAAATATTTAAGATCACGTGAAAATCTCTGGTTTCAAGCACACGTGCCTTTTGCAGTGTAACTGATAATACCACAGAGCATCATTATCTGACTTGTCAGCTTAAATGGGAAGGTCTGTAGGTCTGGGGAAAGTACTGTGAGATCAACAGTGCCTCACGCACCAGGGCCCTGATCTCTCACTGGGACTTCAGCAACTACTGTAATACAAGTATTACAGCATTCTCCACTTTGCCTCAATTGGATAGTGTTGTTAGATGGATGCAGCATGTTTCTATCAAGAAATACTTGGCTGCGCTTCTAGAGGAGTGAAATGATCCCTGTAAATACATGGACAAATTGTGGTTGGCCCTTGGCTCCACACATCAGAAAACCTCTCTGTCAGCAGCTGCAATATGGGGTGAAAGTTGGCTGATGCACCAGAAGGACCAGAATGGGAGCAAAGAAAAGGATCTCTGTTACAGGAGCTGTGGAGAGCCCTGACTCTCTAAACATGGGCAGTTACAGCCTCCCCAGCTGGACTGCTCCTGTCCATAGATGTTTTACTTAGCACCTCTCAATAACGTGAAAGGGGAAAAAAAAAAGTAATATCCATAGTGAAGTTCTTTCTCTATTTTTCACTTTTTCCGGCACAGAAGAACAAGACTGCTTTCACGTAGATTTTTTTCGTTTGGTGGCTTCTATAAAAGTTTAAAGCTCCTTGTCAGAAGCAATCAAAAGGTTACAAACAACACAGAATAGCTGCCAATGACCTTGAACTAAGAGTGCTCATGCCCACCTGCTTACCTGTCAGTACCCAAAAACACTACCACTGCTTCATAATACTGAAAGTAAGATGGATATTTTTGTATTTACTTGAGGTTAACAAAATCTCTAAGGCAGAAGGATCCCAGGCTCTCATGGGATTTCCAAATTCATGTCAGGGACAGAAATTTTTACCAGAAAGGTTTTGGCAGAGCAAACACCATTTGCACAGCACACAAGATGTATTTGCTCTTGATGGCATTGGCTGCTTTTTGTCAAGTCAGCCATCAGCAGTTTCTGCATCCAACTGCAGGATCATGAATTGCAACACCCCAAACTAGAAGTTTGTAAAGCTCATCTCACCACACCCAGACTTTCACAAAAGTGGATAAAACAAAGCCTCAAACAAATTGTTTCTTCCACCTTTGAAAACAGGTGGGAGCATGAGCAAAGTTTCCTCATGATGCTGAGGCTCTGAGCAGCTTTGAGATTTCCCATCACTGTTGGTGCAAGTGCAGGAATCAGCTCCTCAGGTGAGGAGTCACTTTGTCACCAGTGGTAGGTCAGTTGTGACTTCAAGCCAAGCCACAAACCTATCTATCACTGTTTGCTGACTTCACTTAAGGCTCATGGTAAAAGCTGAACCAGTACAGATATAGAGGAACATATCACTTAAAAAGGTGGCATGAGGACCCCATGGCATCTCCAGGTATCACTGAAGTGCCTTAGGAAGAAGGCAAGCAAACAGTTACAGATTTAGGCAAGTCAGACTTGGAGGCAAATAAAAGAAAGGCTTCTCTGCAGGAGTCATTTTCACACTGGGACCTCTTCTGAAACATGTCTGTGATGAAACCATAAAAGGGGACAGATACTTCCAAGCTTTTTCCCAGAGGCTTAAAAGAGAAGCCTTCTCACTCGTGTATTCCTGATAGAGGCCCCAGCAATGAAGGAATTAGGTTTAATTATATTTTACAAGGAAACCTGCAACATTTCACTTCAGAGAATACTCCAAGAAGTAAAGCATTTGCAGTGTTCCTGACAGCAACAACTCTCAGGATCCCAAAGCCAGAATGCAATGCACTCCTCCTGCCCAAGACTTCACCTCAGCAACAGGGCTCAGCTACTCTGCAACACTTAAGGCCCCAAAACCAAACTCACAAATCCAAACATACCAAGACATTCGGAAAAGGAAAAAAAAAAAAGGGAATCAGAACGTTCCAGCACATCCAAACCTAACATGCTAAATAAAATGGAATAGGATAAACCATAGACTTAGACCCTGTTTTTAACAAAAGAAGCATATGTGGATGATTATACAAAAAGGGCACTCACAGCAGGTGAACAGTGATGGTGACCAGACACATGGAACACCCATCTTGCCTTACTGTATTCAAAATTGCAAACACAAACTTGTGCTGGAGTGCCCAGCACAGACTAGTATTTTTAACCTACTGCTGTTTATGAGAGCAAGCTGCATCTTCTTCCTTTATAGCTTTTTTCTATACAAGTGGGCCTCACTGGCTAGCTATTCAAACTGGAAGACCTAACTAACAGTGGTCAGGAAATTTCAGGACTGCCTTGCAGAGAGTGGAGGAGATGAAAGCAAGTCCCACGGCACAGGCTCCGCTCCTCTCGCCCCACCTCTGCCAGGAAGCGCTCCTGTTCCCCTGGCAAGCAGCTCCGCTGGCTGCCTTCTCCTGCTCGGCCAAGGGTCCAGGGAACAGCCTTTCCAAACTATTCCCTGGCTGGAGGAGGAAATGAAAGCAAGTTATTTTCAAGAAAAGCGGATTGGATTGTCCAACCCTTTCACTCTGGAGAGAAGAAATAAAGAAGAAAAAAGAATTATACACGAAGTAAAAGGGTTATGAAGAAGGAAAAGCAGAGGAAAACTAGGTTTTGGGTTTTTTTTTTCATTGCAGAGAAGTCAAGATTCACAGACTCAAAGCACAGGCAACACATCTTTAAATGATTAAGATAAAGACAGCAGACAACAGATGAATGCTAGAGACAGAGGGAAGTGAAAGTTTTAAACCACATTAGAATTGTTCAATCTTTCCTGCTTTGTAGCAGTAATTACAATTAAAATGATTTACACCCTGGTGCAGTGCAAATCAGGAACAGAAAAGCAGAGATTTTAAGCCTCTCTTAGGAAATCTCTGCAGCTACTAGAAGTGCCACTAGCTGCCTGCACGCAGGGAACGCACACCTGCCTGCCCATACAAAGGTGCTCAGCTGTCAACTCCTTCCTCTTCTTTTCACTGCAGCTGGCCCAGGAAGCTCCCAGGCCACTTCTCAAGATCCCTAAAACACTTCACATACTGCTTGGGCAATGTGTCTGCTTGCTGAGCCCAGAAACTACCAGGGAGATGGATGTGGAACAATTAGGAGGTGCAGCACAGGACAGTGCTGAAGGACAGGACAGTGCTGAAGGACAGGACAGTACAACAAAGCTTGGAGAAGCTCATCTGCACATCTTCATGTACAGGTAGCCACAAATCCAGCTACCATGCAGAGGATTGATGCAGAGTATCTGGTCATTATCTTTTATGTAGTAACCTGTAAAAAAACCCACCCCATTGCTCCATGAAGATACTTGCTGGAGTTAGCTCCAATTTTGTGCTAAGAAGATGGATCCAATGAGAATATCAACTCTTATTATTTAAGTACAGATAATGCCCAGGTTTTTTTACTAAAAAAAACAATTACTAGGATGACTTATGATCCATTATGTCCTATATACTATTTTTTAACACAAGTGAAATTCCTTTACAGGTTAAGGGCTCAGACCTCTGGGTGGGGTAGGAAGAACACATCCACAAACTACTTTGCACAAGGAGTCACCAACTGAGTCAGCGACTTGGAGATCTCCCATGTCTTGTGCGATTGAACATGGAAAAGAAACCCAAAAATATTATTTGCCTTCCAAAACTATGGTTTCTGGCAAGAGAACTAACCTCACAGCTGGAGTGTCTGGCCCCTTGCTTCTCTGAGGGAAGAGCTGCCAATGGTAGGAGCCCCAGATAACCCATCCCCACCCACCCCGCAGTTTGGAGCAG
Source organism: Erpornis zantholeuca (assembly GCA_013400515.1). Lineage (NCBI taxonomy): Eukaryota > Metazoa > Chordata > Aves > Passeriformes > Timaliidae > Erpornis > Erpornis zantholeuca. The sequence continues at coordinate 175,412 of VZTN01006727.1, read as the reverse complement.
TGGGTGGCACCACTGCTCAGCACGAGGGCACCAAACTCTGCCAGGCCACATCTTTACATCTGGTTCCTGAGGAGATAGGGTGACTCTCTGACCAGCTGGTTTCTACAGAACCCTGGTTTTAGGTTGCTGGCACTTCAACAGCTAAGCAACTTCAAAGGGCCAGATACAAGTCCTGATTTAAGACACAAGTGAGGTCCTTGACAGGCAAGATTCAAAGCTTAGGTAGAAGTGATCACCTCATGTTCTGCACAAAATCAGGAAGCCCCAAAGAACTGAACACATATGGGTTTAGTATTATGAAGGAGGTAGTCATACAAAGATGATAGAATGATGAATTGAATCAACTGAAGTGTTTACTAAAAAAAACAGACAGGATAATGGACTGACACTTAGCTTGTTGGACAAGTAGAAATGATACACAATCAACAAATAAGACCACTTGGGTTAGAAAATTGTCTGTGAACCATGATGAAACCATAAGAATGCCACCCTAAGAAGATAAAGTTAAAAAATGCAAAAAAAAAAGAGGTAAAACTAAAACTAATAGCTGCTGAGAACTACTACAACATCAGAAAGTAAGAACTGCAGATAACAGATGGGAAAAAACAAATGGGTGCACCAGCTCCATGGCCAAGAAACTTAGAGATGAGATTTACTTAAGTGGCTGCAAGGAAGCTTAACAGTGATGTTCCTCCATTATATAAAACTGTCAAAATCATAGTATAGAAATATGAAATATATTTCTGTAGATACAAAAGCCAGGCAAGTACAAGATAAACAGATTTTTCTTTTGTTCCAACAGCAACTCAGAAGTTCTTAAAATAACATTGTAAAACAAGTAAGACCGGATAACTTGCATAAGAACTTTTTAAAGAGTTGTCCAAGGAAGAATGTAAATTATTAAAACTAGCTTTCAATAAATCCTAAACACTGAAAAATACCTTAAAGATTTGAGGTAGAACATAATTGTTCATACACAATCCTAAACAGGCAATCTGTGACATTGCACTTACACAGTCAGCCTTGTACTGATCCCAGAAAAAATATGTGAAGTGTGGGAATGAGAATGAGCTCAGAGGAACTAAGGGAGTATAATCCACACCAGCTCCAGGAAAACAGATCCTACTAGTCTGTACCTTAGTAAGTGACACGGGTAGGTAAGACAACTGTTTTAATATTATGTACTTGGGTGGCTGCAAGACATTTAAGATGGTGCTACATAATGGCTTCATTAGGAAGCAGGAACAACAGGATACCAACAGGGGCAGGCAGTAAATGAATCAAAGCTTTACATTTTCATGAGACTTAAAATCAATGGTAGACAGCAAACCATTATTGAGATGAAAGCATCTACAAAGGTCCCATTTTACTGTACTCTGTTATCAAATATTTTTATCCATCATCTGGAAAGAAACTAAACCATTACTAACCAAGTGCAGATTGGATAATGATATGGATGTGTCAAATAATGAAGAAGATGCACCAAAAATACAGTGACTTGAATCCTGAATTGTCAAGATGTAAATGTTTTTCAGTATAGAAATACAGCTGTAGGACAGAGAAAGTGAACCACACTTACAAAGTGGGAGGCTCCATCCTGATAGTCAGCACCTCTGAAGAGAACTTGGGAGACACCCTGGTAGACAATTACCTAAGCATAAATTTTAACTTGTCCTTGTAGAGCTCCTGGCAAAGTTACTGCCGAAGTTAGTTGCATAAACTGTGCAGTAATGAATTAGAGCAGGGTCTGCAACATCCGTGTAACTTGATAACAACACAGCCACTCCTGAAATACTGTGTCCAATACTGTTGTCCACACGCTTGGCAGAATATAAATAAATCAGAGTTTCAAAGAGGAATTATGAGAATAACAGAAAAGGCTAGGAAGTATCTCAAGGAGCACAGCACACTTAATTTAAGAGATGTGGCTTGATCACAGCCTACAGATCTGAAAGACACTTGAAATTGGATAAAGCAGCCCGTGTCAAGCTCCTGGCTGCTAACTGCAGGGTCTTCCAGCAGCCACACCAGCTTACTCCTAGCCAGATCAGTTCCCCTCTCCAAAACTTCCATTTCCTGTGGGTACCTGCAGAAAGCCCACATATCCAACAGTGGGTCTTCAAAATAGCAGGTGAAAGTTTAAACAAGATTCAAATGCTAGAACTTGAAGCTAAACAACTTAAACCACAAGGATACCCATTTCTAGTCTGTGCAATTAATCGCTGGAATAATTTACCAAGCCTGCTGTGAACTCCCTTTCAAAAAGGAATTCATTTCAAAACACAGAGGCCTGAAATATGCAGGTAGAGAGAACAGCCATAATGAGGGCTTCCAGCTTTTTTAATCTGTCCGTTTTACCGTAACTCTAAGCTTCCTAGAGCAAAGTCAGTCTCATCCTTTCTAAAGCATGATAGCAGCTATTGTTTAGCCATGAGTGTGAACAGACCTGGAACATTATACCCTGAGAAGAACATCTCATCCTTGCGGAGATGAGCAGCTCCTTCAGTTGCCAGGCAACATACAGGCTCAATCAGAAAGCTGCCTGCAGGTCTGGCTGTCCTAACATTAAGGCACTTTATACCCTGTGACATTAAAATATTGCCTTATACTAAACAATAACCAAACTGTTTGGTTTCATATCCTGAATCAAATGAAATCTCATCCCACCAGGACACAGGAAGTACCATGTATATAGAACACAAACCAAGCTTTTTCCTTTGCTTTAAAAAAAACCCCAAAAACAACCAAACACACAAAATTCCATCAACCTGTAGTGGATGTTGAGTCTTTTCAGGCTTTGAGAAATACACAGTAGTAGTACAAATATGATACAAAACAGCATTCAGGACATTTCTTATCAGCAAAGCAGATTTAACTGGCTCAGTCTTCATCTGACAAAAAGGCTGGGATTCTCAAAGGCTACAGAGGAACCACTTCTTTAAGTGCTGTTTAAAACCTTGGCCACAATGAGTCTTCTGCTTGCCTAAACAATGGCCGCACAGAATCCAGGTTCAACACTGCAGGAAAAAATCTGGAGTGACTTTACTGACTCAAATTCAATTTCTCCAGCTCTTCATCCATGCAAAAAAAAAAAGTATCTCAAAAGTTAACTCGTTATTTTGTGAGCTACTTAGAGACACATCAAGTCAGAGAGGCTTTATGTAAAACCACATGCACCCCCATGCTCTAAGCACAGCTCCTGCTCCCAAACTACTTGGCTTTCCAGCCTGTAAACTCAGCATATATCACGTAGCAAACTGGCTTTCAGAAATGGCCCTCCTGGCTCCAGCTCTATGCAGAACTGACTTTTAAGATTTTATTGATAACATAAAAACACCTTGTTGGCTTAGCCCTGACCTTTCTTTACAGTCCACTGAGCAGAGATTTGCCACATTCTTATTCAAAGCCTTTAGATTCTTCCCTGCTCTGGATGCTGAGGTCTGATTTTGCACATGTTTCTAAGAAGCCTCTGGATGTGGAGAGACGAACTTCTACACAAAAACTCGCTGTAGGGAGCATGATAAAGATATATTATGGCATGTTTATTTGCCAAGACCTTTGCAGTCAGATGGTCATTTATTTTAGACAGGGGAAGATGTGGAATACCTAAGAAGTACAGGACATTAACTCATTCCTCCTTCTCTGCATTCTGCAGTTCTTGCCATATTGCCACCATATGGTGATCCCAGATGACATCTGCCAACAAATGATTCCATCAATAAAGCAAACTAAGGTGTTTATTTTCAAATGTGGTCTTTGTTTTTCAAGAGCCTTATGCAGAAGAATGCCTCCAGTGGCAACTCAATAAAGGGGAAAGCACCACATTACAGTAATACACCCCAATATGTCTTGGAGATGTGGCCATTCCCTGAACAAAAGGAATGACACCTAATACCTAACCAAAGACTTCTGCAGCCAGTGGAAAGACTTCCAGCATTTTCAGCAGGCTTTGGACCAGAGCCCTTATCTGGGGAACATACTCTCTCAAAAGGCAGAGAAATTGAAAGATTTGATTGTATCACATGTATGGCTGGCCCAGTGGCAAATGTGCATGAGGCAGATTCCTTTCCAGACTCTGCCTCAACAAATACACTTCCAGCCAGAGAAAATCAGGTCTCCCAATAAAGTGGGTAAATAATGGGACTGCAGCTTGGAAAGAGGTAAGTTCCTTCAGACACATGATATTGTTGTAACTCAGACTATGGCCACCTTCATAAAGTTCTCTTTTTCTAGATTCTTTTGTGCCTCTTTTCTTCCCGGATTAACAACAGGAATGCAAAACTTCCAAATACATGGCTCCTACCACCAGGGAGAAATGCAAGCTGGAATAGGGGAATCCAGATTCAAAGGGAGAGAATGGTCAGGCCTCCAGCAATCTGTTCTGAGTCCATCCAAACTGGGCCAAGGCTGCTCACTTAGCTCCCTTGCTTTGCAAACTGTGTATCCTGGCAGCAAGCCTCTCGGTTCCTATCACACCACCAGATCAGAACAGCAGATTGATTTTCAAGAAAGCTGGAACTTGTTCCCCACTCACAGACCTAGAGATGTGTGTCTGCTGCAATAGCCTGCCACTGTAAGCTGGATAAACACACAACCAGCACAACAAGCGAGACGTACAGACATCTTTCAGCAAACCTCAGTGTTGAAATGGGGCTACTTCACTTCCAAAGCCTGCATCAAGAAATATCTGAGCACAAAGCAATGATTGGCACAAGACATACACAGCCCTTGCTCTGCCAGGGAGGCCCGGAGCCAACTGCAACAGCCAAGAAAACTGGGTTGGATCTCTTGGAGATTGGGCGAGAATGAGAACATCAAGGATCTGCATAGATCCAACACATCTCCAGACTGTTTACAATGTCCTATCATGCTGGAAAATACAATATATCATTTATCCTTCCCTGAAGGCAAATATCCCTTATACCCCCTGCAGGCATTTGAGGGAAGAAATGAACTGCACGTGTCAGCGGACCTGAACCTCGGCATCCATAAATCTTGCTTGCCAGGCATTCATTAAGTGCTCTGTTTAACCACTCTCCAGTCAGCTGGATCAATTCCTGCACCAAAGCCTCAAAGCACCAAGGCCAGGAACTGTGATGCAAAGGGCAGAACTGCCCCTCCCTACTCTCAGAGGGCAGAGATGTCTCTCAGCTTTGCTAGTCTGGGCCACCCATGAGCCCAGGCAGAGGTGGGACAGGGAGCCTGTCCCAGGCCCTGGTGAGCACCAGGCCCTGATGGCCACTTGTGCCATTGTTTCAAACCACTGCTGCAGTATCTTCACATGCCATTCAGAAGATGAGATGTTTCACAGGTGTTCTGCCGAGTGTACATCTGGCAGTCCTAGAGATCTTTATGACTGTTTGCCCAAAGCCCAAAAGAAGTAATTTTATACATACTGGACAAGGCCCACTCAAATAAGCAAGGACCAGTCTCTCAGTTCAGGGTACTGGAGATCAGCTGTAAACACAACTGCAGGCTCAGGATTAGTAAGTATTATTGTGCAGAAGCCTTCATGAAATATGTGATTGTGAGGTACTCTCTGACCACTTCAAAAGAATCAGTGCTGCTAACACCTACCAGTTTTTCAGCTAAACTTTCTGAGTACAAAGTTCATGCACAGGGTTGGGGGATTTTGTGGATTGTTTTTTTTTCCACCCCAAAGAATGAAAACCAACATGTTCTGATTCCTATCTTTCAACCATCACTATGGTAAAGATACATTACCATCACTATTTCAGCTGAGCTAGTTGCTGAATTTCAAATGCTGTAAGTAAACAAAAACAAGTAAGAGAAGGAACTTCAACAGGCGTAGCTTGCCTTTTAAAATTCAAAGCAGGGGTTTAAAAGAGATGAAGCCAGGGAAAACATTGGATACTAACACCAGCCAAACAGGGAAAAATAACGAAGTTGTAAGCCTGAAAAACTGAAATGGCAAGAATGACAGATTTACTGCTGCATTTGATGCACATAACCACCGATAGACTCTCCCCAGGAAGTGTTGAAATTACCATCACTGAAATGAATCCAGAAGCTAAAAATTAAATTATCTTTCCCAGAACATTCCAATTTGGGCTTTGGCAAGGACAGCTGCTTTAATACCCTGAAATGTATGCACGCGCGTGTGCGCACGCATGCACACACGCACCGCGCCCTCCAGCACAGTATCCTCTTTCACGCGAGACCTCCCTCTTCGCTCTCACAAAGTCACACTGAACTCACGGTCATTCTACAAAGCCTTTGCTTCAAAGTCAGGTTGAGCAACCCATAAGGAGTCTTACAGCAGCTCCAAGTCATGAATGAATGGTTATTTGTGAACTTGCCTGTCAAGACAGATGCGGTATTTGTCAGTGCAGCGTGGGTTAGATACGATGGGAAGGAGCCAAACGAGCAAAGTGAAAGGTCAGCATCACAACATTTTCCTTCCCCGCCCCTCCTCAGTTTGCCTAAAACTATGCCACAGCTTTTGCTGAAGTCCAATACAGTAGCCTATTTTCATGCAACTTACCATGCTTATTTGCAAAGCAACCTTCAAGCAAAAAAAGCAAAATAAAACCGTGTGCAGAGGGAAAGAAGAACAGGAACATTTTGATGCAAGAAAGCTACAGCAGAGGGACAAATGCAAGACTGGCAGAAGACAGCACACCTTTAGAAATGTGGTGATACTTGAATCAAGACCACCCTGTGGAAGCTGAAATACAGTGCATTGTTTTCCTTGCATTAAAATGTAGTATTACAAGGATTACAGGTTAAATAATGTTGGAAGTCCAACCTCCAGCTGAAAGCAGGGTCAGCTATGAGGTCAACTTACATTTTATAATTTATACAGTTATTTTTAATAACTTGAAGTCAGTTTCACACTGTACTAAGTATTATGTAATGACAAAAGGAAGCTCCCTTCCTATGGGGGATTCAGAGGGGAAAAGCTCAGCTCTACAACGAAGATCCTGAATACATCAATGAGCATCACACATGGAATGAGAAGCACTCCTCGCTCATTGTCCAATTAAAACCTGAACGAGGGAGAGATGTTCTGAAGATCCTCTCCACACTCTGCCACAAATCTTCTACAGGGATGCCTGTGAGGTCCAGCATCTCCAGGAAACTGAATGTGGATGCCAGAGAGCCCAAACAACACCACAAGATGTATTTCAGTGGAGCCTGTTTCTTCACAGTGAGCGAGTCTTCTCAGTACAGCTGCCTAAACTCATCCAACATAACCTCCAACACAAGGAGACAGAAGCTTTCCAAGGGGCATGAACTGCCATGTACCCTCTGAAAAAACTGGTTGTTTTAAAGAATGCTATTCTACCCAAAGAAGCAACTTCTCCACTGTGGACCAACTTGCAGAGCACTAATAACATGTAAAAATCTATAAAGACCAGACAGGTCTAACAAAGCCAGGTCTAGCACTTCATTTCTGCAAAGCCAATCCTGTGCCATTCAAGCTAAGAGAACCACAGCACTGAACTGCCTCATGAGTCATTCATAAATTCAAACACAACTGGTCATACTGGAAGGAGATAAAACACAACCCTTGACACTAAGAGGTTTTTTCCAGCATTTTACTGTCTTGTTACAGACAAATCTTTGCATTTCTCCTCTATACCTTGCAGCTGTATGTCTTGTACAGTCGGGTTCCCAGCTGCAATCACTTAACACAGCACAGACAACAAGGACAAGCACGGGGGGAGATGTTTTAAGAAGAAACATTGCTGCTTCAGATTGACTACTACAGGAAGCCAGCTGACAGTGATGCTGGAGCTAGGCACCAACTAGCCACGGCACAGACTGGAGGGGAAGCAAGCAATGGCCTGTGGTGGAAAGCAGGGTGCAAGCTTTCCCTAAACAATAGACCAGACTGATCCTTTTAATCTAAACAAATCAGCAGAAATATCCATAACACATTATTACATTAAATAATACCTGGGGAGCACATCATCCTCAAGCTAAAAACTGCCTGATTGAAAATGTGCTGCATGTGGTTTCACAACAGGAACAGAAACATTTGTGTGTCTTCACTCATGACTTGTTTTGTCACCATACCCTGGGGTTCCTCTCTTTATCTGTAATACAGGATCAGTCTAGCACATCAGTGCAAAGGCAACAGAAGCCAGCTGCCCAACAGGGTCAGCCTTCTTCAGGATCACTGAAGAGTTTCTTCTTTCCTCTCTAAAACATGCTGTAAAGCATTTCCTTCTCACTGGGCTCCCATGCCCAAATGACAGATTTCAACACTGTGAGAGGGATTTGAACCGTCTGGCTTTGTTCATCCCTGCAAATGCACCATAAACCGGGCCCCAGCTCAGGAAGCTAATTAGGCATACACAGAGCCTTAATGCTAATGAGTCTGCTCATGTGTGTGAAGCTCCGTGCGTGTTTCAGGGCTCTGCTGAAGAAGCTCACTGAGAATGACAGCCAGCTCTCTCTCATTCATCCCTTTGCTCAGCTCTGGTGCAGACAGGAATCTCAAGCTGACAGCAAAAGTAGTAACTTTTTTCAAGTAGTTACTTGAAGTAGTAACTTCCAAGTAACACAGCCATCCTGATGACCACTACAGTTGTCATGCAGAGCACCAAAGAGGAGCAAGGTTAAAACCACTATCTAATGAAGATGATGCTGTGCTTTCTTCACTCCATCACCTACTCACACTAGTCCTGCAAATAGAGCCAGCAAGAGCAGCACAAGCTCTGGGCACTCCCTGCACATCTCCAGCCACGAGCAGAAGACAAGGGCACATTTCCAGAAAGGTTTCTGGGACTAAAAAAACATTCACACTGTCCATGCCTGGAGGGTGTGGAACAGCAAGGGCACTGCTGCATGTTCACCAAAAGGGCTTTTAAGCACTGGAACACAGGGAAGTGGTTAAGTCACTATCCCCACTATCTAATACTATGGAGGTATTTAGAAGAATAGATGTGGCACTTAGGGACAAGGCTTAGTGGCAAACTTCACAGTGCTAGGTTAACAGTTGTACTCAGATGATGTTAAAAGTCTTTTCCAACCTAAATGATTCCATGATTCTGTCAAACCTTCTCAGTCACCAAACTACAGTGAAAAATGCCTTTTTAAAACAGACACAAGAGAGAAATTCCAGGAGGGTTATGAAAAGGACTTGGGAATAGAGCCCTGTATTTCTGTCTTGCAGCTCATCTGACCTTGCAGTGTTAAAGACAGGGTCATGGGTATTTAACTGTTCTGTAGGCTTCATCCTCTGGAAGAAACTCAAGGACCATGTATCATTCCATACCGGTTCTTGGACCTTCCCCCGTTTCCCAGCTTGCCACCCTGCTTACAGTAAAAGTGGCTGGTGATTCAGAGGCCAGGCAGGAAACACATGTGGTGCTGCCCTTCATTAGTGCACCAGAGCATGTTATTTTATTATCCCTCTCAGTATGTAGAGGACTACTGTCTAGAAAATCACCCTGTGCCTTTCTAAACCCATTTGCAATTTCCTGAGGTTTTTCACCTACAAAGATTGCATTAAGTGTCATTCATGAACAAGGAATAAGGAACCGTTCCCCCCCATGTCTCTCCTCAGGAAAGCCTTCACACTTCTTCAGGTCCTCTCTGTAATGCAGAGTATGCCTGGCAAACACCTCCTCCTACAAGAGGTGCTCCAGAGCACAACCATAGGTCTAGCATAGCTAGAAAGTTTTAAAATAACTTGTTCCTCCTGAGCCTGTTTCCATATCATTAATAACATGGGAAAACCTGACAGATTAGGCTCTGTGTTATGCTAAATGCAAACACACGTGAGCTGCTAACACTGTGGTAACGATGCAGTCAGTGCTGGGAGCCATCTGCAGGAGCAGTTCTGGTGCCCTGAAGACAAGGAACCCACATACCTGCAATTGCTGGTAAATTGAGTCCTTGTTGATAAAGTAGAAGCATGTCATTGTGCCCTGACAGCTTAGAATGTTGTCTTTCATGGGGCAAACATTGAGGAGAACGATGGCCTATGTAAAGCAATATTCATGGGACAGAGCTCCTGAGAAGACTAATCCTAACAACCACTGCAGGATGGAACCCCTGGAGACTCCTTCACACATGAAAAGCCAGGCCCAAACCCAGAAGAACTGTGATTTCTTAGGCTGATGAGTACTTATAAACCTATCTTCAAGAATGCAGAAAACTTAAAAATTTACCTGCATTGTCCTTAAGCAATCATTACAAACCAGTTCACTGTCTGTGGTAAAAATTGCTTTGAATGAAGATGATAGGATGGGCCCCTGCCTCCAGATACATGTGCTGCCTGTTATTCTCAAGTATGCCAGTTATTCACTAGCATTACAATTCACAATCCTTAATTGTGATGGCATTAAATTTCTGCCATTTTTACTCTCAGTCCAATGGCAATCATCACCTAGCTTAAGTATCAGGCCCTAGATATACAAGGAAGAACTGGTAAGTAATAAGCTTCTAATGTGATCCAGCATTCACAGTAACCAGTTTTAAGCCTTTACTCAGGTAACTTTGCCTAGGTACAAAATTCCCAAGAACTCTCTGATGTAGTGCTCAGAGAGCACCATATCCAACCTTCCTCCTTAGACTGCTCTGAAAAACCTCAAATTCTGACTGCCACCTGGACTTAGGAGAGACTCAGACTCATACAGATGTGTACTGTCCTGAGCACAAGGCATGCTTGACAGACAAAAGCTTTCTGTTTTTCCCAAATATCTTTGAAGTATTTTTTCTCTGCCACTTCTTTTGCATCTCTTGCTTTTGGGTCAGGTAGTCCCTGACTCGCTGAATTTCCACCCATATCCTGATGTGTCCTTAACCTCGAGTGGACTCTCAAGCCAGATGCCCCCTTACTCACTCAGTGAAAACTATCAGTAAACCTTAGCACAACTTTAGTTTGAGCCTTAAACTAACAGCATGTGAAAAGATTAATATGAATAATTTCAAAACTAATCAGATCCCTTCTTTAAATGTTGACACAGTATTATTTATATCCCATAAATACCTTCTTGACTAAAATTCATCCCAGGAGATTGGCATCTTGCCAGTTCTATTCATATTTACTGTATTTATACAGTACAGTTGGCCAAGGATAATATTTAAGACAAAATATGCCTTAGGGTATATACAATATCTCTTATAGTTTTCCTTTTAAATCTCCTCATTGCTAAAAATATTTGGTCTGAACTTTACAAAATGCCCCACGAAGACCTATCAGCGATCTGTAGTGATATATTGCTGACTATGAGTATAATTAGAGCATATTTGTAATACTTGGGATGTAGTCAGTTACTGAACGCTAACAACTTGTGGTAAAAACTGAACCACTGATCTTTCCCATGCCTGCCTTCCAGCAGCTTATGACCTCCAGTGCATTCACACTGACCCCCTTCTCCCTCCTGCCTCTCTCCAGCACAGCAGACACTGCAGAGTTAAAAAAATCCACTCTGAAATGCCTAGGAGAAAGTGCCTGTGGCCACCAGAGCTGCGCTTCCAATTTCTTCCTTTAAAATATGGTGGAGCGATTTCTTCCTTACTGTCTTTTTTGGAAAGGTTCGCTCCATCCAGCATAACTAGAGAGCAGTGGAAAAACAGTTAACCTACTTACTGTGATGTTAGTGACAGCCCTTGCACAGTAGTGCTGGATCTGCTGCTAGCTGGCCCTCGGATCCCAAACGTCTGATGCACTCTGTTGGTAGATACCTGCAATCTCTTTCACTCTTCCAAAGCCTCTATTGATACTTCAGAACAAACCTGGCCCCTGACAATGTTTTAAAAATAGATCCTCTTTTGTCAATACCATCCAAGTCACACGCCACAGACATTTTAATTTTCTGGAAAGTATGCAGCTGCATTTTGGACTATTGGTTCTCTGTAGTTTGCTGAAGCAAGGAGAGAGGACAGATGTGCTCAGGACGGATGCACTTTACAATTCTCACAGATTCTCTGCTACAGGGTCAACTCCCCAAGCCAAGGCACTGCTATAGGTCTCCCCAACCTTTGCCCATAGGTGCTCCTCTGCCCTGGGTATGATCTAATAGGTCTCAAATAGAAGAGCTGACTTCTACCAAAACCACCAGCAAAATAATACAGCACATCGACGTGGAAAACAAGCAGGACTTCTGTGTTCTTGCCACGGCTATGAATTACACTGAACCGCTCTGCTCATACCCACTTGGCTCCAAATATGTGGGGTTTTTTTTAAAAAAAGAAAGTATTTCTTCCCCAAGGGTAACAAGGGTGGAGTGTATTTATCATGGCTATTAAGAATGGTGCCATAATTACGATAATAAAATGGCTCTGACTGCCAGGATGTCCTGTACCTGATGTTGTCATTTAAGACTAAAGGAAGAAAGGGAGGCAGCTGCACGGAGCGTGGCGTTCAGCTACCTTGGCTGGCATCCTAGGACTATCACATGCAAGACGGAGCAAGCCCCAAAGCTACAACTTGCTAAACTAAAAATAAATAAGGGGAAAATGCAATTAGAAACTCTAGGATAAAGTTACCAAGATGGCTGAATTATCTATTTAAGCAAGAGCTCTGTGCTTTTGAGAAACAGACAGCAAGTATATAGGGCATCAAGTGGTGGGGGAGGGAAGTGAGCTAAACGAAACGACTAGGGACTAGGGTTTGGTTATGTGAACGGTGAAGTTATTTTCTGCTTCTGGTATTTCACTTTCCTCGGTATGATGATGATCTAGATTCTTTTAAGGCAGTGCGGTGCTTTTTCTTTCTTTTTTTTTTTTTTTCTATGCACTTAAGCTTCTCTACCAAAACAAAAAGGCACGTCGTTATGAATATTAATCACTCTAAGTGGATTTGGTCAGCATAGAGCATTTGTAGACTCTTTTTTTTTTTTTGTGCAAAACGTGGCATGGATCACCAGAACGTCGTTAAAAACAGCAAAAGGCAGACGGGCTGAGACAGGTTCCAAGAACCGAGGCTAACCAGAAGGGAAAAGTTTTTCTGTACCTGAAATGAGAAGTGCCCACGAACCGAAAGGGGAGGCTAGTTAAAGTGGGAAGAGGAGGGAGGAGGTCTCTGTCCTCTCTGAGCACCAATGTGAATAGCAGTCTGCGGGACAATGTTCTGGAGGGACACAGACAAGACGAGCTGGCGACTTTTTTTTTTTTTTTTTTTTAAAGACCTCCTTTTCTTTTCAGTTATGGAGAGATGGAAACCTGCCCGTTCCAGACACTCCAAGGGAAACAAGAGCAGTGGAAAGATATTGGCTCTTTCTGGAGGCTGTACACGGAGCCGGGGAGCTAAACCTGGGGAGGGACTGGGATCCCGGGAGGGGGAAGCTCTGCCCAGGTACGGGTGGTGGGCGCCAGAGGCACCCTGAGGGATTCCTGGGTGACTTCAAAGGGGTCTGGAAATCTCGCGAATCTGGGACAACAGGTGACCCCCCCACAACACACCCACCCAGTCAATATCTATACCCCGCCACCTAAATTAAACCCTAGGAGCCTCCACCTAAGCGATGCTGAGGATAACAAGCAAGCCGAGCAGAGAAGGCAGATGACGATGCTTGGGGGTACTATTTAAAGGTCCTGAGCACCGCTAAGCCTCGGGGGCGAAATTATGCACACATGCACAAACACAGAGGACTTACTTTCGGGGTAAAAAGGCTGCATGTCAATTTTGTAAACTTCTTTGGCATAATACTCCTCGTCGCTCCTCTCCCTCTCGCAAGTGGCGGCTCTGTGGTTGGCTTTCTCCTGCAGCAGGTCCCTGGTGCTGTTGTAGATGGAGATGACCTCCGGGGGCACCTCCTCGGGCTCGGGGTACTCGTCCGGGGGACTGGTGAGCTTCAGTTTGCTCAAGATCTGCCCCCGGATTGCCTCGATCCTCTTGCGCATAAACTGATCCATGTCGAGGGTGCTGCAGGTAGACAGGCTGAGAGCCACGGTGGCCAGATCCACGGTGAGGAGCACGCTCAGGAGATAGCAGTGCATTTTAAGTGTTTAAATACAGCGCCCCCCCTCCCGAGAAAAAAAAAAAAAAAAAAAAAA
>VZTN01006727.1:132793-160609 GCA_013400515.1 Erpornis zantholeuca | reverse complement strand
GGCGGCTCTAGCGCTCCGCCCGGCGCCCCCCGCCTGCCGCCCCCGGCCCCTCGGCTCTCCCTGGGCGGAGGGGACGGGTGCCAGCAGATAACATCACGGCCGCGCAGGGAGAGGGAGATTTATACGATCTCCCCGCCCCACGTGCTCGCCTCGCTGCGAAGTGACGTGGAGGGGCTGCGGGAGCGGAGGGCTCCGCGCCGCCGCCCGGCTATTTATTCCCCTCCGCGCCACCGGCGAGGGACTCGCCGCAGCCCGGCAGCTGCCGAGGTGCCTCACCCCGGGGCGAGGAGAGGGGAGGCAGCCCGGAGCCGAGAAGAAAAACCGAGTCCTGCCAGGCTTTTATTTTATTTCTTTTTTAAATAAAGGCTTTAGTGCTTCTTGTACCTATTATTATTAAAGTAATTGGGCCAAATAGCACTCTGGCGGTAGAAGAAGAATAACACGCCTCTTGGACACCGCTCAGACGCGTTCCTGTTCAAGGTTGCGGGGCAGCTCTGCCCGCTGCTCTGTCACGGAACGCTCCTCGGCACTGCCCCTCACTTCCACTTCCAAGTGTGTTTTGGGCAATTCTCGCTGCTTCCCGGACACCTTGGTAATCGGTACTGCCGGCCAAGGAGGGAGAGACGACAGACGAGGAGGATTTGCTCCGTCACCGAGGTCTCCTCTCCTGTCAGAAGCGTGCAAATACATCCTCATCTGCACTTGACACAAACTCTCAAGCCCCAAATGCTTTGGCTATGCCTGTAATTCAATTTTTCCGCTGCCTCTTTGGGCCACAACAAACATCACAGGCTCCATCTATACCCTACTCTACCCTAGGGAAGTCACTCTACAGTCCACTAGGCATCCCTCAACTTAATGCCATAAAGCTTTTCCTTTACAGTTCATTTATCACCACTGTACATTAATTTTAAAAAGTGATCAAGTAGCCTTTTTCTTTACTCTCACCCATTTTAGCCCTACATTCCCTTCTGAATCAAGTTATCACAGGTTTCACTTGCCAGAAGTTTCCAATAACATCATCCTAAGTGGGGCAAGTGTTTTTGAAGAACCTCTACTTTATTTTCAGAGATGAAGAAGATGTAGAGGACATATTCAAAGGGCGACAGGTGCTCCTAAGAACAGCTCGGCCATTGCCAGTGGTGTTACAGTAAACACCCACAAGAGAAAGGAGGTAGCATGACTGGGACCTGGAAGCACACTGAGAATCATGTAAGACACAAACCAGCCAAACACCACCAAAGACTTCCTCCAGCTAATCACACCTCAGGAACCATCTTTCTGCAAAACTTTTGACTGTTTTCCAAAGCTAGAGAATGCCAGTCCCCAAATTAAATGCAAGTTTTTCCTTCCCAGCAAGGAAAAGTGCTTCCTGCGAGCAGCTGTGGCTGTGTGCTGGGGTGATGGAGGCACCCAGCAGCATGGAGCTGCCACATGCTGTTTGCCTTGGCAGGGCTCTGCTGCAGGGGAATCTTCCACCAACACGGCCAACTAACCTCACACTGCTGTGGGTACCAGGAATGATGACGCTGTCCGAGAGATGGAGGAGCTAAGAAAACATTTTTTGACAGGTATGTGTACACACAGACTCAGAAAGTAAAGTTACTCTTCATTGTTTACCAGCATGTGGGTACGTACAGCCCTGCACACACAACCAAGGATGCATCCTCACAATGCAAGAGTTAATAGTGCTTCCCATTTAAATCCATGAATCCCTGCAGGGCCAGATTAAACATCTCTGCCACAACATCACTCTTTTACTGACGTAGATGTCAATGTCCTGCTCCTACTGACCTCAAAAACACAGCTGCAGTGTCAGGAATGGCAATGTTTCCAAAATTACTCAAATAAACAAGCAAGCTCAACATGTAGACTCAGCTGGTTTCACTTCTGCAGCACACCTGTACAAAACCAAGGGGACAGTTCCTCGAGCTGTTATATCTCACAGCTCTGCTGCTAGCCAGCTGAGGAATCAGCTCTGTTACACGAGGTACCTCGACCGCAAATACTTCTAAAGAAAAGGGTTATTAAATTATTTCCTCCAAAAGCTACAGCTGAAACCATGAAGAAATTCCTTATACAGCAACTACGGCCCTGTAACACTTGGCTCTGCACGCCACTCACCTCGAGTGCTGCAGAGCAGTGACTGGGACAGTCACTGGGACAGTGCTAGACACCCTCCTCCTCCAGGGAACTTCCTGCCATCTCTCAGGATCTCTCTGCAGATACAACCCTCTGGGTTACAAAGTGTTTTGATTCTTGAAAGTATATTATTGGAGGGGAAAAAAACCCAAACCCCATCAACCCAAACTCTGCAGTGTCTTTGACAAACCCCGAAGCCTTAGGGATGCCCTGCTGGAGGCCATCATCCCCCATATGTTCAGTGCCCAGCTGGCTCGGCTGCCCACGGAGCTCCAGGAGGTCCAAGTTTCAGAGGAGCCCTCCATGTGAGCTGCCAGAGATCCAGCCAGGCTGACAGCAAACCAGTCTGACTAGATTTCAAAAGTTGCTGGGATTCCTTCCGATTTGGCAATGATTCCTCTGTGTCTTTTAGACCACTAGGGAAAAAAAAAAAAAGTCGAGATAAATCTTGGGACTGTTCTCACCTGAGGAAAACCATTTGCTTCTCTTCTGACCCTTTTAGTGTGATATAGGGTGTCAGGCTTACCCAGGTGCATGTCTCCATTTCGCCTTAAGACTGCAACAAAGCTGGATTCCCCTTAAACTTCCCAATGTCACCATGGTGATGTTTTTGCCATGCAGAACTTCTGGGCATGCATACTCCATTCCAAAAGCCCTGGCCACTTTGGCTAAATCCCCAGCAGCTGCAGAAGCCTACCACACATGCCTGAGCTACTCCAGTTTGCTCCAGGAAGGGACACTTACCTGCTAGCCAGATCATTCAAATACACATCCATGTTCATAAACATCGACTTTCCATTATGTAATCTAAATGGAAAATACCTGGAACATATACATCATGATAGACCTGATCTTATTTCTAAAATCTCCTGCACATTTAAGGAGGCTTTTTTGGCCACAGAAGTCCTGCAAACTAGACTTAAACAGGTATAATTTTTACCTTGCTAAAGAGGTAAATCAAAGAGGCAATCAAAAGCTGGATAAAGTGTTACATCATCAGAATTCAATTACAATATGACCTTTTACACAGCTTCTACATTCTACTGGTAATTTTTGTGATTGATCTGTTATCCCAATTACAATCCCAATTTTATCTTGCAAAGCTTTATAGTTCTTATTCATTCCAAAATAGCACTTATTGATGACTACCTGTTAAGTTTTAAAAGCTGTTGGGATTATCAGACACTGAGGGTTAACTCACCTTACACTTACCTCTTCCCTGTGCCTCTGTGAAATGGCCTTGTCCTGTGGGGCTGCTGTCAGTGGAAGCTTTTAAGTCAAAAAGTGGGAATGGGCCCTTACTGTGCATATGGGGAAAGAACAGAACTTATCTGTTTTGGAGCTTTTAATTCAATACAATACTGTCTTTTTTATATATTCAATTTTTTTCTAATAAACAGTAACTGTTTATTAGAAAAACAGGGACACCTGGAAAGTTACTTCACTAAACGTAAAGGTTTCATGTTTCCTATTAAGTTAAAAATTACGTGGTCAGGATTTTACAATTTGTGGTTTCTTTTTAGATTGTTTTGGTTATACGCAAATGCGCTGTGCAAAATACAAAGGCAATAATCTTTCTAAAACTGCTGACGACCAGGTCATTAAGTAAGGTGGCTGGTCACATTTCATAAACTAAAGAACATTGTTGGAAGAGGAATAACTTTTAAAAGTTAAGAGGTGACTTTTGTAAATTCTCACACTGATGACGAGTGTAGGATGATTGCACAATTAATTCTTTGTGGCATGCACAGAAATCTGCAGCCATAACTCGGTCGTGTAGGATCTCAGTCATTCTGATGCAGGGTGCTCGGGAAAAAAACTTTTGAATTCTCCTTTTTATAAAAATACATGCATAAAGGTTCAACTCGGAGAGCCAAGGTGGCACCTAATAAAGGTGAGGCAAAGAGGAGACGACAAATAATGGAAAATTGTAATATATGCCATAATAAAACCTTAGATTGTACTGTTTATTATCCTTAGTGAAGGAGAAGTCCATACCTCTGTGCTGCACATTTCATTAGTGTGCGCTGTAACGCCTGGGTGAATTTGAGAGCAAACCCTGCTGACCTTACTAACACAAGCAGCCCCACTGCCCCAGGATTGCATTTCACACAACCACAGCCCATTCCTGCAGCACTCATGTTCCAGAAGATAAAGGCTACTTTATAGAACATGCTGTTTGACACGCAAGACTGCTACCCATATATACATATGTAACTACTTGTCAACTTGCAAATCAAATGTATGTTTCTGATATATATATAAAGAGAGAACTTATTTGTGTGAGCCAGAACTTTTTTTATGTATATATAGAACAAATGTAAAATATATAACAGGAATAAGAACTTCTATTTATATATATATTTATAGACACACACACGTTTTGTGTATTTATAAATATATGTATTCATACATACACATCTATATATATTAAAAAAATTTCTCATTCCTACAAACAGATTT
The DNA here is from genome assembly GCA_013400515.1 of Erpornis zantholeuca. Classification (NCBI taxonomy): domain Eukaryota; kingdom Metazoa; phylum Chordata; class Aves; order Passeriformes; family Timaliidae; genus Erpornis; species Erpornis zantholeuca. The sequence goes on along the minus strand of VZTN01006727.1, from coordinate 156,004 downwards.
AATAATTTCAGGGAAACAGTGACAAGAAGAATCTGATTCAAAAAGCTATTCAGGTGTCACCTCTGTGAACTTATGGAATGGCATCATCTCCACCATCGAGTAAGAACACAAAGCTGCAATGTCCACAGAGCAATGTATAGTCTGTGTTTAAAACTGCACCTTAATAAAAGACATCTAGGATGCAATTAACCCCAAAATTACCAAAGACCACCAAAAATACCCCAAAACAACCACACTGGCACTTTCAACAGGACACCTCAAGTTCAAATGACTAAAATCTGAAGGAAAGGGGAATATTCAGGAAGTGCTGAGATACTACGGTTGATTCTCAGAATAACTCCCCATTTTCCAAAAAAATAAAAGAATCTTATGGATAAGAGTAAAAAAGAGACAGGATGGAACATCACCACTAGTCTGTATTTCAGTGCTATGTTATTCTTCACATTTTACATGGCTTGGATTTTACAGTTCCTAAAATAGCTTCTCCCAGTAAAACTGTGCATTGTCTCCAGAGAGTACAGCCAGACATTAGGAGATCTAGGGAAGCATCAACAGCCTAAACCTGCTATCCTACAGACACACACTTCCCATAAAGGCTGCACACATCAGTGCTGAATCCAAAGAGGTTTCTGCTTCATTTCCAGCTTTGAATCACTTAAGATTCAAGTCTTCATAAAAACTTTGCCAGAGAAGTTGCCCCATGGTTACACCTCCTGGAGTTTGATCCCCTCATGTGCTTTCCCAAATCTGCTTGTCAGCCTTGAGGATGCCACACTAATCTTCTCTGTATCATTCCAGTTTTAGTCTATGTGCCACTAAAAAAAAGGCCTTCCTTAATCCTAGCACCTGTGGTTTTAATCACCACAGGAAATCCTGTTTCCACTTAAGTCAGTAAGACTTAAATATCAGCAGAGGAAAATGATCAGATTCACTAACTAAAAATAAAAATAATTAAAATAAGACAGAGAAATATAAGCTTAGTGGTTTATAAACCAGAGGGCCTTGACATCTACTTATAGCAAGCATGACAAAGTAAAGACAGTAGGGTAAAAGTCATCCCTTTAATCTCAAGGTTTGAACTCGTGACCGGCATCTCCTTCTCAGTATTACAGCTGTTCCCTTCTATTTCTGAACTGCATGGTGATGATTTGGGTTATACCTCATTAAGTAACACACAGATGATACCTGTAAATATTGTATTCCTAACAGAGCATCTACTGGAGTTTATTCAACAAATTAAAACCATGTAACTCAAGTTAGAATGTGTACTCAGAGTGCACTGATTTAAGTTTTAAGAAAATTACGTGTATAGCAAGATTAATTAGCAGCAACTTCAAAAATGGGCCAGCTAGTAATGCCATATTTAAATCATATTCTGCAGGTACAAAAACCAAATAGGTCTGGCTTTGGCATCCTGACTTCTTTACAAGCTTGCCTGTGCAGTCAGCGCAGATGAAATGCTCTAATAAGCTAACATGGCTTCAAAAATTGTTTTTTTCTAATGGTTTTTAAGCAACACATGCTCAAGAATATCCTAGAAAGCTTACAGAAAGCAATGCATTGTTTCGTATTACCTCATGAAACAAAACCAAACCCACAACCAAACCAAACCTCATGCAGTACCAAGCTTTTGTGCTGAACTTACCAGATTAGTGCAGAGGTCTTTGCCTCTCAGCCTTACATATTCTAAAACTCATTTTCTATGCCTGGCTACTGAAATCAATGAATGCAGTATTCCTGAATGCCTGATCAAACTATATCCTCCCAGCTTGGTGACTCCATCTAGAATTAGAACAGAAAGATCAACTTCTGTGCCAGTAGGAATTTTGATCCATACCCAGATTATTTTAGAGTTGGATCTTGAACAGGCCACCTCTGTGGAGTGGCAATGGTGTTCAATATATGCTTCTCCTGAATGGATGATCTTCTAGATGGGATTGCAATTAAAGTAACCTACTCCCCCGGTTTTAGCTGGGCTCTGTGGACAAATCTCTAAACTTCCCCATCATGGATACAGACTGACAGCTGAAATGCCTCCTCTCACAAATTCCAGTGCCATTTGAATATCCACCTTACCAACAGCTAAATCAGAATGTAAAAATGCTTTCATATTGGCTGAATATCTGCAGACCCAGAAGTGTCTCACATACAGGACCTGAGTCCATAAACCCATCTCTGCAGTTCTATGAAATTAGAAGCAATTAATTAATCACGAGGCAGACAGTGCAGAAATGTGCTTCAGCAGTAACTGAAGTGAATGAGTCAAAGACAACTGCCTGTGTCTGGGAGGCACAATACTGACATAGAAATACACACATTTCCCTTCTTACTTGAACTTTCATCTTCTTCACATAAAATGTGTTCTACTTCTACTTTAATTCTAGGCAATGACACCAAAATTTAAAATAGAAGAACACTCCAGCAGTTTAAAAAAAAAAAGGCAAAACTTAGCAGATGGGAGTGAACAGCACTGGCAGTGCTGGTCTGACCTGCTGGTTGCAGTGCTACCACATCAGAAAGGTGTTCAGCATCTTGCAAGGCCTGACCAGTCCCTTTCTAACACAGTCCACAAGAATGAATATCAATGTCATCCTCCCAGGTTGGATTTGTTTGATCAATTTTCATATTGGAAATGTATTTATAGTTGGGTCCAATACATTGTTTTGGATGAGTAATGCATCCTTAAATTGAGGATCTTGTCTGAAGGTTGTGAAAAATCTTCAGTGTCTTTCTGTTAATCATGAAGAGACACTCACTTCAGAATCTTATGAAGTCTTTTCCTAATTAATATTTCTTTCATAAGCATGTATCAAATTTCAGCAGGTACTGTAAATACTTTGCTCCTCTAAAAAAACCACCACACACAAAGCCACACTGTTGCTACCTTTTGTCCAAAACAACACTACTGCAGCAATATTGCACTACTGTGCAATATGAACCTCTTTTGAAACTCACTGGGGTTGTAAGTGAGGACGCAGAGATGCCCCATAGTAGAAAGGACAACAATGTGTGTTTGATTGCCCTCTGCCTCCAAGCAGCCCTGTGAGGTGAGACTGGGAAGTTCCTATGGGCAGGTATGTCAAAGGCTCAATTACCAACAGTTCAGGTACTCAGCTCTCCAGGGACTGTTTTCATTCAGCTGCCTGACCTCAGGCACCCTTCCTGAAACGGACACAGGCCAGTTCTTGTCCCTGGACACAGGGTACCCTGAGTGAAAGGCTGTTTCATTGCCCACAAAACTGGCAATTTATGGATCACTTAAATACCAAAGAAAATCCTCTTGAGATAAACTGTACTCAACCTGAAAGGCAATGCAAAATCCACATAATCATGAAAGCTTTTCACTATCTTGTTTCTTGAATCAAGCAACACTTGCAAGTTTTTCTGTTCTGAACAAGATGGGAATGACCTCTTTTATCAGGATAGAAAAGCAGAGTTCAAAGCAGCACAGTGACTGAACAGCCAAAGGCCTTAAGTCACAATCTCCAAGATTATATTCATAATGCACTTTACAAAGGGCTCATAAATGGCTGGTGGAATCTTTAATTACTTCAGATTTTAAAACTATGGCAAACAACCCTTTGCTACCTTCTATTTATGATCACACATGCCTACAACACATGATTTAAAGAACTATTAACATAACATCAGCAGGTTTTATATTTAACCATTTCTAAATTATGCATGAAGTTTCTGATAAGAAGTGCAACCAGTTTATCCTGTAAGTGAACTGTTTCTATTAAGTATTCAGCTACTTCTGAGAACACTAGTTCTCAGAAGAAATCCTAGTGGTATCAAAACCTCAATGTAAGTCTGATCCTGGTTAGCAGTTCACAATTAACACCACCACATTTACTGAAAACAGAGTTAAGAAACTCTAAGAAAATGTTGTAAAATAATGCTCCAAAAGTTCATGCACTGGCATGAGAAAATGGGCTATTCAATCAACTGAGACACTGTGAAGAAATAATGCTTTTTATGAGTATTCCTAAAATCACCTTCCAAAGTGCCTCTTGGAAGCCACTTATGCTCATGAGTTCACATCCAAAAGCTTGATGAAAGTGCCCAAATTCATTTAACAATTTTGAATCCAACAGGTTAAACACGTGGATTTAAACAAAAATAAGTCATTCCAAGGGATGAAGCATTACACAAACACAAGGATCTTTCATGTTGAAGGTATTCAGTTTGACTGGAGTTTCATTTTCAACATGTCCCTTAAAGCAGAAAAGCAACTGAAAAGCAACAAAATGCTTTGTCTAAGAAGCACCAGCCATTGCTACACATCTGAAAAAGAATGATTAAGAAAAAGCCCTTATCTGCTAGATCACTTACAGAGGTGAAACATTGGAGATTTACATGCTGCAAGAGGTTAGAAGCCACTGCTTAAAACAGCAGTAAATGGAATCTACAGTCTTCCACCATGTTAATCAAGAACTTGTTCAGTCTCCAGCGTCTGAGGTCTTAGACTCCCGAGTTTAACATCTTATTTAGCACAAGGACCCAATCAATCTGTGTAACATGATCCTGAGTCTCCACTACCTCAAGCCTTCTCCTGGCCCTCTCACCCCTTACCTCAGCAAGTCTTGAAGAAATCATTGAGCAATTTGCAGGGATTGGAAGTGAACAACACTGATGACTGCTCTGTGTGTATATTATCTGTGCCAGGACTCATTTCATAAGAATGAGAAGTTTGTCATTTTCAGTTGTGCAGAGTGTTTTGTGCCAGATGACTTCTGCCTTCCTCCCCAGAGACAGCTACTGAGCCAGCTCCGAACAGATGCAGCTCTACAGACCACCTTCTTCTGGAAGCATCAGATAGTCAAAATACTTTTATGGCCTCCAAACAATTAATTTCTCTCTTTAAAACAAATCAGAAAAAAAAGCCCTATCTTCACGAGGAAGCAGCTTCCAGCTCTTTTGTTCTGCTCAACTTGTGAACCCAGGAGAACCTGCCTCACAGCTGCAGAAGTGGGAGCTCTTCCCTCCAGGTTTTAGCAGTGAAGATGCTGTGGTACAGTGGCATCAGGCACAAGAAGAATATTCCATCACCACTCCCAAAGTGTTTCCCTAACAGGAGGCTGAAGAAAAGCAGGGACAAGACAGTTATTTTTTTCCATAGGCCAACTCATGCTTTCCGTGCTGAAAAAAAGTTAGCACAATTAATGTGAAGAGCAATTAGACCACAAGACAAGAGACATGGGGAAGAGCTGACCCTGTGCCTTCTCTTATTAAACAAAACTCTTTCTTTGCGTGCAATCCATAGAATATTAAACTTTACATACTCTGGAATTGGCTCAAAGCCTAACAAAACTGGAACCACCCCATCCTTATTGGCTTTATATAGATAGGTACAGAAATACACAAAGTTGAGATGATTCATGCTCTCTGGAATGAAGGGCAGCAGCACAGCTTTGCTTGAGCAGAGATATTCATGGGAGCAGGAAAAACAGAGCGAGCACACTGACTGCTGGGAAAAGCTGCTGAAGGTTGCTCTTGATAGCTATTGAAGAGGAAGAACATTACTGAAAAAGGGGGTAGGGCAGCTCAGAGAAGAGAATGGAAGTTGCCTGGGCCAAACAAGATCTTTTGAACTGCTAGTCAACATAAAGGAAACTTGTGAAATAAAGCAGGTGAAACTTAAAATACATAGTTAGCAATTTTAGTAATTCTTGGAGCTTCTTGGCATATGGCACAAAAAAAGGACAAGGCAAAGACGAGGTACAGTATAAAATTTAAGTATCTACTCAATTTACCTAAAAATATAAGTATCGTGCTTCTTAAAAGGCAAGAAATGCTCTCCACATATAGGCTATGCTCTCTAAATGAAAAGGAAGGTCAAAATACCTTTAGCAGTATTGATAGATTCCACATTTTTCTTAAACACACAAGAGACACTTCAGTGCTTTAATCAAAACACTACTCCAAAAATGCACAAATAAACACCCAAGTATTCTAAAAGTATTTGGAAAGCATTCTGAAATTTTTAATAATCACCTCAGGATACTGCAGTCCCTAAGAAAAACTTAAGATTATTTTCCAGAAGTTTGATTATGGAAAGAAACTGCTGATATGAAACTAGAGAACAACTGTAGATTTAAGGGTGCTGATGTAATTTTTCCACAGAAAGCAGCTGAACTCTAGAAAGCAAGCAGTGTCAGGTTAGAATGTTATGCTGCTTCATGGACTCAGACCCTGCTGCAGCACGTTTTTGCACTGCACTAACGAGATGGTGACTCTCAGTGCACAGCTGTACAGATGTCGAGCCTCCAGAAGCCAGGATAACCATATGTCAAACTTCTGTGGTTTTGCCACTTGGTATTTTGGGTGTATGCCTTCATTTGTGATAATAAATATCAGGCCACAAACTAATGTCTCCTCAGATATCTAATATGTTCAACACTCAAAACAGCATGAAAATCTAAACATTTCTGCTGTTAGCTTTGAGTTCTCCTCAAAGAATTATGCTACAATATATACCAGATGAATAGGCTTGGGATAGGACAATGATTCCCAGTTGTTGGGATGGGTTTCTCTGCCATTTTGTACCTATATTTTTAATCCTGCAGTACACACAAAGTTCAAACAATGCCTTCGTTAGGAAAATCTAAATGCTACTGCATATTTCCATGCTGAAGACTGCATATTTCAAAGTTGCTCCTAATCATATCTTGCCTATAAGCAAGTACAAAGAAAGGTTTGTATGTAAGGCATCTGTAGAAATGGACAGAACACTACTATGTATTTTAAGTATCAATTAATAGGCCCCAGGGCATTTTCTTCACATAGCAAATGGGGAAATGTGATAGCAAAGTTAAACAAATGACACAGCATCAGACAGTCAGTCTGGAACAGCAAAGGCAGCAGAATTCAACCCTCATTTAGAGCACCTGAATCACCACACAATTCCTTCTGTATGCATTTACTTACAGAAAATATATTCTTATTATATGTATTAGCTTCTGCACCTCTGCAACCAACAACTAGTTAAGGAGAAATCGCTGTAGCTTAAACAAAGCCAATTGTGTTACCCTGACAGAAGACTTCCAAATTTGTTAGGGCACACACTTAAAAGGAAGGGCTTTTGTTTGACCCTTTGCAAACCTGAGGAATTAGCATTACAACTGACAAAATCTACAGGATGAATCCTGGAGCTCCAGCTCCTCACTGAAAAAAGTGAAAACACCAGAACTGCAAATGAAGCAACACTGAACCCAACTTTATGTGGTATTGCTAGAAAAGCTCTCCCTCCCCAACAAAACCAATAGCAATGACTGTCCTTCCCTCTCCTACCAGACACTTAGCTTATACAATCTCAGACTTGCAATGGAAAAAACATATATATACACATATAAAAATACTAAACCAAATCAGTAGGGTGAAGTCTCTCTTTCTACAGTTATGTTTCCAGAGTTGTCTCCAATGAAACTAATGCTCCAAGATCAGAGGTATCACATTAATGGTTACTTTCCTTTATTATCTAGAGAACATTTTCTGGCCAAAGTAGTAAAGACTCTATAGGAGTCCGATAACTTTACAAGGTGACGGCATTTCTGTGTTTATTGTAAGCCATTTCTATTGCAAATTGCAACAACTTTTCAAAGTGCAACAGTGATTTGGAAATGCAGGCACACTAATATATCAATTGCCATGACTAATGTATAAACTTTTAATGACCTTGGCAAAATCTATCTTTCATTGGGAAAGTGCCACTATTTTGACTGTACAAAATGTTTTGGAAATATGTTGAAAATTATACTTGTTTTGGAAAATATTCCAGGATTTCAGTATAGCAAATGGAGCTATATTAAATAAAAGTTTGACATGGAGGAGAAAACACTCCGAAGTTGTGTAAGTCTTTTTTTTTTCTCTTAAAAGAGGTATCCTCCAAATGTGGTACATTCATAGAATGCTGACTTTTTATCCAAACAAACTTAAGAAGATAAAGCATTATCTTGAATGGTTTTCAGTTTCATTCAGTCACTGTCATCTTCTTGTTTCAGACCACCTCCTTCTTCAGTGTTGCCCTCTCCATCGCTTTCCTTGTCCCAGTCCTTCATAGATGCTCCCATCATGAAGTCATCACGCAATATATTCCATTCTGGCCCCTCTTCAGACTTCACTTCACCCTAAATGTTTCAGGGGAGGAGAAGAAAGAACGGAGAAATACAAGATAAATATGAAAGGCAGTAAAAGATGGAAGGTCTTCATGCAATCAAAATAACACCTCCTACAATCGGCAGACCAAGGGCCAGCTCTTTGTGCAAATGGTACAGGAACACATAGAACAACCAAAAATGACTTGATGCTAAAAAGCAAACTTGTTTCAAGCAACCAATAAAAGAAATATGGAAAGAAAACAATTATTCCTCATGGATGAAACAGTCAACCCTGGGCATGGCTTCCTTTATTAAAATCTTTCTTGGCAATCAGAATGGATTCATGATATCATTTATTAACCCCCAGGTGCTGCTTCATTAGAACACTTCTTGGCACATTTCTAAAACACAAATATGGATTTAATAAAGGCTTAACCCCCCTCCCCCCCCAATTTAATATTTAACATATTCGGTGATACGTGAACCAAATCCCCTTTATGTGAATTATTACCTCACTACCTGGGCTTGTCATATGGTACAAAGCTGCCACTAAAAGAAACAAAGTTGATCTACTCTTAGCAAGCCAACAACACCTTACTCCAAATTTCCTACCTCTTGGAAGTGGATAAACTCGAGGGCCACTACACGGACTGGTGAATAATAAGGAAAAGGGCCGGGAGTTTAGTTTCAGGTTAGCACTGAAAACAGTGCCTGGTGGCAGATCTTGGAGGTGACGATCCCGTTTGGGCAGTGCAACAGCCCCATCCTGTGGCAACACTCTCAAACAACAGCTTGAAGCTATGCCTGCATCCTTACCGGAGGAAAACACCAAAAGCTGCTCAATGCACTGAGGAAGGATTTATTTCAGTGGTTTAAGCCTTAGCAGCAAAACCCTTCTGAGGAACAACATGGCTCAGTGTCCAGCAGGGAAGCAAAAAATTGTCCTACCAAAGCAGAATTAGGGGCACTGAAAATACTGGTTTAGTTCTGCAAGGTCTTTGAAACAAAGTTAACATCGGCACCCCAGGTAGGCTTTCCCCAGTCCCCTGCTCCAAAGAAGGGAGCTCAGCTGACACACCCAGGTTTAGGTGACAGCCACCTCCTGACAGGGTGCACTGGGTGGGGTCACCTCTGACAGCATCCTCTGAGGACGAGATTTGCCTACTGGATGCAAAACCTGCAGTAATGATCACTGTATGATCACTGCCGACATCTGTCCATGCCTCTTCTCTCTCGTGCATCTAGGAACGTGAGACCACTGCATATTTAAGCTGAAGCCTGTGGGAATCAATCTTCGGGATAGAGCAGCATGCAGAATTTGATAGCAGGAGAAAAGAGAAATGAAGAATGCGGGTCCATTAGTGTAAATAAAACATGTCCTTATCACACCATCAGAAGTTACCTGAGTGAAAAAAGTCTGCCAAACATGGCATGTATTTTTAATAGGTAATCAAAGCAGAAATGCTACATGTGACTTCTCCTGCAGTTCTTTATGAAACACAACCCTCACAAAAATAGGACAACAAGTCTTAACACTTTCCTTCCCAAAAGGAATTTCCCAGAAAAGCTCAAAAAAAGGAAACTCCACAGCTGTTCCTAAAGATGTTTGCACTGCGTTTTGCTTTTGGGGCTTACTTTTGTGCCTTCACAGCTGCTCTCATTAATGGCTACTCCCATCCAACAATTCCCTTTTTCCCCAGGGTAGTGCCTCCTAATCACTTTCCACTCTTGCAGCAATTCACTTCAAGTGGAACACCCAGTGTAACTAAAATCATCTCAGACAGGGCCATCGATTGCCTGGAACTAAAGAGCTACAGATAAGGTAGGTCCCTAGGCAGACCTTAAAATATTCACATGGGAATAATCTGTATTATTACAATAGTGCAAACACAGGTAGTCTGTCCTGGGATGCAAGGAGAGGGTAACATTTTTTTTCTTCCTTTTTAACTGTATTGAAGTTGTTTTGTATCTTTACCTTCACAGAGTAAAGAACAGTTTAAAAATATCACAAAAATCACCAAGGTCTTTTATTTTTTAACCCCACATCTTTGATAAACTACTATTGAACAGTGAAATTTAAGAGAGTTCAATCTGAAATGGCTAAATGGAAACATCCCATATTTCTTACAAAGCTATCTACAGTTTTTGTTTTCAATAATAAACCCGACAGAATTCCTTTTTTTCCCAGATATGCAGAACAGGGATTTTTTTTTCTTCTTATTTTGTTTTGGTTTTTAAACAGCACAGAATGAGTAGATTGTTATCAGCAATGACAGTGGCAGGCTCAGCGTTTGAGAAGCCAAATACTCATATTCATCACAAGCTACTATTCAGCAACCATTAGCCCTCCTTTCTGGCTATGTCAAGTGAATAACAGGACAAAAGCAGGACCTTAACAAAAGAGGGATGCTGATCCTCCATAGCATTACCCATTATGGAAGGCACCACAAAGGCCTGAATAGAGTTACAACAAGCCCAAAGGAGATAGACAGAGGTAGCATGTTCATGCCTCAAAGATGAAGATTAAATGCTTGAAAGCAAATATTTAATCAATTTTAAGCATGCTTCCAAGTGAAAAAAATGCCTTGTTTAGTATCTTCATTCCTGACTCACTTACTATTCTATTTTCCCCTCAAAATAAAAACTCTTCTAATCTACTGCATGACAAAAACATTCCCGAAGTCTTAAGAAAATATGCAGCAAGACTATTTGTATAATTAACAATTAGTTCATCACTTCCCAACTTGCTTTATGTAAGAATGTTAATACAGTTGGGTTTTCAATGCCATAATCTAGTTTCATCTAAATAAAACAAAACTGATTCTTGGCACGTGGAAAATAAACCAGCTCTCAATCTACACAAATGCTTTTGAACTCCCAGTCAGCTGTTCATGCACATCTCACTACAACACTGAAGTCCCCTTTGAACATCCCCAAATGAAAACAAAGCAGGCTATATAAACAAGAGTGTAACACTACATAGTGTGAATCCTTCAGTAAGGCAAGGAATGAAAAATTCTAGTATTGCTTTTTTTTCCTCTCCTCTTACACACACTGGAATTGGGTTTTCTTTGCCAGAAGGGTGTGGCAACCTATTTCAAAAGGTTTGAGAGGCAGCAATTAGTAAAATACCTCAAGAGTCACTGATGTTTTACTAATTGCTGGCCATGGACTTGTTATCACGAGCCGAAATAAGGCAGCCCAAAGCACGCACTGTGGTTACTCAAGTGCTGATACTTACTTGTTGTGACGGACTCATAGTCCAGCTGAAAAGAGTTCATATAAATAAAAAAACCCAAACAAACAACACCTTGCCTACTTGCTAAGCTATCAGAGCACTAAAGTCTCAGACAAGTAGAACTCTGTGAGTGGGGATGAACTTCCTAAACTAGTTTAGATTTGAAGACATACCCTCTAAAATCTGTACCAGGACAAGATGAACTGAAATTCTTGGCCAAGTCCTAATAAAACCACCACACAAAGCTCCAAATAAAGCTCAAAAAAAGCTTAATTCTGTCACTTAGAACAAGCAGCTGTCCCTTGCAGGATCCAGGCTGGAACTCCCTCCTGGGATGCTTTTAAAGGAATTGGTCTATGAAAGCCTCATGGTAGCAGCAGCAGCTATATGATCAAGTTAGGTATCTTCCCAATTTGGTTCATTTCTTTACTACCACAAAAAACTAGAGCTACAAGGTTTGCTCTTGGTAAATGACATGACAGTATCTTCAACTGAGAACCTGCCAAACTCAGCACTGGAGCTGTGTCAGACAGCGCTGACACCAAGGTGTGGGATCAATCCTCTCTGCCCCTTCTGAAGCAGGATACCTGCCGGAGCTTTTCAGAACCTTACACTCGAGCAGACCAAAGTCCATAGTGCTTACTGGTAAGTAATGGCATTACAAGATCTGCCTTGAAATCAGGGCACACAGACAAAAGACAGCATTTCACTCCACTGTCCAGCAGCTCGTGTCACTTGAGCACACTCCAGCTTCTGCCTCTGCAAAGCAGCAAACACACCCACAGCACTGCAGAGACTCCCTGAGAGCCTGTCTCCAGCAGACAGAACTCCAGGGTATTAACAAAGGAACGTTTTTCAGACCTAGGAATTACAATCAGCACACTGGACCCCCACGCCTTTGCTGTGTGTAAAAGATGAAATGCCAGAGCTTGCAGGGGCATCTCTCTTTACCATCACCTACAATAAATGTTTATTTGTACCTGTCAGGGAAGGAATTTCTAACATAAATATCTCTCAAGCAACAACTTTAAGCACTGAGAAAACAATTCTAACATGTCTAATTAATCTGAACTGCCTCCCCAGGTTCCTGTTTTGCTCCATACAAACATTTAGGACCTTGAGACACAGCAAAGCTTTTGCCACGACAAAGAAGTTAAAAAGCTTAACTGCCAGAACACATTCTCACATACATCTGACAATTACCTCCCCTGTCAGCCTGCATCTTGCTCTGAATGACTGCTGCTATTCTGGTTCTCATACCCAAGCAAGTCGGTTTAAACTGAGCTCAAAAAACCCCAAACAAACAGCACAGGCATACACTGAGGTGTGTTAAATCTCAATTTAAAATAATAGTAATAATACTATTGGCAGAAGAAGAGGAGGAGGGAATAAAAAACAAGGAACACCAGCATAATAATTTCTCCAAAGTTCATTTTCAGCAATATTTCAACTCACAGGCTAAGCAAATAAATGTCTTTCAGGCTGAGAAGAAATACAAAAAAATGCAGCCAAAGTATCTTAAGCAGAAATATAAGCAGAAAACAAAATGTAATGATTTTTTACAGGAAATTGATACTTGGGTTTGATCATTAGTGCTGCTTGCAACTTTATGTGACCTGAGTTGCAGCAAGATCTTGACTCTAAGAAAGGTTCCTATATAAGTCTGATGCCAAACAGCCAAAACCACACAAAACTGCAAACTGAGAATACAACCTGCACCACTGTTATCTTGAACTTCTGAGCTGAATTCTCACAGCAACTCACTCTGGAAAGCATTTTCAAGCTGGTGGAACACATGAGCAGCACAACAGAAATCTATTCAGCTGCAGCATAATTCTGCACAATCATTTATTCCTTAGGGTGAGAGTTATTCAATACCCATTTGCATCCTCTCTCTGAATGAGAAATTAGAGCAACTGAACTAAACTGCCCTGGTTTACCTGAAGTGACCGTGGGTATCAACAGTGGCACAGGGGATTTACTCAGATCACAAGGTCTCACATACACAGCAAAATCTGCTCTGGCAATTCTAGTAAATAAATCTAAGAATGAAATTTTTTTGCAGTGTGTTTTGAGACCTGCTGTTCCTGTTCAAACTTCTCTGAAAGTAACACACTGGAATTATTACTATAAGCACAACAAACACTGATTTTCCTTTTGAGCACAGCCAGAAGACCACCCAGAGCTTAATGACCGGCACGAGGAATCTCCCCATCCTCATATCCTCCTCTAGCGTTTCCTACAACTGGGGATGTGTGAATGAGAAGGAATGCTTTGGGTTGGCTCACAGGGACTTGAACATGGCCCAACTTTAGAGGGGTCAGAACTCAATTACAGAATTTCTAAAAACAAGCATTAATCTGGGCCTAAGCAAAGAAGAAAATCCATAAGCATCGTTATTAAATGCTCAGTTGCAAAGAAGAATCTTAGAAAATGTTTATGAGAGAACAGATTTCTTCAGTCTTGGCTCACCAGAAACCTCATAAATTATTATTTCTGTCAAAAAAAGCAAAAATATTTCAAGAACTCAAGCTTAACACAGGGCCCTTCTGCAAACAGGACACTCTGGAACTCCTCAGCCTGTGCTGTACTCCAGCCATCAACAGCAGCCATCTCAGAAACCCTTGTGCTGCACAAGGAATTCCACCACATGTTGCTGCAAGACATGTTTGGCCATACTGGCATCAAGACTCCCTTCCCATGTTTTAATGAGCGTGATGAATAGCGTGGGCATGCTACACCAGGAGCTGCTCACACACAATAAAAACTCACCTGAAAACAAGACTCACCCAATGAAACAATCCTATAGTTAAGTTACAACACAGGCATGAACCACCAGCAGTTCCCCTCGTGGAATGCACTCTCTAATTTCTAACTATTGCTCTCTGAAATGCAAGGCAAAATGACAATGTTGCAAATATGAAGTAATCACACTATCTTTGCAACCGCCAGGCCAAAGCACTCCACTGACATAAGGAAGAAAGAAAAAGTCCACCAATAAGCATTTTTAAGTAGGCACCAAGTAAACATCAGTTCAGAGTAGATTGCAAGTTATTAGAGCAGGTATCTGGAAAGACAGGAGTAGATTAATGCATTCCCTGTATGAGGCTGTCATACAGCATATCAGAGCAGAATATAGACTCTTCCAATAGGCCATTGCTCCTCATTTTCAGTCCTGCTGGTTTTTGTCTCCTGTAAGAACAAAACTCTTCATCATCCTCATCTATACCTTCACACCTGCAATGCCTGTTTATCAGCAGGCACACTGCTGACAGCAAAATTCCTGCCTACCAGACTGGCCATTCCTATGCCTGCATTCACCTGTTACTCCTACCCTTTATTATTTACAGAGATACCTGTAAATCTCTACACAACTTTCATGCTTCGTGTACTTGGCACTGCACAGCATCAGCACCACTTAATGCTTCATATAAAGACCTACTGAGTACTGCAGTTGAAAACAACACATGATCAAGACTTTAGTATTTAAAGGAATGTGTTACACTTTCCTTGCTTAGCAGACGAGAATCTGTATGGCAAATTATGGTACCCAAACTAGCTGAATCATACTCCTGACTTGGAAAAGACAGTGCTGTCCATGAGAAAAAAGAACTTTTCTTGCTAGCTAGTCATGAGCCGCAGATCTTAGGCAAATTAACTTTATATCAAAAGCATACTGGTTAATTACTAAGAACAATCTTATACAGACAACTCCTTACCAGTTTCTATGGTTATTACTAAAAGGAAGATAATTGTTCTGAGAATTGTTCTGTTTGGATGGGATTCAAAATGAAGGAATGAAGAACCTTTCTAGATATGCAGCATTTCAACCATGAAATAAATGCCACACAGCTTCTCTCACACGTAAGAAAAAAATTCTCCATCAGCTGGTCCTACATTTCTTAATATATATTTCCCACAGTAATGAAGATATGGCAGAGTTTAAAGATGAACCTAAACATCACCTCAGATCCACAACATCTTTGGTTACAACTTGCACAGTTCCTGAACCACCAAGCTGTACCTGGAAAATACACAGATACAGCAAGAGTGCCTAGTAAAAAGCATTCAGTCAAGATCAAGGCTTTTTCTGTGCTATCCCTCAGAAGTCACATCTTCATGTTTTTTAACAGTCTACTTTAGACAAACGTTTTCCAGTCACAACAAATTTTTCTCAGATGTCACCCGTTTATGAAAGACACTTATGCACTATCTCACTGGGGTACCTAAAATTTTATAAAATTTTATAAATTTTATAAAAGCTTGCCTGTTGGCCCAGTAAGGAAACATGCAGACCTGCAGCTGTCTGGAGTTTTTTTTTTTTTAATAAATTATCAGCTTGCAATTTTTTGAATAATATGAATATCATTCAAATTACTTCCAACAAATGATGCTAAAATCATCCACTGTTTTTCATTATGATTCAGCAAGAGGCATAATGGAATGAGTCCCAAAAGATTGCCTCAAACAATAAAGGCTACAGTGATGACCATGTCCATCACTTCCAGCGCTTAAGAAATCATCTCACAGAACAGCTGATGAGAAAGCAGTGGGGCTAGTAAAAAGCCTCCTTTTCCTGACTCAGGATTTCCACTTACATTTGAGTCCCAAAATTAGTATAAGGATCCAAAAAACTTTGAGATAGGAGGGTGGGGGAAAAAAAACCCAAACAAACAGACCCCCATAAGGAACTAACCTTTGTGCAATTTTATTACTGAATATGAAATAATAACATTTTTGTGTCTGCTAAGTGACTTGTTGGATTTAGCCTTCCTACAGTCACTGCCCTTGCTTTTACTTAAATGACTTTTGTGACATATCCTAGAGGTTTCCAAATCCAAATTTCTCTGATTTTATATTCCTGTAATTTCTCCTCACAGTCATGTGTGAGCAGCAAGCTCATTAAGGAACAGACCATACCCCTCAACACTCCCAGGCTGCTTTCTAAAAGCAGTTTAAACCTGATGAAGGAAGATATAAACTGCCCATGATCCCAATCCCTTATTTTAAACATCTAGCTACCCTTTCTCTGCATTTCTGACCTTTCCATCTCCTTCTATGCTTCTGTATGGGCTTTCCCAACAGCTGCAGGTGGAGAAGAAATGACACAGACCACCTGCAGAACATTGTCCGAACTTCAGCAAGAAACCAAAGAAAGGTCAGACCTTTCCAAGAAGCAGTTTTAGCATAATTTGTAATACTATCAGGTTTTTTTTCTTTTAAAAGTACATTTTCTAATCTTTCAGTAAATTTCAGAAATACTCATTAAAAACTGGCCAGAAAAAAAATGTACTGAACTCAGCCATTGCTGACCCTCTAACCATTGCAAGCTGGAAGCAGTTTCACCCACCACTCCTGGTCTATCTACCAAGATGAACAGATGAGTAGGTACCCACAGAGGTCATTTATAACACACATCTGCAAGTTCAACACTCTGGAAATCAGAACATTTTATACCTTAATAAAACTTCAAAGTAAAGGAATCCATTTTCAAGATAATTTCCAATAGCAAATGCTTAGATGGGGGAAACAAACTTATTCAGATAGACAAGCTCCACCCAAACCTTCTCACTGCCAGAGAACATTTTTCTATAAAACTTTATGAAATGTTTAGATGTATTTCTCTAAGTACACTGCCCTGCCTATAAGAGTTATGAACAAAGCCAAAAGTGGAGAGCTGCTTTTATAAGGCTTCCAACTTGATTAACCAGATAAAAGTCTAATAGGATTTGACTCTTTGTGCTTTGTATACTCACAGGAAGATCAAAAGAAGATGTATGCCACAAGTTTTTCAAATGTGGTTGTTTTAGACATAGTTCTACTGAAAAAAAAAAAAAAGAGCCTTGCAACATCTTCTGGGAAAACAGAACACCATCATAGTATCCTGTGCACTAATAAACAAATAGCAAGGCAAGTTACTCTCAAATATGACAGATGGAGCTGTCTCAGTATTGCCTGACATTTCAATCACAAGTCCCTGTTTATATTCACTTAGAAATTTGCCAAACTTCAACCACTTCATGCTGGAGGATTTTGCAATGTTTCAAATAGAACCACTTCTTTCATTTTCACAGAAAGACAAAATATTTTGTCTTCAGCTCTAAGGAAGAAAGAGACATTTTCTACAGGAATCCATTAAATCCTTGCATCATTCATTCTTTTTAAACTTAAAAATCAGTTAAGGATGTGTTTTGGAGCTGGCAGTGTATCTTTTGCTATCTCCATGAACATTTGCCTGGACCTGGACAAGTTATAAACATCTGGAAGACTGCCCTCCCCAAACCTCAGGTCATTACCTCAGTAGATGCAATAGGCATTTAGCATCCAAATTCTCTTAAGATATCTGTCCTCACTGATCACACACTATCTGCATCTTAGCAGACAGCATTAAGCTGAACTGTGAGTGACTGGTGATGACACACAGGGAACTGGCCTTGCTGTGTGAACAGCTGTCAGGGCTGCTCCTGCATTAGGCACAGGATGCTGGGCTGCATGCTTGGCCCTCAGGTGCTGGGGGAAAGAACCTGTCAGGAACATAGAACAGGGAGATGATAAAAAAAGAGGTAGATGGGAACAAAGTGCAAAATCACAGCCTTTTCCCTTCCTGATTTCTGATCAAATATCTGAAAAAGAAGACAAAAAAGCACATCTGAGTATAAAACCACAGGGAAAAGGAGGAACCTAGTAAACTACTGCCCATCACATGACCCTTAGCTGTCATATCTGCAGTTGAATTTAGAGTGTCAAGTTCTTGACATCTATCAATCAAATTTAAATATTTAAACACTGAAAAATTTAAATTGACATTTAAATATTGACAAGCCCTACATTCCCATTTTAATACAGATGTCCATTACCTGCTATGACAACGATGAGGGAACTGAGCTCGCACATCTTAAAAACCCAACCCTGTGGATAATCGAAACTCTGTATGTTAATTTCTAAACAGATTTAAAGTTAAAATGTCACCCTCAAACAACCTCTAATACTGCACAACCACCCTTTAACTTAAAGAACATAAGGAATATAGGATACAGCAAACTGGTGGCATGCTGCACTGCATTTATCCCTAAGGATACTCCTGAGAATACAGCATACAATTAGGTAAACAGCAACTTTCCAGTACAAAACCAAAAAACTTCATTAAAAATCATCAGCTCCAAACATATATGGGCTGACCTTCAAGAGAATGTACACACAATTAGGAAAAACAGATACAAATGCAGTATCCAAAGGAATCCAAATTTAAAGTTTTTGTGCATGTGATGGGAAGACATTTATTAAAACTGGGAGAATATATCTACTCTGACTACAGCTGAACTAAATTAATACTTGGCTGCCCCCTTGAATTTGCTGGAATACATGCATGCCTGGTTACTCCTTCAATTAGGTCTGTAAAACCAGCACACAACAGCTGTAGTAATAAACTTCTGATACTCTGCTATGCCATTATCACCTAAGGAAGTTTCCATATAAGATTAAAAGAGGTTGATACACCTTAGCAAATTTCCAGAAGTCATCTCTGCCTTCATCCATACTTCAGAAACAATTTCCTAATGCAGGTTGAAGCAACTGTTCAGACTACTGTCACTCCAGACATGAATGAAAACAACGTTTTTATTACCCTCCCTATTTCTACACTGTGGAAACAGTGGAAAAAAAGCAGACCATGCTGATGGCTGGTGCTCATGAAGCTACAAGAAAAAGAAGGGAGTGCCTTTCACAGTTTTTAAACTGATCTGACTTTTAAGCTGAAAAGCAGAATTTATACCCCCATTTAGCTTAAAAAAAAGAAAGCCCCCATGCCACTCCGTGTATCCCAGTATACAGTCATATACAGCAAAGTCTGAAGTGTAGTACTCCTGCCCTTGAAGAATCTTCAAACTACTGCTTAAAATGAAAGTCTTATGAACAAAGAAAAATCTGTAGTAAGCCTGACTCTAATCACTGTCCTTACAAATTACTTACCAGATACTTGGAGCACTTATAAAATATGCTTGAGGTTGAAGGAACTTTTCTGGAAAAGCACTTATAGTTTAAATCCCATATGAGCATAGCTGCTACAAAATAGCACTTGTATTCTTCTTCACTCATCTTCCTTCCTATCAATAAATTATTTTAGAATAGGTACTACTTTGAGACCAACACACCAATTTTTTCCAGATGCCATCACGATACAGGAAGAAAATTGTACCTCCAGGTCATGTAGTCAGCCTAGCTAACAGAAAGATTACCTTGCAGAATTTGAATCATGGTTACTGAAGTAGACCAGGAAATCCTGCTCTTACTTCCACCACTGAAATGCTCTGTAACAGGTATGGTGTAAGAACTCTTAAAAGTTAAAACAAAATCATGCTGCAAAGGCCTAATTAAAAATGAAAGGTTCACGAGTGCAGGTTATGCTTGTCATAAAGAGCATCTGTAACTTTCACACCAGTTGTTTATGTGTCACTAAAAATGTTTTACCACACAGTAATGCCTTACAGGGAGCAGCACAAATGACAAGTAAAAAGTCAAGATGAAATTGTCACTGGCACACAGCAAGGGAGGAGAGTTGAGGCTGCTCTGAGAATGCTAACTCTGAATTTCCTTGTTTTTTTACAATTAAGATTTCAATACCTCATGTAGTTCACTACATCAGCCAACATGTCTGTGCAACTCTGAGAGAACAGAAGCTTCACTCAACCCTGGAAGCAAAGATACCTCCTAAGAGCACCCAGAAATTTCTTAAGGACCTAAAGAAAACAAAAGATTCCTGCAAGGAACCCTTTACTGCCACTACCTACTTCTGTATTTATTCTATAGACATAAAAATTATGTCAGCCTCCAGGCCTGAAAAAACAGCATCTCTGAGATGTAGCCTTTCTAAACCTGCAGTTTAACCATGTTTCTTTCATAGTCTTACAAGTGGGAAGCTGGAAGATGTGACCAACACATACTGAAATGAAAAGCTGGTCTGTAAGGGCTGTGTTGAACAAGATTGAAAGCTCTCATATCTGCCAGTAAAAGATTCCTAGAAAAACCCACCCAAAACTTAAAAAAAAGCCCACACGAACACAAACGAGTGGGATTTTTATTTTTTTAGATTACTACATTTTTCTCCCACATTGCAAGGCTTCAGACAGGGTGGTGAGGGGAGAGAAATTAGATGATCTTACCCAGAGGCAAGCATCGTGCACAGTAACTTGGAAAAAAAAACCAGGAAAAAATATTACACAAGTCAGCTGGCTCAGCAAGGATTAAGAAATACCTTGATAAACAGCAAATGATATGAAAGGCAAAGCTTTTGGCTCCAGCTCAGAAAAGTAATTACTTCCAGCTGGGCATACAAAACTCCAAGAAGGGCTACAGTTTCACAAGAAGGGCACAGGAAAACTTTCAGAGTCTTTCCTTCACAGTTTTGTTGGTAGGTATGTGCCAAGTAACATTTAGGCCAATGGCTAAAAGTAAACAAGACTATGAACAATGTTCTAGTGGGGCACAGGTTACCTGTCCTTCCCAGGAATGCATGAAGCTGATGGAAACAGAAAACAACATTTAAAAAGTGGTCATGCTACTTTGAAATCATACTGCTGCAGGTGGGCCTTTAGAGAGCATTTAATTTCTATTTTTCACACATAAATATACTCAGCTAAATAGTCAATCACAACAGAGCTTTATAAGGGATCTCTTTAACAACCCCCGACACTTGAAAGAAATCACTAAACTTTCAAAAAGACAAAGCAAATTTTGCATTTAAAATCTCCTGCAGAGCAAGAAAATGCCTTCACTCATTCTTACAAATACAGTCAAGTCTCATGTCACAGCACAAGGCTCGAGTCAAGAAAGGTTTGCTTTCACTGGTATAACTTTTTTCTGCCATTTTTCCTGCTGACTGCTTGTTTTATGTGGGTGGGGTAGTGTTTTTATTGTTCTGGACTGCCTTTTAATTGATGGCAGAGTGCCTGGATTTTGGGATTGGCATCTCTTCCGCTGTTTTTGCTGAGATAAATAAATGTATTTCCCGCCCCTCTTTTTAAAAAATGAAATACACTCTATACTCTTGACTGCTAAAAACAAACCCACAAAACAAACAAACAACAGCTTTCAGATGGCACAAACAATCTGCTGAACTCCTGCTGCAAGGAATTTACTACTGAAAAGCCTCATCCAGGCTTCCTACCCTCTGAACCACCCTCAAAGACCAAGAAGCAGAGATACAACAGTGGAGGCCAGCAGAACTGTTCAGTGGCTAAATATTTGCGTAATTCTGAGAAGGAGACTGAAGAGCGGATTTTGGCCTCAACCTCAAGCATCAACAACTACCAGGAGGGGAGCCTGCTCAATGAGTAAGATATGTTCTCAAGAGAAAATAAGGCAGATTAAGAACAGCTTGAAAAGGAGTTATTGAAGAGTTTGTTTCAGTATTAAATAGAATGGAGACTCACCGAAGCAAAAGCAGCAAAGGAGAGAGGAAGGGGGTGGTCTGTCTAGGCACACATGGAATTAAAACACCCAACCAAAAACCCCAATCCCCACCTCGGCTTTTGTGCACAAGCAGTGTGGAAGCAGCACCTACATTAGTACTCAAACCCAACACTAACCAGCCAGCATCCAAAGCATCTCCAGAGGATGTGAATGGAAATATGCTGTTACTGATGCTCCAAAAATAAAACTTTTTTCTTTTTTAATATAGAAACATTTGCAATCTGTGTTTTCTGACCTAATAATTTAAAAATTGCCCTGCTACAATGTGACACAAAAAAAAGTTCCTAGTTCTTGCTCAGCTATTGCCTCAAATCTGACTACAATAGTAGTTGGCACTGCCATTGTTCCAACATTCTGCTATTCCAAGGGGGGAAAAACAAACAAACAAACCAACCAAAAAAGTAGAACCACACACAGGCACATGCCCCCCCAACACAAACAAGCAAGCTGGAATTATTTAAGGAGAAATAAAGTGTCAGCACCAAGCTAAATTGTTCTCATTATCCGAAGAATTTAAAAAATACTTTAATATTGCACTTGCATGAAAATTGTATGAGCACTCCATACCAGGCAGTGTTTCAGCATGTTCCCCAAGTGCACACAAACAAAAAACATATGACAAACTGTTGTCTCCCAACTGATTAAAGTATTTCTTCCTGGCACAGAAAAGCACTTAGTTAACTGCAGTTTGTCTGGGCCAAATGCAGTATTCCAGCCACTACCAAGCACAGAGTTCAAACCTGAGCACAAATATGCTTCAAAAGTGTGCAGCTCCCGAAATATGAGAAAGAGTGTGTCTGAGCAGCTTGTTTTCAACCCTGAGCTACTTGGTGAGCTGAAAGAACTGATGAAGAGTTGGATGAGTCCAACTACACTGTGTCTCAAACACATTCGGAAAAAGCGGAATGTATTCCTTCCAAAACATCACAAAAGCAAGGAAGCCACACCAGCCCAACACACAGAGAGAAGCAGGGAAAGAAAAGCCTATGTGTAAGGTTTAATACATCTCTGTTTCTTTCTGTTGTGGTATCCATTTTGTATGGCAAATCCTTCAGTTTCAGACACCACAATCACCCAAAGGAAGTGAGTTTGACATGACCAAACTGTGGGGACACNATGAAGAGTTGGATGAGTCCAACTACACTGTGTCTCAAACACATTCGGAAAAAGCGAAATGTATTCCTCCCAAAACATCACAAAAGCAAGGAAGCCACACCAGCCCAACACACAGAGAGAAGCAGGGAAAGAAAAGCCTATGTGTAAGGTTTAATACATCTCTGTTTCTTTCTGTTGTGGTATCCATTTTGTATGGCAAATCCTTCAGTTTCAGACACCACAATCACCCAAAGGAAGTGAGTTTGACATGACCAAACTGTGGGGACACACACAGAGTACAGCCTAATACAC
>VZTN01006727.1:94073-131645 GCA_013400515.1 Erpornis zantholeuca | reverse complement strand
CCCCCCAACACAAACAAGCAAGCTGGAATTATTTAAGGAGAAATAAAGTGTCAGCACCAAGCTAAATTGTTCTCATTATCCGAAGAATTTAAAAAATACTTTAATATTGCACTTGCATGAAAATTGTATGAGCACTCCATACCAGGCAGTGTTTCAGCATGTTCCCCAAGTGCACACAAACAAAAAACATATGACAAACTGTTGTCTCCCAACTGATTAAAGTATTTCTTCCTGGCACAGAAAAGCACTTAGTTAACTGCAGTTTGTCTGGGCCAAATGCAGTATTCCAGCCACTACCAAGCACAGAGTTCAAACCTGAGCACAAATATGCTTCAAAAGTGTGCAGCTCCCGAAATACGAGAAAGAGTGTGTCTGAGCAGCTTGTTTTCAACCCTGAGCTACTTGGTGAGCTGAAAGAACTGATGAAGAGTTGGATGAGTCCAACTACACTGTGTCTCAAACACATTCGGAAAAAGCGGAATGTATTCCTTCCAAAACATCACAAAAGCAAGGAAGCCACACCAGCCCAACACACAGAGAGAAGCAGGGAAAGAAAAGCCTATGTGTAAGGTTTAATACATCTCTGTTTCTTTCTGTTGTGGTATCCATTTTGTATGGCAAATCCTTCAGTTTCAGACACCACAATCACCCAAAGGAAGTGAGTTTGACATGACCAAACTGTGGGGACACACACAGAGTACAGCCTAATACACCATGTAAGACGAACAGCCTCCAGGTCTTTTAACAATTTCAAGGAGCTAACAATTATTGGCCAAATTCCAAACGTCACAACCCACCATAATCAAGCAGTTTGTTCCATGCCTGGTGCAAAATCCAAGATAAAATCCAATGTTTCGTAATCTTTTTTAAACACACAGCTAAACCAAGTTATTTGCATAAAAGGCTTGATGTCTTATCAGAAGAGTTTCCAGCGTTTTGTACTTTGATAGTCAAAAGACAGAGAAAACAGGCTAAGAGCTACTTGTTCCCTTCTGGAAGCCTCAAAACATCCCAGCCATTTGGACCACAGGTTTATGAAGAGCAGGCATGTTAAGAGAGTCATTACACTGAGAAGGTACCTTGTACACATTTTTTTCTCACAGAAGAAGCCTACCTGTTTACTTTTTGTGGCCTTTCCAGCAGGATTCTTGCCTCCTTTAGCACCCTCCATGTTTCTTAAAACATCAATGAAATCTCTCTTTGAAACAGAAGACATCAGTTTAGCACGCTTCCTCTCAGAGCCCCCAGCTTTCTTCACCTGCTCTTCCATTTTCTTCTGGTGCATCCTGACAGCATTGAATAATTGGACAACACCTCTGGGATAGGGAAAAAGGCAACAAAGCAAATTATTAAATTCAAGTTCCTTTTACAGAAATAAACCCACTATTAAAGATAATCAGTGCAGATGCTGGATGGCTTCTAGCTCCCCAAAATGGTTACCTGGAACCTCAATTCAAGTAAGAAATAATATTTACTGCAACACAGAAGACTTTCAATTTTCACTCCTCCTTCACACTTATTGCTAGGAACCAGTAACAAACAAATCCACAAATAACTATTCAGAATCTAAAGTAAGCTTGGTAACGTCACTGAGATCAGTTTCCTCCCTGAGCATGTTTCATCCTTGGGAGCATGTTATTTGTCCTAAAATCAGTTATTAAATTACTCAGGCAAGTTTCTTAATGGCAGCTGAAGTAGGGGAATAAGGCAGAGGAATGAGTAAGGAGACAGATACAGGTAGCACATCAACGTGTTCCACTAGTTCTGTGACACCAACACGGTGTGGAATGAGCAGCTGAACTTCACAGCCATGGACCTGGGGAGTCCTCTGTGGAGAAGCAAAAAACCAGAACAGTAGAAACAAGTGTTCTGCATTTTTAAAGCATTAAATTAACAAAATGAGGGGATCCAACAAAGCACTTCTGTTAAGCAAACATTAGATTCCCATCCAAATTTTTATTCTTTCATAAAGCTTCTGAAATCTTTTGTTGAACTTGATATTGTACAATGCAGACCTGTCTATAAATCTCTTGGCTCCTGCTAGTCACTTCTTAAAGAGTTCAATCTGATTGGAAACAGATTACCTGCACGGGCCCTTTCCTTCTCTTTTTGATATACATATATTTAAGGAAAGCATTCAGAAAAACTTTTACCTCGTGGCAATTCTCTGAAGATTTCTTTCTTTCTCTCGGTCTTTGACAACATCTGGCTTCACTCGGCACATCATTTCCCATTCCCGCTTTTTATCGAGCTGCATTATAAATATTGTTATGTGAAACAACATGGACATTTGAGAATGCAGCATGCTCTGACAGAGTATGTAGCAGGAGGCAAAAAAAGTATCTGCAAAGTTCAGTTTGGTTGAAAGTAAAGGGAGCTCCAGTATAGGGCTGGACTACAGGTCTGAGCAGGTCTCTTGCACTGACACAACAGGGGCCACACTCAAATCCCAGAGAGTCACCTGCTTTCAGTAACACAAGTCTAGGAAAAAGATGCTTTCACACTGACAGCCATGAGAAAGGAAATTATTCAAAGACAGCCTTCAAATCCCTGACTTCACAAGCTATGTATACCATCAAGGTATGTCAGATTATGAGCCTTGGGAATTTGACTTCCCCCCACAGGATGGATCCCGGTATAGCTTTGTGACCAAAGTGACACTTGGCAAACAGTGCAACAGGCAGAACTCAAACACAGGAAGAGCACCAAGTGTCCACCAGACAAGTCATGTGTACAAATTGGTTTTTATCTTTTCTTTTTGGAGGCTCTCTATTTCAAAAGCAAACGGATTGATTTTTCCATTACCAGCAGACACAATACCAGCAGCTTTGTCTCTGCCACAATAGGAGACCACTGTATTTCATCACCTCTGCTTCAGGAGTAAGGTAGCGACATTTTTTCTTCCCCTCTGAACAATTTAACAGTGTTTTAGTCCTGGTGATGTTCCATTAAATCTGCTTTATGCAAGAACTCTCTAATGGAATTTCGGAGTCCTTATCTTTATAATTCCAGGCAGACTACTATGATTTCTGAGTTTATGACCATGTTTTGGCCTTTGATCAAAAGAACTGTCCTATCCTACTTTTCATCAGCAAAAAATCAATGAAAGGCAAATTACTTTCAAGCTTTTTCTAGAGTAAACAATTCAGTTTGAGGATCTGTGGCCCATCCCTGTTTTTCAGTATTCTCACATATTGACTGGATGAGAGGTATTTAGGACAACCATAACTGGGCAGATACTGTACTGAAGCTCTCTGTATTTAAAAGGCAAGCCATGGCCCAACCACAGCATGTCCCAAACTGTCAGGTGAATAACCTGGTTATCCCACTAAAACAGAACTGGCAGGATGAGACATTAGAACTATTAATCTATTTCTAGCCTGAAGGTAAATCAATCAGAGCCTGGAATTAAAAGGCTCAAACAAATTACTTACTTGCCAACATGGTTTTGCTTTCTTCATACCAGTTTCAGAACCAGAAGCAATTTAGGGCACTGACACCGTAACAGAAAACTTCAATCAGGAAAATGATTGAGGGGAGCAAACAACAATGCACAACCACATCAATGATCACTGCAGCTTCAACCCAGAGGCCTTAATTTTGGAAGTCACAGCACAATTTAAATGAAAGCAGTTTTCTTCTCTTTCTCCCTCTCACTTTCTGTGGTAGAGAACTATTTCAATTTGTAATGCCAGCAAAGTGAATTTCACCCCAAATTAACAACAGCAATTAGAAAACCAAGCTTAAAGCAGCTGCTTTCACTCTCTTGACAACAAAAACACTTTAAGGTGACAGACTGGAACAGTCCTGCTGCCAAAGTTCAGCCTGCCTGATGACCCAGAAGCAGTAAGGGAAAGAACCCTACACAGTATGACTGAGAAGTAAAGAAAATTAAGCTACTCAAGATCACTGTGAAGGAGAGATTCCAAAACTGAGACAGCCTCAGCAGGGATTTGGGAGAGTGCTCTGAGACTATTTGCATGTAGCCCATCTGACAGTCACTGCACATGGAATAATGCATCTTTTTCTCACCCTCATCTTCATTTCTTGCCTTTCTTTTTTTTTTTTCTCTCTTTCCTTCTCCAGGCTTTTATTCTTGGCCAAGATGGTGGACTTATTCTGTGGAATCTTTTTGTTGAGCACTTTTGCCATGGCATCTGCCCAGCCTGAACTTGGGCCATCTTTGGAGCTTGTTGCCTCTTCAGCCACGTTGCCAGGGGCAGCTGCTTCATCTTCATCATCACCATCCAGGGCTTCACCTCCTGAAGAGTAGCTGTCTTCTGGAAGTTCTGAGCTTAACTCAGAACCTAGGGATTAGAAAGAAAAGCAAAAAAAGAAAAAAACCAATCAGGAATGGCTTCTAGTACAACTCATTCACTACTTGCATTTGCTCCATGTTATCCAAGTTCAGAGCGAGGTATTACTGCACATGTACTGTTGCAATTAATTCCTCAAGCAGGCACACACTGTTATAATGAATTTATTAGAAACTACACAGTGCAAGTGCTTGCTCATCTCAGTGATGATTTAAGGTGATAGAAAGAGGCTGGGCAAAAGGGAAAAGGCAGCCTTGGATATTTATTATTAATTATTTATTAACTAATAATTATTATTGTTTATTGAATACTTAAATGTTTAGGGCTGGTAACTGTGGGGGGAAACCCCTTCTATTTTCCAGTTTAATTTAAGTGTAATTTATAAATGCCTATACACTCAAATGTGTATGTATATATGTACACAATCACAGACGAACTGCAACAGTGACATCTGGTGTTTGACTGCAAACAGCCACAGGGATTACACTGAAGCTGGGGGACATTTCTTACATGAAAGCAAAACCTGCTCAGAGAGAACACCGCCAGCAAAAATACAATTACCTAAGCATAATGAACCCAAGGGAGACTGCTTTGTGAAATACAGAATCAAGACAGTCATCAGGCAGCTCAAAAGAAACCAGAGGCATTGAGCTCTTCTGGGATAAGTATCTGCTCAAGGGACACAAATAAAACACCCCCAAATGTCAAGTTTCCTTACCCCTGTGAGCCATTCAAAATAAAAGAAGGAACTGAAGTTACAATACCAAAATTTGGAATTAAGCAACATCACGATGGCTGAAAACAGCCAAATTGATGGCACAACAAACACAGGAAAAATCAGTCCTCCTTCCTCTGCTCAGTGGGTCAAACTCCAAAAGTAAAAGTCTCTAACACTACAGATGACTAACCAGAATGAAACGGGCTGCAGGTTTAGGGTGTGCCAAAGTGCGTTTGGTTATTTCACTTCACCACGTAATCAACAGAGCATACACAGGTCCTGCCAATATTAACTACTATTCCACTAATATTTGTGCCACATGAAATTTTAAATTATCTTATATACAACTTTCAAGGCTGCAATATCAAGTGCTAGACAGAAGACGGCTGGTTTCTGACTCCACACAGTCCACCAGCAAGGGACCAATTCCCCAGCAGCTGACTCACTTTCACCCATCTACCACTTTCACACTGCTTAAAAAAGAAAATTAAAATTTAAAATCAGAGTTCTAGTGAGCCAAGTGCTTTACTTTCTAAGCACTCCAGTATCCCATGAACTACCTTTCTCAACCAAACCATTAAGAGGATGAAGCCAGGAGTGTTTCAAAAGATCAGTTCTCCATAAAATCATGCAGGCAGCTATTAATGATATTCCTCATTAATCACCTGTCTATTTAATTACTTAGCAAACATAAACATGCACTCTGTTGCCACACTAATTCAGTATTCTGCCTTCTGCATGTGCCTGTTTAAACCAGAAAAAAAACCTAACAAACAATATAGCAGCAAAACTGTGGCATTGACCAATTTAAAACAAAGCCCAGGCATGCTTAGAGGCTTGGAGAGCATTTAGTTATCCTGATGGAAAGAAGTAAGAGTCTATGGTTACAAAACAAACATGGGAGAGAAATAATTACTGAATACTTGGTCATTATCTCTATCAGTATGACTTCTACTACCACCAAGGCAAACACTGTGTATGTCATGCTCCACTCAAAATAAATTATGGGTTTTTTTTTTTCCCAACAGTCCATAATACAAATTGAAAATTTAGAAGTGGTAAATTTTCTCAACACATTCAGTAACTACTTAAAGGTATCCTTTTTATCCTTTTCTATATCAGTTTGTCTCCATATCCTGAGTTTCAAATAAGAAAAGAATTCAAACCATTGCCTGTGAAGAAGCAGGTGCATCACCACATCCTGGTTCCTACATGTAAACATATCAAATTTTCACCCCTGGGCCTTGTCCATGCTAGGATATTGCTATTTAACTTTTAAGCAAGGAATCAAACCCTGCTTGTGACTTTTTTTACACACACAAAAGCTAACAACCACCAAAAGTCCAAGCCTGAATCCCCCACACTGCTTAGGAACAAGTTTTGCAGTTAGCCATAAAAACCAGATCAGACTTATAAAAAGAAAATGATACAAAAGCATGTATTCATTTCCTATATGTAATATTTTCTGCCAATAAAATAGGATAGTGCTGGGTAATACCAGCATTTTGCTTTCAACAATTACAGAAAGATTAACAAGGTTTCCCCTACCAGCCATAACTTATTCTTTAATACATCAGAGTATCAGTGAACAACATGAGATAAAGGGGAGGTATTTCAAAGTAATTTAAACCAGATTAACTCCATCAGAAGTAGGACCTGGGACTCCATTCTGAATTGAAAAGACTGATGTCTGGCATCGATTTAATATAAAAAGTTCTAATAGTTTTTGTGTGTGTGTGTGAAATACACATACACACCTCTGTACTTTACTCCTTTAAAATTGCTCAATAATCAATGTCTAGACACACAATGAGCTCCGAAAGAAGCTCCCACCCAACGCTTCCCCTCGGGTTCAGTTTTGACGCTCAAACCAAACAGAAACTAATGCGAGCTACAGCTTCAAAGCGCCACAACCTTGATTCCTCCCAGAATAAAGGAAAAAAAAAAAAGAAATCTAATTTCAGGATATAATTAAAAACTGATCACAACTAGTTAGATACACCGTCACAACACGCAAGGACGCGGGAACGAGTGGAGAACTGTGAGTTAAGGGTAAATCACTGTAACGAGAGTGTCCCAGGGGTTTCCTTAGAAGAGAAGCAGACACGGAACTCGTGCAGCTCTGCACTGTCGATCCTCCCTCCTCCAAGAAAAAAGGCAGCGAAAGCTATTTTGGTGGGCCTAGGGAATTAAGGAGCTGCTGCTCCCGGGCTGAGTGAGGAAAAGCCCGAGGGCCAGCGCAGGGCGCGCAGGACCAACCAAAGCACCTAGGACCGCGGGAATGCCACCCACGGGACACGCCGCTGGCAAGGGGCTTCAGCAGGCGGCCGGGCCGGGGCCTGAGCTCCCGCTCCCCATGACGACCGGCGCCGGCCCTGGGCCCAGTGTCCGGAGCGGGCGGGATGAAGGGCCACGGACCCACCGGCGGGCTCGGACGGGGCCGAGAGGAAAGGCCTCTAAGATCAGAGATGGCCCGCAGCGGCGGCCGGAGAGGCTTCAGAAGAAGACAGGGCCCCACCCCGTCCCCGCTCCCGTTACCGCTGTCCGTATCCATGTCCACAGCCCCGCGCCCACGTGGGCCCGCCACGGCCGCCGCCATCTTTCCCCAGAGTCCACCCAGTACCGCCCCCCGGCCCGGCCCCGGCACCGCCAACCTTCGTTCCGGCTCCCAAGGTTCCGGGCAGGCGAGAGGCGCTTCCGGGGCTGGGGAGCTGCCGGGCCGGGGAGCTCCGGCCGGGCCGAAACGAACCCATAAATAAAGCAAATAGGGCTGCCCGGGCCCCTCCTGCCCTCAGGCGCTGGCTGCTCGTGGGCAGAGCCTTCGGCTGTTGCAGCCTGCGGAGGCCCCGTCGTGGGGTGACCGACAGCCAGGAGCGGGTCGTGGCCTCCCGGGGCTCCCTGTGTCGGGAAAGCTGCGCTCACCCGGAGCGGGGAAAGTTCTCTGGGAAGAGCTCCAACACCGTAATGCTCGGGCTGGGTGTTCGCTTCCACCCTGGGGAGCTGCTGAGGATGGACATGGCAATGATAGAAATAAATTAATGCTGTGTATGTACGTAGGGTGCCTGGTGCAAGGAGGAATTCGAAGGCTCCACCACAGTGCTGGTGTCCCGAAAAAACTTAGCCACGCTTTCAGACATTGCTTTAAGGCCCAAAAGGAGAGCCCAGAAATGTTTGCAAACTCCAGTTGATGTACTGAAATCCCTTTCTCTTAGTGGTGGTATTTGTTGTTAGCACTGGCTGGTCAGAAGAGCAGACCATCCACCGTCTATGGGGAAACAATATTTCTCCTACCTTAGGTGAGAGAAACCTTAGTAACACTAATTTTCTGTCCCTTCACAACCAGTTAACAGGCACAGTTAACAGATTTAAAGACCAGATTGTAACGCTACCAGTCATCCCATTACCAATTTGATCTGTAAGATCTGAAAGAAAGACATCCTGAAGGAAAGACATCCTGAAAACAGCCCTATCTAGAATACCAGAACTGTAAAAGAAGCACATCTTAAGCAACTTCTTACATAAAAGTGCTCTAAACTAAACAAACAAATACTACTTATCAAGAGCTGCTGTTCTTGTAGCAATACGATGTGCTGGGGGGCAGAAGCTCTGGGGTTCCTTTGAGCCCCAAAGTAGTGCAGCAGAAATAATCACAGACATTGCCAAGCACATCTGTAGATAGGAGTATAGGTAGTGAAAGAGGGAAATTGTTACATGTAGTTTAACCTTTCAGGTTTTAAAATCTTAAAAAGGCTGCTTAGTTTCTACACTGTGTATTTTTGTAAATATTTCTTTTGTTGCTGCAGCCTTGCACAGTAAGTGACCTGTGTCTTTGCACTTTGGTCCTTCCACATTTTTTCCTCAGTGATGTGGATCCTAGCCAAGATAGAACATTTCTTTTCTTGCCTCAGTATCAGGTGGGAAAATTAAAGGTTGCAGAGAGGTCAGAAAATGGAGACAGATATTCTTACATGACTGGGGAAACTGTTTCACAAGGAAAGACTAAAAAGACTGAGTAAGTGTGTCTTCGTTAAGTGCTGTCTAAGGACAAACAGAATTGGACTTCTTGTTTCTGTCATGATCTGTGCTGCTGAGCGGAGCTATCTCGGACAAATTTCAGTCTATCTCACTGTTACAAGCAAAGAGAAAACTTGTGCTGAAAACCTTGGGCCAGTGCTGTGATTTGCAGAGCAACAAGGAAACTGTCAACGCTCCCAAGATGTTTAATGAAGATGTTTAATGCCCAAGCACTACAGGAGATGGAGTTCCTAATGTTTTACTCTGTGAGGCTCAAATCCTATGGTGTCTGCCAATAATAAGCAGTAACCATTTGATCAAGTCTGCTGTGTGATGATAAAGACCCTTTCCATGTGGTTGGCGTGATTCATCTCTGAATCACGTTGTGTCAGAAGGGACACTGCTAGGAGAAGGTCATTAAATTGCATAGACAACAAGCTCTCTCAGCATGGCAATTACAGCCCTCATTTCCTAGAACACACACCTTATTGAACGTGTCTCACCCATGCTAGCCTATTTGTCTCGGAAGTATGTCAAAATGTTCAGATTAAGTCCTGTAATAGGTTCCAATAAATGACGGCTCTGAATCTTCTTCCCTCAGACTGAATTAACAAGTCGTGTCTCCGAGAGCACACTTCTCTCCATGAGCATTATCCCAGAGCATTTGTCAGAAAATTTGTTGCCAAACCTCATTTCAAATGACTGTCATTGTCTCCCATCGCTCCGGTCTGAATGTTTTCTGTGTTGAAATTGTGGTCTGAGGAATGCTGGAGATATAACCGCCTGCAGAACCTTTCCAAACCAGGCAAAGCAGCAGTTACATCCCAGTTTATCATTATGAACAGTGGCTGAAGAGCAGCAGAGGCACGAGCTGGCATTCTGCGTGTACAGATCTGTAGTTAAACCTTGGCTAATGAAACAGTGCACAAAACTCTGATCTGTGGGTGCATCAGGGTCAACATCGGGAAAAAAACCAACCCCAAAGTGCAAAAATCCTAATGTGCAATCCTAATCTTTTTTCTAAGATTTTACATGTGTTAGTTGGGGGGGTTTGGGGTTTTTTTTGGCTGAAAGTTTAAATATCGGCTATACTGGGATACAGCCCAGTTGAAGCAGTTTCTGTGTATTCCTCATTACAAAAATAGCAGCAGCAAATTCACAGAATTTGGTTTGGTTTGGCAGGGACCTTAAAGGTCATCCAGTTGCAGACCCCTGCCATGGGGAGGGACACCTTCCACTAGACCAGGTTGCACAGAGCCTCATGCAGCCTGGCCTTGAACACTCCCAGGGATGAGGGATCCACAGCTTCTTTGGGCAACCTGTGCCAGTGCCTTGCCACCCTCACAGTAGAGATTTTCTCCCTAACATCTCATCTAAACCTGCCCCGTGTCATTTTGAAGCCACTATCCCTTGTCCTATCACTACATGCCCTTGTGAAAAGTCCCTCTCCAACTTTTTTTAACCCCTCTTAGGTACTGAGAGGTCCTATAAGGTCTCCTCAGAGCCTTGTCTTTTCCAGGCTGAATAACCCCAGCTCTCCTGGTCTGTCTTTCAAAGAGAGAACAAATAAAGACATAACTTCCCTTTGGTTTCTCTTTAGAGTTGTACAATTCCTCTGTCCTGGCGGATTTCTAGAATTCATTGTAATTCTAGAATTACAATGAATTTGTAGATCCCAGCAACAAAGTGACCAATGTCTGCATAAGTCTGCTGTCAATTTGTCTCTAGGAAAGAAGTTTTCAGAATGTTCTACAACAAAAATGCACAGACTCAGAGGGAAATGTGCAGTCCTTGTGAAATGTGCAGGGTTTGTGTGAAGGGAAACAAGGTCAGAGTAATGTACCTTTAGCAAGGCAGTAAAAGTTTTGCAGTACCCTTAGCTCTTGTGGAAAAGTACTCCACAGACTTGTCTCATCCTGTGCAAAGGAACTCTCACCTAGGCAGACAGGATTGCTCTTCCTGAAAAAGTGCAGTCATGCTGTAGTTCTCAGCTGTGATCTTCATCCCAGAGTGGAGCCTCTCCATACCCTGGATGCCGGCCACCAAAAGCCTTTAGAGATAGGACTCCAGTTTTGATTTAATTGGATAGGCATGGAAGTAAATGTAGAGACCTGCTGCCTCCAGTGGCCTTTGGGTCAAATTCATGCTAAAATTTCAATAGAATAGAAATGAAAAAATACTAGAATTATGATAGTTAGGAATGTAGCCCCATGTTCTTTTCTAGAAATTCTTACTGGCATCCATGAGAATGGAGCACTGTAGCATCCCTCACGTGTTGGTGTGCCATTATCCTCAGCTTCCCAAGTGCTGAGCCTGTACTATCCCAAATAAAAAGTTTTGTGTTTGTATCCTTCCAGCTGCATTTTCTTTTCCAGCTTTCTCCTATGGCTGCTACCATTCTCTTCCTGTTCCCCTTCTGAACAAATTGCCTTAACTCACATGTATCCCCCAAATAAATGTCCTTTCTGTTCCAATGAAGACTGAATTCCAAGCCAGTATAATAAAGTTGAAAATCTTTGCCACTGTTGTAGGTCATATTCATAGCCTGATTCCTGCACTAAGAGAGATCAATAACACCAGTAGGAGATGAGCATGGTAAAGCTCTCCACTGCCCCAAGATTTAAACATGTTTTTTTCTCATTTCCATTTCTTTGCTTTAGCTGATGCCATGTTTGCCCCTCAGCTCAGCAGGGTATTTGCAGATGAAGAAAAAAAGCAGTTTATGAGTAAATCACAGGATATCGTGCGGTCATATAATAACTATTGCTCTAATCTCATATTCAATAAAAATCATATAAACTGACATTTAATAAATCATCATAAAATACTACCTGGTCCTCCTTTTTTACTTCATGAAAGTTCTAGTCCAGCTTCCAGTAAGGTCAGGTGGAAACTTGCTATTTCTTTTTATGTGAATTCATTTGATCTCTGAGCCTCACAAACACCAGTGCAGTAAATTTGAATATTTTTAGGAGGGAGACACAGACTGGTAAATACAACATTTGCAAACCTTTATGCCTGCAATTTTAAACATAAACATGTTTGTAGACTTAGCTAAAGGCTTGTGCAACTGTTGGCTACCTCAGCAATGAAAACCATAGAAAAGACAGGAACTCTTGTGTGCATAAAAAATCCCCAAGCTCAGAATCAGGGACTGAAAAATAATTGTAAAAAGAAATTGTGAAATCTTGCCCATTGAGTGCAGCAGGTTTGCACATTGTGTATGCGGGACGTGATGCTGGCTTAAATCTGTGTTTTCCAAACTTAAAGTACTTGAGTTTGCAACTATCCCTGTTATTTGACACAATTTATTCTGCATGCAGTTGTTGATTATTATATATTAGCTTTCAACCAACACCATGGTGCCATTTGAAAAGCAGCTTCCTGGTTTAAGAGATATGTAAGTTTATGTGTCATGTTGAGGAGCAGTTATTATTTTCTCCCTCATCAACATGAGAAAATGAAAAGGAGATAGAAGGACCTAATTTACCTAATATGTACATAAATCTTAAATTCTTCTGTGTTTCTTCTTTCCTAACTCCATTCATTCATTTATTCACGCTCAATAATCATTCTTATTCCTATATTTCACAGGAATTAATTATGGTAGTGATATATTACCTGACATAATCAAGTTCAAAACCTGAACCAACAATGGGAATTTTACGAATTCATGTCAGAATTTCTTCATTTTATCAATACCTGCATCACAGGAGTTGGCTGGAGCTACGATGAGAAAATGAGAATGAGAGCTTGTGCCCAAAAATGTGCATTTATGTCCTGAGCAGATTTTAAATGTTTAAGGACTCGTCAAGGAGGGCAGGTGGGAGAACAAGATGGTCAATGAATAGGTATCCAAATCTTTAAGGCTTTAGGGATGGGGTTTTTTGCATTTAAATTATTGTTAGCTATGTTAATCACGGCCGATGATTTTAAAGAATTCTCAGTAATCATTAGAAAAGAGAAGAACAAACTTGCATATATGAAAAATCAGAAAAGCTTGGGTAAGATCAGAAAGTTGTCACCTGCTGTCTGGGAATCACAGGCAGAATTGTGGCTTGAGCCTGTCTGTAGTAGAAGAAAATCCAAATGCCTGACAACCAAGTCTTAATTAAACCTCCAAGTGCGACAAAGGCTCCAGAATAGTGACTTAGCTTTTATGCACGGAGTGTTGTGCAGGCACACAAGTTATAAAGAAACAAAATGCAGAGAAAGATAATTCTCAAGGTGACTAATTATGAGTAATTTCCTACTACAGGATAGTCTCGGGGAAGTTTACATATATATTTAGTTGAAAGATTTATGTATTTGTTACTTAAATATTTTTATATTATGCTTAATTATTACCTCAAATAGTAATATTTTCCAGACCTACTTTGTTCATTATTATAACAGTCTTCACAAGACCACTTGTGAAGCCTCACTGCAGTGATTTCACATTGACCATAAAAGTCATTATAAAATAGAGCTGCAGAAGGGTTAGCCAAAAACAGTATTGTGACTACAAAGCAAAATCTGTACTGGGATAATTGAGGAGAATGAGATAATACCCTTGTGCAATGGTGTAATAGCTAAAGAAAGATCATGCTAAACTAGCCTAACATTTTCACAATATATATTTTTTAAACCCTAAGACAGGAAAAATCTGGTTTTTAGCTGGACTTGACCTTTACTTCAAACTTGTTTGGACAATATCAGCAAGTGCATGAATTCTTACACTTAATTTCATACCAGATTTTGATACACCTCCCTTCAATACTGACTGACGCATAAGTTACCCTACACCAATCAGTAAAAAAAATCCAAACAACCAAATAAAATCCAGCTTCAAAAAGCTTCTAAACCTCCCTTCAGCAAGACTTATACACCTGTAATAAGTGTATTCTCAGCATTTGAAATCTCTTCATGAGTTCTTGAAACGTGCTTACTAAGCCTATGTGTCAGTACTTTGATGAAGCCTGAATATACCAGGTTGCAGGCACATGAATTGTTACTGGGGATGTAATACTTGCACCCAATTGCTGATGAAAAACTGTAATTCTCATATCAGCAAATATTCTGTAAAATGATTAAGTTGTAATTTTCTTTTCCTCCTGACAACTGAAGCACAATGGGAATTGGTTTACAACTGGTCTCCTGTCATACCCTCAGATTTTCAAGTAATGGCATGTATTTAGGAACCCGAACTTTGCTGGTAGTAAGGTCACAAGAACACTTTAAACATAGGAAACGAAAATTTGCATTCAGATGTATTGCTGCTCCTAAAAATCAATTCCTTGTCCTCCTCACAGTGAAAATCATCTACAAATCAGTGAATTCAGTTAATACTCCTTCAGCTGTATGAGAACTTGGCCAACAACCGTAGTTAAGACTCATTTAAACAAGGTGAGATCTATCAAGAGTCTTATGAGGCCTAGGACATATTTAGAGGGACCTAAACTCTTCAGTGAATGCATGTTTAGGGATGTTGAGTTAAAGTGAAAGGGGGAAGTGGCTCTATCAAGCCAGAAGCCCATTCTGTTAAGAAACTTGCTGGAGAGATTCATCATCCAATCTGTCTTCATCAGGTTTACCTCTTTCTGTGTTCTAACAACAGGCACCCTCCCAATTAACATTGGGATTATTTTTCAAAGTGTTTTAGGAGCCTTTCATCTTTAATAAAAGACAAGTAAATAAATTCCCAGTTCCCCCAAAGTCAGTAGCAGATCCTTCACTGTGTTCAGGGAAAATAAAATTACATAGCATATTTTTGGTCTCTGTGCAAAACTGTAATAACTAGTCATTGTTTGTTAATATACACTTCTGGTGATTTACCTTAATGATGGAATTGCTAATGGACAAAACTGTTATAAAAGTACTCTTTCAGCTTTCATCTGAATGCTGACATTAACTAAACTCAAATCACTTTTTTTTTCTGTAGCCCTGACGAAAATAATTATTGCAAATGAAATCCCTAATTTTTTTTTCTTTATGCAATGAGTTTGGATGTTTGGAACAGATCTTAGGAAATTATTGATAGAACATGAAGTCAGAGGA
The DNA here is from genome assembly GCA_013400515.1 of Erpornis zantholeuca. Lineage (NCBI taxonomy): Eukaryota > Metazoa > Chordata > Aves > Passeriformes > Timaliidae > Erpornis > Erpornis zantholeuca. The sequence goes on along the minus strand of VZTN01006727.1, from coordinate 116,561 downwards.
ATAAGCTTTATTTTCAATTCCAAAAGCAGTTAGTTCTGTGAATGTTCCTGGGCTTGTTCTGAGAGTGAGTCCTATGGAGTCAGTCAAGCTCGTGGGGCTGTTCAGCCTCCTTGCCTGAGTGAACCTCCCCATGCTGGCAGGATCTGCATTTGTTCTGCAGGACTGTGGCTGCCTGGGCTCCCGTGGAAGCGACTTTCTGTCCATGACAGATTTTTCAGACATCTCTGTGTCTGGGAGAAAAACTTTTCCCACACAGCAGAGAGAATAGCAAGGAAAAACAAATTGATAAGAACGTTTGTTATGAATGCTTTCTTTGTATTTTCTCAGGATGTTCCTTTGGCCAATGGAAAACTGTATCTTGCATTTTTTTTTACACAGAATTCTGTTCACACACACAGACTCACTGCATGGATCTCGAGAGAAAGAGCTCTCTCTTTGCTTTTTGCTTTTTGCTTTTTGCTTTTTGTTTTTTGCTTTTTGCCTTTGCATGAATAAAAGATGATTTTATTTTATTCATCGCCTTCTGATGATTTTGAGAATGGAGTCTTTTTCGTTGCTCTGGCCCTTGTAAGGGCCACATCATTGCAACGGGGTCCCATGATGGCAGCAGGAAAAACAAGTTGCCTTTCTAAATAGGGACAAAAATATTTACCTAAATCTGGGACTTGTGAAGAGCCAGAGCAGAGGATTTGTGGTGATCTTAACCAATATTTGGGCAGACTGCAGAGTTTTGTGTAAGAGTAACTCTTCAAGTTGCCCATCTTCAATTCTGGATTTCATTTCTGTCTCTTTAAAAAGAAAAAGGTGGTGGTGGGGTGATGTTGGAGAAAGACTAAAAGTCTGGCAGAAGGATATACATTTATTTGCGGTTGTTTTTGTGGTTTTTTGGGGGGGAATTGGTTTGAGATTTTTTGTTGAGTTTGGTGGGGTTTTTTGCATTGTTTGGAGATAATCTGGATTCTGTCAATCTGATTTTTCAGATGTGAAGATTCACAACTCTAGGAAAACCCAAAATAGGATATGTGTGTCCACTGCTACTCAAAAACAGACCCAAGGTTTTAGTACTGTTGATTGCAATAAAATAAACACACCCATGTCTGTCTGAGAAGACAAATGTGAATCTTACATACACGTGTGAGTTTCTAATGAAGCTCTTTCCACCTTTAGAACAAAATGTTTCTGTTTATCTTTAATAGAAATCCATTGTGTGCAGCTATGTAATGGAATCTCTCATTTTTTATTTGCATCTGTTAGGTTTTTATTGCAAATAGGGCTCTAAATCTTACTTTAGAAATGAGTATTGCACTATATGTCAGTGCATGTGCAAAGGAAGCCATTAATAATGTTCGTTATGAAAACCTGATCATAAGTGTTTTTAGTCCATTAGCCATTCAGTTTTATTTATGTCCTCTTTCAGGAAGAATTTGAAGCCAGACTTCAAAAGATGAAGTTTGGAAAAGGAGCCACACATGAGGTCATAAAAAGCTGTCACTTTCAGGATGCTAGAAAATTCTTTTCTTTCTTCAAGGTTTTCAATAACCTTTAGAAAGACAAATGAGTATTCATCATGTACTGCTTTGCCATCATTAAATTACAGTGCTTTTAGGAAACAAAACTCTGGTGAAGCAAGCCAAAGTAATCTGCTAATTTCACAAAATTAGAATATATCACACTTCCTTGGGCTGTTTAAATGGAGTGCAAGTAGCAGCTCTCAGAGTCCTAGTCCCTTCCCCTCAAGGCTTGGATGATATAACTTTATTCTTGACTATTTGTCCTGGCTGCCAAAGTGTGTAGCCTTCTGATGTCTTTTAGGATAGAAAAGTTTTAAAATAGAATACCGGAAAATGGGTAGCCAACTTCCCATCTTCATGGACTGACTCCAAGTGACGTGCAATTTTTTATATGTGTTAATAAAAAAAAAAAAAATTAGGCCCTTGCTCTAAAATGTCCCGTGGTCCTACTTACAGAAGACACCCTCAGGAACAAAATTTTGTACTAAAAAAATCCTCATAAGATGGGCGAAAGCATAATCATATTGAAAAAGGAAAAGATGTTTTCTTTTCCCAAAGAACCATTGAATTTCTCTTGCATTTCCTTTGTTTCTGAAATACTGTGGCAATTGCATGATTTATAAATATAAAACCATAGTTGCTATTTTAGCTGAAAGTGAAATCACCTTGTACCTTTGAGCTTGGGAAAAAAAAAGAGGTTTCTTATGGCTTCCTTGGAATATAGTTACTGTCAGCTCCAGAGATTTCTCATGTATGTTTACTGTTTTAATGTATCCCTGAAGCTATGACTCGATCCTGTTGCATTTAGAAGTTGTGCTTGGATTTGAAATGTCAGCAGAGGAGCTGCTCTCAATGCATCACCACTGCCACAGGTAGCAGTGGCTGTGGCAGCCACTTTCAGGAGCTGCTGCTGCTGTTCATATTTCACCAAAGCCTCCGGAAAAGACGCTGTGTGAGAAATAGGGCAGCGTGGAAAAGGAATGATCTCGGCTAATCTGTCTTCATCTTCGGTTAACATAGTACGAGGCAAGCCGATTGTGTATGATACAAATTATTTCGTGATGTACAGGGAGAGTTTTCTTCCTGTGATTTGCATTAAAATACAGTTGTTAACCTGATGTAATAATTTGGCATTCAGTGGTTTTCGATCGCCTAGCGCTGAAAGGCTGAAGTGCTTTTTGCATGAAGAATAGGTCGCTAACTTCTGAATTAATTTCTGTAAGAGACAATATGGATGCAATGTTTTTAAAGCTTAATTTAGATTCAAATTAATGTGAAGACAAGCTCCTTGAGTCACCTAGTCTTTCTCTGTGGAATCATTTCTAATTGAATGTTAAGATCAAAGTTTAAGTTTATAAGAAAGAAAAACAAGTGCAGATAAATAGTTATTATCTGACATCCTTATGAAAATTCATGACCTGCCGCTTTATCAGAGACCTTTTAAGAATTCTAATTGTGAAGTATGCATAACTATTAAATGGCTAGAGCGCTTCAGTCTCTTGATAAGAAGCGAGTTAAATAATTGTCCTGTTTAACTTGTGCTTGTTAACCTTTAAGGTCAACTAGTTTGAACATACGTTTAATGAAATCCTGGAGCCAGAATTTATGATACTGCTGCTGAATGTTAAATTGGACAATTTACATAAGCAGGACATTAACCTTCTGAGCACTAAATAGCATTTTAGCACTTAGCCGCTGGGGACAATAAGGGACATGTTCTATATATTTGTGATTAGCTTGCCTGGAAACTCTCATGATGACCAATTGGCCTACCAAGTTTAGCAGCATAATTAAATGAATGGACTCAGCCTAAGTAAATTATCAGTGCTGTGTACAGTATATCATTATAGTCCTAAGGAAAAAAAAAGATATGAATAATTTAATATTACATTACTAATTTATCAATGCTAAGTGACTGTGAGGAGGCTCTTTGTAATCCGTTGTTTTAAATTTGATATTTGATTTACTGCTGGTGTGATTAAACTTGAACCTACTTCATTTCTTTATCAGAAATTTATGGTAAGAGTAGAATTTTTTCTCAGGGTAATGGATGTTTTTTTCATTTTCTTCAGCTTTAACGATAGCAGCAAATAAAAAGTATTACATATTGCCAAACTTGTAATTAAGAAATTTGTCATAACAAGACGTGTGTGTCATCTTTTGGCTGGCAGATCTTGTAGCAGATCAGGGCAGCAGACTTGGAATTGTCAGTGCTCCAGGCTGCAGGAGCAGAGTGGTAGCAGCAGTAGCAGCTTAGGGTGTGCTTTTCTCACTGAGCTGAAAGGTGGAGCAGGACATCCACGCTCTGCCCACCCAGCTACTCTCTCAGAGCAACTCAAGGCCATGGATTGAAAACAAACAATGTGGATTTTTTGGGATAGGTGCTGTACTTGTTAGAATAATTACAATTTTTTTTGTATAGTGCTTCTTCTGTCTTGTGTTGGGTGGTGCTGCACAAACATGAGTAAGGACCTGTTTTGAAGGACAAGGTGGGACCTGAGCTATTTGCTCAGGTGTTTGTTGGCTGTGAGATGCCTCCAGGTGGGTGTTAATCTGTGGTCATTGCTCCACTGGTGTTCAGGCCCACACCTGCAGGCATGATCCACCCTGGGCAGCTGACTCATGTGCAGGTGCTGCATCTCCAGCCCAGCTCATCACCTCTTCTCCAGAGGTTACCCTTGGTCAGCAGAGATAGGAATGGGACTTGTGTTCCAGGAACTGGAGCGAAGGGGGACGGGATGGAGCTGACTGCCATTTCTGACAGTTATCTGCACTGCCTGTGGACTGGAAAGTGCAGGATTTGCAGATATTGCTGCCCAAAGGCATTGCCACTGGTAAAAGTGCTCATGTTACAGGCTTAAAAAGCAGACACTGACTTATGGCACTCTTCACTGAACAAAAAAATCAAGACAGTGATGGGCATATAGTAAATTAATAACTCATGGATGTTTCCACACAGAGAGAAAATAGCCCCAAGAACCAGCAGTGAAACTGCATGATAAAACTGTCAGGAAGATGTGATGGCATTGCTGTCCTTCCCTTATGGAATGGAGCAAGGGACCCTGCCAAGCTCTGCTCTGTGTGCCCTGTGGAGTTTGCTGAGGCTGCTGGAGAGGCTGAGCAGTGCCAGCAAGCTCAGGCTGTGTGCATGTTGATGCTATTGGGGACGAAGTGCTCAAAACCAGATTTTCTGGCATCCCAGTGTCCTACTCCAAGTTCTGCACTGGCCGGTTTCTTCCCCTGTAGAGAAAGAATGATAGTATTGAGTATGAACTTAGTCACCCTGTTCACGTGCAAGAGGAGTGTCAGTTTGACCCACTGGTGAGTTCTCTGCTGGATGTCTGTGGTGTGGTTGCTTAGAGCATGCTGCTAATAATGCCAAGGGTGTGGGTTTGATCCCAGTACAGGCCATTCACTTGAGAGTTGGACTTGATGATTCTTGTGGGTCCTTTCCAGCTCAGAATGCTCTGTGGTTCTCTGTACTTTCAGAGCCTACATGGATTAGATCTTTGTGCTCATTGAGCTACACTCACTTCCCTAGCATCATCTCTTGTGCCTGAGAAAGTCATGGGGTGTGAGAGAAAACACAATGTAGTTCATAATCCATGGATATCCCTAAATACTGCCTCATCAAGGAAGAGAAGTGGTTTAGGTTCATGTATGCTCTGAAGCTGCCTCCTGTCATCCAGAAGTAGATGAGAGTGCAGTCAGTGTTGTAACTTTCCCTTCTTTTAATGTATTTATGGCAATGCATAACATGGACCTGAAAAAAGCTGCTTTTCATTACAGAGGATCAGACTGGTTTCTTAAGTCCTTCTAATTCCAAGTATTTTTGCTAGAAGGGAAAAGGGAGGAAACCTGTGAACTGTGATCTCTGAAAGAGCACCTCTCCTTGTAGTTGTAGTTCTGGTTTCTGTAAGGGGTCAAGTATTCACGGGCAGGAACAAATTTACAAGATTCCTGCCTATTTCCCATGGAAACTAGTTGAAATTATTCCTAAGGATACTGGTGACTAGTTAGAAAATATTTGTGCTTTTAAAAAAATGAATCCCTGTCTTTTCAAAAGCTAGACAATTACTTCTCTTGGTATTTTGGATGCTAGGGCTCTTAGCCTTTTCCTGGCTAAGAGAAATGTGCCAGCATTTTCAGTCTCACTCACTCATTACACCATAGTTAGAAACTATTAATAATGAAAGAGCAGAACAGGAAAAACACTTAAAGCCATCAATAGATTTATTAATATGCCTCATCATACTATCCTGAGAATTATTGAAGTTGTCATCTGGTAGCTGTAGACATTTGGTAGACCTAAGAACCAATTACGAAGGGAATTAGGTGTTTTCAGAAACTGGTTTGTCTGAAAAGAAAACTGATTGAATTGCTGATTTTTTACATATACACAGCCTTGGGTGGCCCAAGTTCAGGGCCTCATTGTGACAGAGAAGTTTATGTAATGTTGGGCCAGTCACTGAGCTTGAATGCACCAGCTCCTGAGCTCGAGTTCTGCCACACACACAGTGTAGGTAACAGCATTACCCTTCCTTCAAGTAATTCTGTGACCATGAGTGCACCAGGACTGTGAGCTACTCACAGCCATGAAAATGGTATAAATAATTCCCCTTTCCAATAAATAGTAAAACTCAATGGAAAAAAAAGTTAACTTTTTGTGACAAAAAGGTTTCAGCTTGCTGCATAATAAATACCCGTGCATCTGAGCTGAGGAAAAAAAAGAAGAGACAAAGTCATGCACCAGCCCTTTTTAGCCCCAGAGACTCAGACTGTTAAAAAAGATACATTATCAGCACAGCACGCATCTATTTTTCTTCTCTACTTTTGTGGCATCAGTGCTTTCAATCAGCCATCACTGGGATTGTGAGGTGCAAGCGTCCTCAGAAACAATTTTAAGTGAGCTCTTATATATATGAGAATTGCCTCTCCCCTCCTCTCTTCCTTCTGGATATTTGTCATTTGAGACATTTCTCCATACATTTTCAAAAACAGTTTTGCAAAGGCAGTCAGAAGTTCTTGGCTCCCCAGTACTTGCTGTGAAGGAGAGCACAGCCCTTGCAAAACCCCAGCACTGCAGCTGGGAAAGAGAGGGTCGCAGGGGAAGGAGTGCAGAGGAGTTCTGGCAGAGGAGGACAGAAGCACCTGCCAGCACCAGACCTTCAGTATTTTTATTATTGTAGGAAGTAACTTGTGTGAAGGGACCAAAATGTGGGTTACTCTATGCTATTAAGGTTGTCCTTGATATTGTGCCTGTGTTGTTCTGTGTATCTGCTGCTTTACAGAGCCAGGGGTGTTGGTGTGTCAGTGACAGGAAGGTGACAGGGACACTCAGCGTGAGACTACAGAAGTTAGGCTACTCCCCAGGTGTTACCCGAATAGCCCTTTTTATTCTCATCCATCGTATTTACCAGTCTGAAATGCTGAAGAGACTGGGGAGGGCTGTTCACTGGTGTTAAAACTTGGGATTTTTCATTTTGTGATCATGGACAATAGGGTTACCTCCGTAAGATTTAAATCTTGTTTTAATAAGGAACAGATGAAAGAAATGGTCACTTCAGGTAGTACAGCCAGTACAGATGGAAAAAATTAAGGCAATTGTAGCCCTCAGCAGCAGACTAGCACAAATCCAAATGGGAAAAGATGAATCTTTTAAAAGACTCAGTGGTTATCTATCACTTAACCTCATCAGCTTTACTCATGGCAAGATTCATTTATGCCTCTTTTGTTTCTCTTCTTTTCTTATTGTTCGAATTCAATATAATCAGACAGCTATGTGGTTTTGGGGTCTGATTCTCATTCAAGTGAATTCAGCCTTTCAATTTTTCTCTTTTGGTAAGCCTACAAAATCTCCTGCTGCCCCTCCATCCTCTACCACAGTCTTATTTTAGGATGCTTATCTTGTTTCCACTACACTGGAAAACTTGTGTTCTGGTTCAGTTGCCCTTTTTCCCCCTCCATCAAGAAAACTTCTAATTCTTCTGAAATAGATACTTCCTGTTGGGGAAGTAAACTCACAGAACTGTGAGCATTGCACGAGGTGATACCAAGGAAAAACAGAACAAAATGCACACACACACTGAATATACAACCTGATTATACAGAAAGGCAGACTTTTCCTTCAGTTGACCACTTCCCATCACTCATGGTGCAACCTGTTTTCCTTAATCTTATGCTATTTGCAAGTATTTAACCTTCCTAGTTTTAAAAATGGAGCAGATACATTAGCTGAGTGCATCGGGCAAGAGACTTTTTATCACATCCTTAAAATTGCCTGCACTGATTTACACCTACAGGAAGCTGCAATTACTGGCATTGTTTTGTCTTCACTTTCATCTGCATTTTAGTCTCCCTGAGTCTCTCCTTAGTTTAATGATGTCATCAGTTCCTTAAGTATCCCCCAGCTTCTATTTAAGCATGCTAATAGCAGTATGTGTGCAGAAACTGATACAAAATGAAGAGTTTTGTGTCACTTGAAGCCATAGAGTTTGTCTCTGCATCCTTTACTCTTCCTTTTACATGTTCTCCTTAGTAAAAGGTTGTATATACTATTGCTCGTCAACAGCTCTGTGGAATTATATATTTTAAACAAGCTTTCAAATATTCTAATCTTAAAGAATCCCTGAAATGAAATAATTGATGTAGCACTCTGGCAGGCTGAGGAGATTTGAATGTTGTTTCAGCCAGGCTGTAGCTGTAAGACATCTTCCCACAGAACAACTGTTATCTTTTAAGAAAAAAGAAATACATTTCTCTGGCTTGTTTTCCATATAGCCATTTGTAAATATAATCCCTTCTGTTGCTTTGGTAAGTCAATCACACTAACAGGTACCAGTTATTCAGTGACTGCCTTGGGCTAAAAAGAGCAAATGACAAAAACACTTTTAGGTTGTCATGTGTTAATGCAAAATGCCCCCAGACCCCACTGCTTATTCATCTTCATCTAGTTGTCTAATGCTTTTCCCATGTTGTTACATGTTGGTAAATTAAAGAAGCCTTCCAGACAGTTCTGTCAACAGTTTACTGAAATGTACCTCATTAGTGAGGTTGAGCTGTCACATGAGTGTAATTTAATCCTACTGAATTATCACTCAAAAATGCTTGAATACCAGGCCTTTATACAGTGAGAAAGAAGGTTTTCTAGGAATACTGTCAGGCTGTAAATTGATTAGATATGAAGCATACAAAGGAAAAACCCCAGAGTTTTTTAATACAGCTCTTTGCCTGCATTTTGCATTTTAGAGACCTGCATAGAGCCAGGTACCTTTCTTTTGAGCATTTGTTTTTCATATTCATAGTTAATCTGAGAGACTGAATGCCATGCTTAAGATAGAGCATTTTTTTTTCAGCGAAGTGGAAAGGAGAGAGCCGGCGGGGGAACGGTAAGGAACTAAAAGCATAGGGATGGATTTCAGTTGGTGTCACAGTAAATCATATGTGTTTAGTCCCACTTTTAGAGAACACTAGGCATTTGGAAATCTTTGGAATTGTTTCTGTGTTGTTTGACCAATGGACATATGATCTAACCATAGGATCATGAAGTGTGGGGAGCATCTGGCTCTGTGCCTGTCTGCGAGGGGTCTGTAAGCACTCTCTGTTCCTACCAAGTTCATAGAAATGGGCCCCATCCACAGACTAAGTGTGACACGCTTGGGAAAGCCCAGAACCAGCATTTATCTGAAAAATTTGTTTGTTGATGTTGAGCATTTCCTAGACTCAGCTTTTTAATGATGCTCTTCTTAGAATTGGTGTGAGAGGACTTGGGGAAGAATTTATGAGAGACAGGGGTAAGTTCTGCCCAGTGATGGGCTTTACTGGGCTATGGTGGATCATAGTTCACAGGACAGCTACACTTCCTACACCCTACCTATATGCTCAAAACTAGATGATCAGATCTATAGCAGAAACTGAAAAAAAAAACCATGGATACTTCACAGGAATGGTTTTTAAATGTAGTGCAACAGGGAAATGATTTCTCATTCACCCCAGCAGTCCCTGCCTGTTGCAGTGTGCCCCATAAAACCAGAGGTTTCTATTACATCTAAGCCACCCATGACCTGGGGAACATGGGAAATTCGGGTCACATGCTTATATTTGGAGGCTTAGATGTAATAGATGGACAAATACACACACAGAACCCACACTTCATCCACTGTTGATGCAGAGGGGGCGTGAATGTGGATGGAGAGGTGTCCTGGCAGCTCGCCTTGCTGGAGAAGGTCCCACAAGACTTGAGCCACAGTGCAGGGAAGCTCCCTGACACACAGTCCTCTCCCCACTGAAGGTCACCGGGGAGTCTCTGTGGAGCACATCCTCCGTGCTTGGGGCCAGCCCTACCCAGTTTCCTCTCCTGGTAGGTATGCTGCCTTTACATATTTAATGAGGTTTTATGGGTTTAGGCATTGTAAATTATATTCGCTTTCTCAGACCTCTAAGACCTTCCTCCACCTACCCTCCCTTACCTGTCAAGTTTCACTGGATATGCTTTAAATTCTGGAGAGGAGAATACTGACTTTGCATAACATAAATGAAAGAGCTGGAAAGCATTCCATTTTCATACAAATTACATGAAACCCCCAAGATTCTGCCCTTGAGGGGAGACAGCAAAGAAGCAAGTGCACAGAGAAACAACAGCTTTGGGTTTTAGGGTTGTGTGGGCAGGGAGTACCACTTCATGTACTTCACATAAGGACAGGAAAGCTCCTGTGCTTTGCAGGTAGTAGTTGTCAGGCAGAGCTGGATTTTACTTGGTTTTGGTTTTGTAAAAGCAAGAATCCTTGCTGTTGTCCTACACAGGAAAAGCTGTACATGTCCATGGGAAATATATATATGTATATGTATATGTATATGTATATGTATATGTATATGTATATGTATATGTATATGTATATGTATAAAATGCAGCAATTTCTGTTTTCACCTTCTGCACTGCTAATTTATTCCTCAGTGGAGGAGATGCTCCCTTTCCCTGGACACGTCCAACTTTTCTTCTGCAACAGGGACTGCTACAGGCAAAGAATTTTTAGTAATGAAAGTTCAGTGTTGCATCTTGCATATGTGGTGGAGTACAGCAGCTGAGCTTGGTGGACTCCTACTGTGAGTGTGTAACCTGTGTGGAAAGCTTTCCTCTTTGGGGTTACCATTGCAAATAAAGAGATACTGAGAGTGGGCAATGGGGTTATCAGCAGAAAGTTAATCACTTCCTTGATGCTCCTGAGTCATTATTGCCACAAAGGCCATCAGCTTTGGTCTTTCATCACTCTGTATGAGACAAATGTCTGATCAAAGTATGCCTAATAAATTAAAACATTTAATTACAACTGTTCACTTCCTTACTATTTTGAACACTAAACCAGGAATAAAACAAGAGGATCATGTGTTTTCTGGCACAGATGGAAGCATATGCTGGAAGAGTATATTGTTCCATTGTCTCAGGTCATGAGGCTTCAGGTTCAGGAACAAATTGTACACATAATTCTGAGTTCTTACACAGAATAGTAGAGAAAGTAACATGAATTTAAAAATTAATCCTTGTGGAGAAAGTAGTTTTCATTTGGAAATAAAGTAGTATTCAGTAGTTTGAAGAGAAAAAGTAATTTTGGGGTCATTCCAAGAAGGCACATCCTGATTCCTATTTTCATGGTAATCCTTTAACTCATAGAAGCTGGCCATGAGGGGCTGAACCAGAGCTTCATCTAAAAGGGATGCTCTGTTTTCCAGGTGACTTTGGAGTGTGATGGGGCCCTGCTTTCCTGGACGTGGCTGAACACTTGCCTGCCCATGGCAAGCAGTTAATTAATTCCTTGTTTTTAATTTTCTTGTGTACTTTCCCTCTTAACCTGTCTTTGTCTCAACCCATGGATTTTCCAGCTCTCACCTTTCTGATTTTCTCCCTTATCCCACTGGTGAGGGAGTGAGCAAACAGCTGTGTGGGATTTGAGTGCTGGCTGGGGTTAAAACACAACAAAAGCTTAATAACCTTATGCTTTCTTTGGTTTGTTTTCACTCTGCCAGAAGCATTGCATGCTGTAATATGTGGACCTCCAAACCAGTATTTGTCTTCTGAACTTGGAACTATCATTCAGCTGCTTTCTAGCTCTGTCCTTAAAACCATTCTCTAAAAGAAGGTGACACAAATTGCATAACATCTTGCCAAAATGTACCTAAACAAACTGAGAGATTGAAAACCCCTAAACCTCACTGTTGGTTTCAGAGCTCAAGAATATAAAATTTTAAGAATGCTACCTATTTGTACTATCCTTTCTTGACTTCTTTTCAGGTATTTCGACTCACAAAAGGTGATGCTAAGCTAATAGTGTGACTTTAACTTTTTAAACAGTAAATATTTTAAAAACTATTATCTCAATTTTTTATTGGTCAAACCATGTATCTTTCTGAATATATAAATCTTCACTGTCTGCTTTGTCTTTATAGTTGTACAGTTTTCTATTTCTTTAGGTTCCAAATGAAGAATAAAACTATATGTATAGTTTCACTGCACTTCTCTTTCATAAGTATATCAAGTTCACACTGGCTTTCACCACCTTCTACTTCCTAAAGAAAAAATGTAAGCAAATATAAGTCTAAGTGTTGTAAGAGTAGGAAGGGGATACTTCTATCCATAGAAAATGAAGTAGGAAACCAGATACTCTTCTGCAAATGATGGGGTACCAATCTCGGTATTTCAAAGATTACTTTTTTTTTTTAGTTCATACAGTGTTTGGAGGTAAAGTTGGAATCCTAGTAGCTTTATTTTCTGTTTCCAATTATCTTAGCAGAAAACTGCCTCTTAAATTTGAGCACTTCACTCCTCACAGACAGGCCACCGAAGTCAAAGGAAAAATTAATTTACCCCATTATATTTTTCATTGAGCTTTTGTATGGAAGCATCTCATCTTCTTTTTTCTTATTTATAAGTTTTGTACTTCTGATCACTGCAGTTCTATTAGTATCCTTTCTCTTACAAATAGTTTGCCAGTTCTTACTAATGGAATTAGCTTATAACTTCACATGCAGAGGTTTGGGGTTTGTTTTTGTTGGTGGTTTTATATAATAATTAGAAATGTGGTTTTGAATATCTGAAGTTCTTGCAGTTTCTGAGTGCAGTATACTTCATTTTCGGATCCACTTTGGATTTGCTACTACTTTGCAGGTAGCTTGGAGTTAAAGTATAAGGTGCAGGTCCAAATCTGTTTGTGTCATCAAATGTCATGTGATGATGCTGGAATCCTTATAGTCTTGTTATGTGATTACACTATGATTCTTACAAAGTTGGAACTCTGCCTTTTCTCAAGATCTTACAGCTCTGCTTTATCTTTCTGTTGAAGGAGTGCTGGAGAGGTGTTTTCATGTTTCAGTTCCTATTTAGGACATAATTTGATGACAGCAGAAAACTTACTGCTGTTGAAAGAAACTATCCTGGTCCCCGTCACAGTTTTGTTCCCTTAGGCCAGCTCCAGGGTTTGTCAGATCCCTGAGTGAGCCAGCTCTGCTGACTGTGCAACCAGAAAACTTTCTCTTTGCCAAGTTAGATGTTTATTGCTGTTATGAACTGACTCCGTAGGGTGTAGGGGAGTGTGGGATCACATGCCCAGGAGAAAGGGAAAAGTTTTATTTCATTGCAACAAGTGGCTACCTTGGCTTAACCATTAATATGGCACCCTTTATATAATACCTTTGGCTTAGCTATAACTGGTGTATTTGAATAAATTGGGTGAAACATGAACATCACTGCAGGCAAGCAGAGTTTCCTGAAGTCAAGCTTTTACCCAGTGCTTGGTGACACTGCTGGAGGACAGCTTCTGACCTGTATTCACTTTGGTTACTCCTGATGGGCACTGCAAGGGGCACAGAAGGGCTAAAAATTTGTATTTCAATATAGATTTAGTACTTGGCCATCTAATTCACCACACTAGGAATTTGTACTTTGTACAAATACTTTTGTACAAATACTTTTGTAGTATTCAAAGAGTGGAAATTCTGCATCGTTTCAAATGGGAGTAAAAAGAGAGAGTGTTGCCTGAACCTTCTTCACTCACTAGTTCACCTGCAGCATAGATGCATAGCAAAATAATGCACTAGGGTATCATCCCATGATGTTAAGATCATAGCTTTTTCCCCTGTGAAAAGGCAGAAACTGAATAGCTGGGCACAGAAGTGTAACATAAGAAAAGGGATAGCCATTATTCACAAAGAAAAATGAGACTGTGGAAGCTGATATGCCTAAGAATTTTTGCAGAAGGTGGGCATGGTCCCAGAGCAGGCACACACATGACTGGAAGTGGGCATTTGCATTTTAAGACAGATTTGCTGCTTGTTTTATTCCTCTGCTTTCAAGTAACAATAGCCTGCAGAGTTAGGTGCTTTGAAAAGGAAGGTTCAACTTCCACAACAAAACCCCCAGAAAAATAAAGTCATCCTGGAAAGGGTAACGGTGTTGGAAGGCATGCTTAAAATGGATTATACTGAATAACAAGTCTAGAAATATTAATTTTTTTTTTTTTTGTCCTGACATGCATGTAGACCTAGTACGCCTTCTTCCCCACCATCATTCTTTTGGAGTGGAAATCTGTACCTGGTTGAAGACAAACTGAGAGATTTTTTTTCTCCCACCCTTCACTTCACAAAAGGGTGGTGCCAAGGCAACAATGTGAGTGTCATCACCACAGTGATAAACTGTCTCTTGAAACAACATGTCTGCTACATATGAGAAGAAATAATCTCCAGAGCCTTTACTTCTTGGTACATGGCCCTGGTTCCCAGTGGCTTAACAGCCCTTTACTAAAGTGGAGGTGAATTGAAGTGGTGGTATGTCACATATTCTCCATTTGCCTTTGTAAGGACTGCCCAAGAGCAGAAAACCTGATCTTTTTCCTTTGATCTACTACAATTTCTACTAGAAACATTTCTGTGGTGGTCCTCTGTGGCAACACTTTTGTCTAGGTTATAAAATATGTATGCACTATATGGTACTACCTTTGGGCACTTCTAAAGTTTTATCTCATCTCATCTCATCTCATCTCATCTCATCTCATCTCATGGGTTAGGTGCTGCAAGCATCAAGTGGGGTGCAAAGCACCTCTTACCCCTTTATAGATGTCATATACTTAGGCATTCAGGCATCTGAAACACTGAAATGAGGTCTACAAAAGCCTACAAAAGCTGGAAGGGTGCATGCTATGAATGTCCATACAGTGGCATAATGCTGCATGAAACCATTGACAGGAACTCTCGACAGTTACCAGGAGTCAGACTGGCCAGGCATAAAGAAAACAAAACCAAACCAAACCCACAGCCAAAATCTACCAAAAAACCCCAACAAGCCACAAAACCAAAGCCCAACATTTTGTACTGACTAGCAACCTGCCAGGAAGCAGCAGGAGCAGGCTGCATCCCAAGGGCTGATGGCAGTAGAGGCAACACTGACAGAGACAGAGAAGCCCGGGCAGAAATTTCTCAGCCCCATGGAAGCTGAACAAGAGGAGCAGATCAAGTCCAACAACAGCAGCCAGGGCCAACCAAAAGCCCAGGTAGGCTGGTGGTTACAAATTCCAGGGAGAGGCCAGGCCAATGTGCCACCAAGGCACGTAAGAGGCTGCTCAGGACACTCACTGGTGACGTGCTCATGGCCCTGACTCAAACACCTGCCCTGCCTCTGTAGATTCCTGATTTCTTGTATCAAACCAAGGTGTTAAATTGTGTGGTGGATGTCAGTGGTGAGAAGGACAGTGGTGTGAGGCATGGGAAGCACAGGGAGAAGAAGATCTCTACTCCCTCTGGCATCTCAGCTGAGTCATTACTGACTTAGAGAGCAACTTAGTCTCGACAGGGACTAAGGCAGCTGCAAAATTAAGAGGGCATAACCACAATCCTGATGGCCTCCCACTTTTCCTTTATAAATAGATCTTGGTGAAGGAAATAACCTGTCCTTCCTGCTTCTAAAGGGCAGGTTTAAAAAGGCTCCAGCTTTTATTTTGTCACCACTGGGTTGAGTAAATGTTGAGGAAAGACTTTTTTTCCAGCAGGGTCTTAGCCGTGAGAAATCTCTCAAAGACTTGGAGACAAGGTGGTACAGTTTAAAAGACACCACTTTTCAGTTCTTCATCGGGTTTGCTCTTGTTTTTTCTCCTTCATTTTTATGCCCATGAAAAGTGCTAGGTTGACAGACTTGGAGATGAACTTCCCTCTTTATCCAGCTGTCCTGACAATGTGCTTCTTCCCTGAGGGACCACTTTTAAGGGGACTGGATGGTAGGTTGATTCCCACATTATGCATCTCTGCCAGTAGCTAACTGCCTGTGAGGAGATGACCTAGTTCTGGCTGTGAAGGTGATGGGATTCTGGCAGGCCAAACTCCTGGCCACAAAAATTTGAGCTTTTCCTAATTACCTTAATCTGTAGATAAGGTGCTTCTTTGGTTTAAGTGTGAAGAGAAATCTATATGCACACAGACATAAAACACATATATATTCTTAAATGCCATGTACTTTCTTTGCCTTACAGTACTATTTGCTCTGTGGGCACAGCCCATGGAATTATTATCTTTACAGCTATTTTGCAGTCATGACACTGTTATTACCATGCAGGAATGGGAAAAATATTATCTTTTTTTGTGTCAGTTTTCATTAAATTGCTAACATTTTTATACCAAATAAAGAGTGGAGACTGTCAGACACTTCATGCTTTTTTATCATTGCTAGGTGAACATGAGGAGTTTTTTTAACAGATACTGAACTGTGAAAAAATTACTTTTAAAAGGATAAACAATTTCTCTATGAAATACAGTACATTAATCCTGCTGCATCTTAATGTAACTACCCGAATTTGATCATTTCTCTAAATCTTGAAATCAGTTGGTTCTGAGTTACTTTTCAATGACATTTAACAGTTAGACTTAAAAATACAGAAGAATGCATTATAAGTTTTACCCAAAATGATTATGGCAGTCATTTGAATAAAATACAGATTTTGCAAGCTGTAAAGCATATCATTATACTATATACTGGTCTAACTAAGGTTTGGTTCACAAACTACAGTGCTCTAACCAAGTCATTAAATCTATCTAAAAGGGCCTCATTTGAGAAGCAATAAAATTTTTAATCATTTTATTATTAAAAGAGTGTTTAATATGTAGCTAATTAAATGCCAAAGGCAGGTTATCTGAGTTTAACCTTCAAAAAGAAAATGATGTATCAAAGTCTGCCTCTGGCATCATGGGATAGAAATGTCATCCTCATAATCATTGCGTGACAACTAGCTGGTGGCCTTTTCTAGAGCTATAGTTAAATTACCTGATTAAATTAATAGCCATTTAGATGTTTTAGGAACTGCACAGACCTATACTAAATGAAAATTAGGTCCATTACATTTTCTGAGTGGGCTAGATAGACCCTAAAATAAAACACGTATGCCATTGTCCACATTACTTAGATTAAGCAATTAAAAGCCCTTTCTTAAAAGCTACTAATTTCCCGTAGTGTGCCACGAACTAGGTTTACACTAATGATCAGAGAGGAAGTTTTGCCTCTGCTTTCCCCCACCTTCCTTGTTTATTTTACTGTTAAAAAACTCCCTCTCAAATGTGCAAACGCTTCTGTGTGTTGTGCTGCCTTGACTTCTCCTGAAGCCCGACCTCCTGGAGAGCAGAAAAGGAGGATGTTGAGTGTTCAGAAGTGAGTCCCACAAAAATCTCTATGCAAGTTGGAGCCCTTCAGCAGTGCACTTTGTCTCCATGACAAGAGGAGGCCTTGCCGGGCACAGGGGTGTGAAATGACTGGTGAAGAGCAAAAGGCAAAATGCTTGCTCTGCCACATAGAGAGCTTTCAACTATAGGAGAGTGACTTTTAGGACTCCAGAAATTATATTTTCCTTCTCTCAATAGTCTGCTTACAGAGAGAGAGAGGAAAAAAAACAATCCATGGGAAGTGAGAGAAAAAACCCTCACGTGTATTCATTTTGAAGAAGGTGGCCAGTCTACATGGTTGCTCAGTTGTTTGTACAGTTGCATTCCCTCATGAAATCCTTCAGGATTACTTGATTTTTCCATACAAGATATAATTTGTGATTTTACCATACAAGATATAGTTTGTGATTTGCATACAAGATATAGTTTGACTCCCATTTCCCCTTGATTCCTCTCTCCAAAACTAATATTGTATGTTGTCCATCAGATTTCCATGTCCCTTTCCCAATCAAGCAGATCCCAGCCACATTCACTGCTAAATGCCAGGTATGTGTTCCCCATATGTGATTGTCCATAAGTACATAATGTTATCTAATTGCTGAAAGCTGTTAGAATCATGATAAAATTTTGATTTAGATATGAATTTTATGGTTGCTTATTCTTTAGTCCAGATGATGCTCTCATCCAGCAAAATGCTCCATAGATGCAGTGGTTTAAATGCATTGAATCCCACTGAGTCCATCAGGACTGTATACATACATTTGGCTTGGTATGTACATATTTTTAAATCATTTTTTAGAGACACTTTAGATTTCCAAAAATAAAGGAATCTGTTCAAACGAGGCTCTCTCTGAGTGGAGCTGTGTGCTTAGTAGATCAAGTCAGTGTGTTCTGTGAGTCAAAAATGTTCTTCAACCTGGTCTTTCTTAGCATGTGAGATAAAAATGTTTTACACATTAGGCTTTAAAGTGATGCAGTTTTAACTGGATTAGTAAATTTAACTGTGAAGCATGATTTAAAAAACCCAAATTGCTTCCTATTTTATAGTTAACTCCAGCAGTGTTTTGAGAGTTAGCAAAATGAAACATGAGACAATCTTATGAAAAAGAAGGTATCATAGAAGCTATGCTTTAATAAAACGTGATTTATAATTTCATTTTTCTTTAACAATTAGAAGGCATTAACACAATATTTATATTATTTTTTTCAGTTTTAAATAATGTTTGCGTTTTTGTTTCTGGAGTTTTCATTTTTCAATTCTACTGTGTAAGCAACTGGTTTTACCAGTGATGTGTCAATAATATAAAGCAGACGTTCCTACAGAAATGTTTAAAATTTGTGATAAATTGCATACATCAGGTTGTTAGATGCTGATGATATTAATAGTTGTTTAAATTACCAGTACCAGGTTTATTTGACATTTAAGCTTGAATGAAGTTTAGGGAACTTCCAGAGGAGTAGACTGCTTTTGGGACAGTGGTGTATCTTCTCACCGTAGGAGTGCAAGGACCATAAAGTCTGGTCTGGTCAAGAAGTGCACTCTTGGTGTGCTGAATCATATTAGGTCTGTAGTTAAAAACAGTCTGTTTAGAGGCACTCTCAATATTTACAGGAAGTGTCTTTTTGTATCTGTCCCCCAAAACCAAACCAAAACAGCCCCCCAAAACCCCAGTATTTTTTCATAAGTGAATTTGGCTTGCCGTAGAAGCGATGCTGTTTTGAAGGCTACCAAAACTGTCATTCAGTAAGTGGGGATGACTGGTGGAAGAGAGGGGCATAGGATAAGGAAAAAACTTGGATTGAGAGTGGATCTATAGAAGAAAGAGTGAATCATTACCTCATGACAAATCGTAATCCCTTGTTTCCATTTGTTTCCCACCAAAAGTTTGTTGCTGTTACTGATTTTTTTGTTTCTTTCGTATAAATATCAACGTGTGTGTTCACTGAGTAGCAACATGACCTATACCCTTTAGGTTATCTTCAGGGGCTCTTGAAAAAGAAAAGAAAAATAGTTGATGGGGATGATTAAACAGTGATCAAAGGAATGGTGAGTTCAGCCAAAGACAGTGAGCTCCTTTGAGTCCCCCTGCACGTCTCTGGGGTCACCCATGGGTGTTGCCTCAGTGTTTGGCTCTGAGCAAGGACACGTGTCCTTCTTCAGTCCTCCCAGCACAACCCCTCCTTTCTCAGCACAGCTGCTGTTACCTCTCCTCACAGAAATTTACAAATCAGCATGTTGAAAGGGACATTAAATAATATCCTATTTTAACAAGCCTTTTCATTTCATGGGGTACCTACATGCTTTGCAGCATTTCCCCATCAAACAAGGAAGCCTTTGTTTTCCCAGCACAGCCATGGTGCAGCATCCTGGGGCCAAGTGTGAAGAGAGGTGATGTGTCTGCCTAAACCAGCTGGATTAGGCACTCAGGCAATGCTTTTGAGAGGGTAACATGGAATTCACATAGCTAGGATTTGTTTGTGGTGCTGCCCCTGTCTGATTTGTTAGGCTCATCTAATGTTTTAGGTCTTAGAGAAGACAGAGCTGCTGGATAGGGTAGCAATACCAGGAATAGTTTCAGTTTTGACTTTTAGGAGCCTGGTAGATGAATTAGTTTTTTTCAATACTGAACAGTGGATTTATGGTGATAACCCAAATATTCACATCTGCATGAGCTGCTTGCATAAATGTTGCTCATAAATGTGATGTGTAGGAGGTGGGAACCACTGAACCACTCTGATGTTGCTCCAGGTCCTGAAACACCAGGAGCAAGTTGTGCTAGGCCTAAGAGGAGCTGAGCTTTTGTGATGAAGATTTATTGTACAGAACTAACTGGAACTATAATAATTTTATAACTACAAGATGTCTTATGTCTGGAGAGCCCAAGATGTTTGTGGAATATTGGAGCACTAATCTTAACAGAATTTAAATATTACCCCTGTTTTAGTGCCTTTACTATCATTGCTAATATGTGGGCTAAGGCATAGAAACAAATCACCTTTATATGAAACTTTTGAGTAATTTCTAACCCAAACTGTTTAATGGAGACTCAAACACCACAGGCTATACAGGTAGAATCACAGAATGGTTTGGGTTGGAAGGGACCTTAAACATCATCTAGTTCCAACAGTCCTGCCATGTTCAGGGACACCTTCTGCTAGACCAGGTTGCCCAGAGCCCCATCCAACCTGGCTTTGAACACTCTCAGGGATGGGGCACCCACAACCTCCCTTGGTAATTTATTCCAGTATCTTACCACCCTCGCAGTAAAGAATTTCTTCTGTATATCTAAACTAAGTTTGGCATCTCTCAGTTTGAAGCCATTCCCTCTTGTCCTAGCTCTACAGTTGAAGAGTCCCTCTCCAACCTCTTTGTAGCCCCCTTCAGAGACTGGAGGGCTGCTATAAGGTTTCCACACAACCTTCTCCAGGCTGAACAGCCCCAATATTCCCAGCCTGTCTTCATAGGGGAGGTGCTTTAGTGATTCAGGGTAAATAAAAACAACAGCCTTGCCCAGGGCCCTTCACCTTCCCCACAGGACTGAAGGAAATTAATTTCTTAAAGACACCAGACAAAAAAAAAAAAAAAGAGTATGAAGAATATCAAACACAGGCCCCAGCTGAAGAAAATGCCACTGGAAAAAAAGTTCTAGCAGTGGAATTGCTTCAGAAATACATATTTTAGGTGATTTTTGTCTGTTAGAAGGCTGACATTTTCCAAATGTTATGTTCCTGACTTTAAATCTTTCCTTAAAGCTCCCACCTTGCAGGCTCAGGGTTCCACCACACCAAAATTGTACTGGCTGAAATTTAGATGTCTTTACTGAGGCATCCCTTTGAGAAGAGCTGAATCTCTGTTCAGGAAGCTCATTTTCAAGTGAGGCAGACTATTTCCAGGTCAGACTTTTTGCAAAGAGCTTTCCCATATCCTGAGCCCTGCACGTCTTTCACTTGAGCATTCCAGTTCACAGCTGTTTTATTGGGAAGGGAAATGAAGGAAGGTGAGCACAATTTGAGCCTGTATAAAACTAGTTACTAGGCTTTCTCTAGAGCAGTTCCCACTGCTTTCAGTAGCAGTTGAGCTTAAGAATGATAGCAATAATTCAAATAAATTTCTTTAAAAGTTTCTGCCTTTAGTTAGAACCATGCCCCTGTGCTACACTGAGTCTTGCCATTCCATTGGATTCATTGCAGCAGCAGCTCAGTATGAGCACCAAATCATGCTTCTGGTGAGGAAAATGTGCTTCAAACTGTAAAATATTAACAGTAAACACAAATCAATGTGTTTTTATGGCTAGATAATGATTTCAATAATGGGATATTGGATTTGATAAGCAATGCAAGCTGCCACAGCTGATGAGTTAAATACTAGAAAAAAAATGCTCATGGAAAAAGAACAGTGACAGACCTGTTAAAAATTTTTGAAGAAAAATAGAAAGGCAAAGGTTGCAATTTAATGTTTAGAATATGATTGGAGGTCACTTAGTACCAGCAGGGTGCTGAAAATGCTCAAATAAAAATGTAAGTGATTTTTTAAGTGTAATTACAGTGATTTTGTCACAGCATCTAATTTTCAAAGCCAATTCATTCTTAATACAGGCTTGCCTTTTCAGTGGCAGTACTAGTCCAAACTTCCAGATATAACTGATTTTCCCTCTATTATGGGGGGGAAAACAATAAGGAAAAGTCATATACACACACAGTTTAGATATGTACATGTGCTTATTTCTTCCATCCATGTAGTTAATTATGAATTTACAGTATTATAGCAGAGATCTGGATTTCTCCATGACCTAAGAGCAGGATTTTCTAGGTGTTGAGAGCTGCCTGAATCATCCTCCTAAGTCACTAAGCAGGGATGGGTTTGCATGTGTGGTCTGGGCTGACTATACAGTGTAACCCAGCCCCAACCCACGACCGAGGTGGTCCGGGGTGAGTTCATACAAGTGTGAGAGCGTGGGAGCTTCTGAAAGGGTTGTGAGCTGGCAGCTGCACCTGGTGGGAGCTGTGCCCATGCTGGAGACGGAGGCTGAGATGTGTTTTTTCCAATGGATGCAGCTTTTTGCTGCACTGCCATTGCACATTAGAGGTGTCCATCCAGGAGCAGAGCCCCTGAGGGTGTTGCTGAAAGGCAGGCTGTGCCTGTGGCCTGCTGCTTCCTGCCTTACTGGGGTTTCTCTTCAGAATGCTGGAAATAGACAGTTTCTTTCACTAGGTGACAGAAGTAAGCACACTTCTTTCCCCACTATAATACTTGAGTATTGAATATGAAACATCCAGACTTCTGAATTTC
>VZTN01006727.1:81551-94040 GCA_013400515.1 Erpornis zantholeuca | reverse complement strand
TTTTTTTTTTTTTTTAAGCCAAATCAGCTAAGCTCAGAGGCTTCTGAAACCTTCCCCTATTCTTTGCTGAATCAACTTAGGTAGTACAAAAGCACAGTCACAAAGGTTCTGGAACTGTTAAGGTTATTTCCAGCTTTTCCAGTGTTTACAGCTATTTCTTTGGGGCGAACCCAGTAAAAGTGTTGACCCAGCACCGAAGATCAAGCGTGGATTCAAGCAAAACATGCCACAAATAATTCTCCTTGTGTTTGGATCTACTCTAAAAAGAGTCAGTATTTTTTTTCCTCTTATATTTAGCCCAATATTTTCCAGTCTTCCATAAAAGGCTTATTTTGATTTTTGGCAAAAAGTTTGGGGGCAGTTTTTGGATGGCAGTGTTGTTTGCCTTAGTTTGAAACCATCAATATCTCATAAAATTTCAATGTGTAGGATAAGCTACCTAGCTCTTTGCTAATGCAGAATAGTGCTTTGTTTGAATGTGGTTTTGGGTTGGGGGTTTTTGTTGTGTTGATTTTATTTTATTTTATTTTTTAAAAATTTTTTTAAAGCTGCATAATTTTTATTTTTTAACATGGCATTTGCTGGCTGCCTGCACTTCTCCTTTAAATACTAGCTGGGAGATACAAACGTGCATTACCTTCGCCATTTCTGAACAGTATATTTATCATTTTTATTATTTATGTTTCTGGCTTGCAGTGTGGATGCAAATGTATTAAATGCTGTTAAGACCTGTGTGCTTTAGCATCTGTGGAATATCATCACACCTCCAAGGCTAAGCCTGCAGCTAAAGTGTTTAAGAATTTATATGGCCATTCTTTTTCTCTCTCTGTGGCATTAGAGGGAGGGAAAAAAAAAGCAATAATGAAATGCATAACCTACATCCACAGAAAATATAACTGGTCTATTTATGATTATGATTCACAGTTCAGTCACTAGAAATATACTACAGTTCTGCAGCTTTATGCCTTCAGCAGTTATTTGTTAATGGCAACTCCTGCACACATTTTCCCGCAAGTCTTTTGGATTTCAAGAGAAAATGTGTCCTTCAAACAAGTTATTTCTTTGAGGGATCTTTCTGTAAGTGATTCCACTGTGTATTGACTACTCATAATATTTTCTGTTATCATCTTGTCAGGGTTCAATTCATTACTCCATTCATTATTCAATTTGTTGGGCCATGAGCATCTGAATAATTGAAAACTGCAGAAGTATTATAAATTATAGTGTCGCCATGAAATCCCAGTTTTAGGGTTTATGGCTTGACTTTAAGAAATCACTCTCTGTTGAAAGTTGGCATATGAGGTCTCATCTTTAAAGCAGGATCTTATCAGTGTGGTGGTTTTTAATATCTCTATTTCTGCACACTTAAGAACTCAGGTTGCCTGTGTGCATTAAGTTTTGGACTTTTTAAACAGTTTATCTGTTTTTTAATTACTATTCCTATCTCAGTGATATGGGCTAGGAACAGATAAAGAAATTAATTTATTTTGAGGTTAGTAAGTAATTTCCAGCTGTTAATTAAAAATAATTTCTTTTCTCCTTTCACAAAATAGAGTTAATGTAGGTCCCTATATTAAAGAAACAATATTTTTGTGGTGTTTTGCAGGTTAAAGACATTCCTATACAGAAAGAGAAACTTTAGCTGTTATTTTAACTAAGTACAGTATGTTTTAAATGTGTTTTTTTTTTATTTTATTCTTAACTCCTGTGTTTTGATTTAGAGTACTATTATATTTCTATTCTCTGGATAAATTGTATCAAATGGCATCATATTTATTTTAAGGCAACAACTTTTTAATTCTTAAAGTATGAATACCTCATAGACTGCATTATTCTTTTGATTATGTTGCTGAAAGATCAGCAGAATTGTGCCAGGGTAGCCTTGTTTTGAATTTTTAAACATTGCCTGTCTTTAGGTTACAGACCAAATTTGGGAAGATATCCCGAAATAAGTGATTCTGTCATTAAGGCTAAAGAATTATTTTTTTGATTATTCCAGTGCTGACTGTGTGTAGCCTCATATGCTTCCTCATCAGTAAATGTCAGGATCATCTGATTTTGCTATTAGAATAGAGGAAAGCTTTTAGTTGTGCTGTTGGCAAGCTACAAAAGAGAAAGAGAGATGTAGGGATGAAGTCTCCTGTATCAGCACTCACGTTACCATGTCAGCCATACCCTTGGGTTTGGCACAACCTTTTGCAGAAGGCAAGAGAAGGATGATTTCCAGTGACCATGGTCCAGGACTCACTGTCAGCTCTCAGAGTTTGATCCAAATCTGGATTTGTGACATCCTTTGAGGTGTCTTGGCTGTCCTACATGTGTTTGTCCAACGCAGTGCAAGGCTCCTTAAATTGAGAGGGATATCAGCCCTCTCTGTGCAGGTGCCTCAGGTCCCTTACAATCCATCTCCTGAGCCAAGATTTGAAGGGATTCAGCCTTGCCAACTGCATGCCCTGTGCAGCATCCCTTATACCCTGCCCTTGTTTTGACCACTTCACCTTTCATTTTGCTTTGGGTCTTCTGTGCTTTGCCATGCTTGAGGGCTGCTACAGAGTGACAGCTCCCTACAGCTGGCTGCAAATTCCTACCAACAAAATAGCTCACCCAGAGGAAGCAAAAATGGAATTTCATAACAAGTTTTAGAATCTGACCACCTCCGCAAAGCTGAAATGACAAACCCCACTTTTGAGTCTTCTCAGTGACGTCACAAAGAAAGAGCCCCCAGGGATGTTCAGCTCCTTTGTCCCAGAGCTCCATGAGCAGTGTTCTCAGGGATGGCTCTGTGGGAAGCACAGCCCTGCCAGCACAGCTGGCCACTCTCTGTTGCCTTCACAGCTGTGAGGGTGCTGCAGCTGCAAGGAGGTGGAAAGCCAAGAAATGCAGTGTCTCTCCTGGAAGCAGGGAAATCATCTGGGATCTCAATGAGGTTTGGGAGAGTTTGATTTGTGGTCCAAATCCAAGCATGTGTTTACCACTTTCATAATTTGCATTGCTTGCAGAAATTATCTTGTGGTTCTAAGGCTTTGTACTAGGCAGGAGTGAGGAATTTTATTGCCCAATAAAAGGGCTAGAAAATAGGTTTACTGTATCTTTGTTTCCTACAGGCATCTAGCCTGCTTCTCCATCCTGCAGGAAGTAAACACAGGCAGAATTCATCCCTTTGTGAGTGAAAAACTGCAGCTGTTACCACTGCTACTCAAAACTTGGATAAATTTTTTGCCAGATTGAGGCAAAAACATCTGGGTTTTGGAAAAGCTGGAAGCAGCAGCTCAGTGTTAGCATTAAAGTGCCAAGTAGTCTTAATGTGTCTGTTGTGCAGGTGCCCACAGGACTGCCAGCAGCTCGACCTTAGTACAGCTGAGGCCAGATGGAGTTTTGCTCACAGCTTTGTCAGATCCAGGGATTCACTCCTGTATTCCCTTCCATGAATCACTGGAAGAGTAAGGATCAAAAAATCTCTTCAAGGGTAGTTGGGATGCTAAAGGCTACTACCAAGAGAGGTTGGACAGGTGCAGAGAGGCCGAGTAAATGTGTAATGATGAGACCACATTGAAAACTCACCACATTCTATGCTGTGCTCATACATAACCAAATCCCTAAATGCCTATGTAGTTATTCAGCCGATTTCTGCACGTTATTTTCAGTGAAAGTGAAACAGAAGGAAGTCTTAAACCCTTTAGAACCACATATCTCTGAGGTAGAAAAAGGGCAGATTTGTTTCTACCTGCATTTGAAACACCCATGGTCACTGTGATGGTATTTTGTTTGGATAAGCTGTTGACAGGCCCAAAAAGTCCCAGGGAACATTATCAAGACTGTTGATTCTGGAGAAATATTAAAAAAAAAAAAAAAAAAAAGAAAGCAAGAAGCAGATGGGGGACACAAAGGGACACAAAAACACCTGGCATCTGTCTGATCTTCACATTCATTTGTTCCATTATTCCTGTGTTACTTGGGAATGGTGACACAGCACTGTTGAGGAGTTCCATCATAGCCAAATCCCAGAGGCTGGTTCCTGAGGATACTCTTTATGTCAAACAACCAGAAAGAGGGGGAAAAGCATGATGTTGGGCATATGATATTGCTTTAGGAAAGGGATCAAACCCTGGTTTGCCACTTGGGTCCGTGATGTGGGACCATCCAGTGGAGGACATGGTGTCTTCTGGCAGGGATGTCAGGGTTGCAAAAGCCCCTGAAGGCAGGGGCTGTTGAGGAGGAACCTGGCCCCATGGGACCAAAGCGAAGTGCTCAGAGAACAAACTCCTGGCGCATAATGGAGGAGGAGTGGAGAAATAACAGGTTTGGATCTGCAGGGGTGCGGGTAGGGGCTGTGCTGGTGAGCAAGTGTCAGGGCACTGTGGAGTACAGGCAACATCAAAACTGGAGGGCAATGGGAGGAGGGAGGGTGGTGAGCAGGGGAGAGGATAAAAAGGTTAGCAAGGAAGTATGCAACATCCTACTTGCTTTATTTTCTGTCCTGTTATTGACAATCTTATTTTCAGTCATTATTTAATGGGCAGTTAGTCTGAGTAAGAAGACCGATTAGGTGTGGTAAGCACAGTGATTAAAGCAGTGGGGTAAAAAACTGCTTTAGGAAATCTAACCCTTTTTTTTTTTATATCAAAGGAGCTAATGACATTTTCTATTCAAGTAAAGTAAAGATTTTAATCTGAAAGCTGTTTTTCTTCTTTTTTTTTTCCATACTGTTAAAAGCACAGGCTTTTCAAAGTATAGCAAATGGTTCCCTTACAAAGCTACCACATATCCCACTCCACATTGACAAAGTCTAGCTTGGATTTGCAAATAACTGAGTGGTTTTGAGAGCTAAAAAGCTTTTTATGTATGTTTTAGAGTGAACAACACTGGGTTTGCAGGGAAAACACATTCTCATCTTCAGCAGTGAGGGAGCTGCCTTTTTGCTTCGGTATGACTTAGAGATCATATTTAATAAAGAGATATTTAGTTTGCTATTGGGAAAGGATTGCTGCAGAAGATATAAAAGCTACTTGGGTATTTTTATGGAACTTTTGCATAAATCTTGTATCCATAACCTGATCTAGTGACATAAATATTAGCAGCTTGTTTCTATTTCACCTGCTGTAGAACCACTGCTGTCCTACAGCAATAACCAGCAAGGGAATAGAGCTATTTGCTGCTGTCATAAATAAGACAGGGTGTCACAGCTGTTTTCATTTGACTGAGCAGTAATGGAGTTAATTATACTTCCAGTCTCTTTGTTTTTGATCTGTGTTTCCAAAGTCATCTGAGCTTCTTGAATTCATGAAATTTTTTAACCCTTTTTTCTACTCACCTGGATTAGACATTTTCTGTAATTTGCAGGTGTTTTCATTAATAATTCTTTCTGGTATTTATGCATGCATTTCTTATTAGTTAGATTGTATTGTTCTATAAAAATCTCTACTAAAATTCAATGTATTTAGTTGTATTGAGCAACATAACAGATAGAGAAGAAGACCAGACACATAGACTTGCTTTTGCTAGAAAACAAATCTGTTTTCACCTCCAGCAATGCAGATAACTTGCTTTAAGAAAAAGAACAACATAATAAAACTCTGCTTTCATCCAATCAATCACAGTGCTGAAAGAACTCATGGAATTAGTGTGTCAAAAGGACAGCTAGACTTTGCAGAAATAGGGAAAAGATTCATATTTAGGAACACTAGTCCATATAGCTGCTTCGCAGCAGCACATCAGGCAGAACTTAATGCAAGAAGTCCTCTTTGTTGTTGACAGAATTTTTCAGTCGTTCACAATTTTATTTGTTATTTCTCCCTCTTTTTAATTAGTTTTTTTTAAATGTGACAGTAGTAGATAAGAATGAAGGGAAATCTTTGTTTATAGGCATTAACGGCAATATAATGAACGTGGATGAGTTTTGCTCAAAGAATTTAACAAGTCTGTAGTCACACAAAGAAATGTAGCTGTTGAAGTGTCTGTGATGGAGGGTCTGATTCTGAGCCAGCTTTGTAAATTTAATGGTTTTGTGGGAGTCAGACACCAAGCCTGTATGAAAGTCACACTGGACACCTACCTGCACATCTCCATGCTTAAAAATAGGCTTTGAGATGTGCCTCCAGTGGTTTGCAAGCAAACCAGTGACAACGTGAAATGTGAGAGCAGCAAGTACTACAAATATGTCCCAAGTATTGGTATCTGTAGTTGCTGAGTCTCTGAAATACCCTTGGAATGGAAAGCAAGGAGGAAGCTTCAAGAGACAGACATAAAAAATGTTGCTAATAGACACTTAAAATTTCAACTTTACTTGTAATTTAGCATGATAAAAAACATCATCAGTTATATGTGCCAGCATAAAAATGTGTGGTAAGTACCCTTGCTTTTAGTTGCCTAGTTCTCAAATCCTGTTGCCACACTCTTATTGCAGCATTGCAAGACTAAGGATTATGTATTATTCTATCCCATTGTTTACTCTTTTTGACAAATAATTAATTAACTGAGCAGACAGGATGAGGAGAGACAGATGAGATGAGATGAGATGAGATGAGATGAGATGAGATGAGATGAGATGAGATGAGATGAGAGGAACTTCCCAGAAGTCCTGCCAAAATGTCCCATCATTGGGACACAGTGGTCCTGACACAGAGCTGACAATGTGCAGGAGTGATACTTCTCATGTGTGACAGCAAGAAGTCAAAGTTTCCATTTTCTGCTGCCAAAACCTTTAAGCACCCCCCACCCCTCACCCCCAAATATAGCTATGTATGATCATGGAAACTTTCCCTGTTGATGCAAATTCTGGGAGGGTGAAAAGACAGCTATGCTTACCTGAAAGATAGGGATAAAGTTGGGGGTTGGTTTTGTTTCGGGTTTGGGTTTTTTTTTGAAGGCAGGTACAATTTAAAATCCAGATTTCATTGTGAGGTGTGTAAAATCTCTACTTTCAGTAATAGATTTATCCAGATAGAGCCTTTTTACTACAGAAGGTCAAATCTTTCACTCTGAAGTCTTTCAGACTCTGAAGCCAGTTTGCATATTGAGCTCTCAGAACTATTTTCAACTACCAAGGGCATCTGAGCATGAAGAACACATTTCTTGATGTCTTTAGTTACAAATTGGCACACAGATGGGTTGTAGTAGTATGATGGGGGCGGGGGGGTCTCACATCTTAAATCCGCTCTGTTTATTACCCAGGAAGTTTTGATCAAGTTTATGGTGTTAAAGACTCCAACATATCAACTCCATTGAAGAACAGGACAAGCTATTGTAAATATGAACCATCAAAGCATTAGCCATTTCAATGAAATGAAGCAAATCAATTGTTTTCTATAAAGGTGCCTTTCAGATCTCCTTTTTCAGTTTCTGAGATCCCTTATCAAGTTCAGCATTATTAAATGTTGGACTATGGACTGCAAGAGTAATTTTTTAGGGCTTCTAAAGGGTCACTTTGCTGCTAACATGCTTGTCTTTGCATTTATTTTGCTTGACCTAAACAGAGTGACTGAAACACACACAAATATACATAAACCAGAATTAATTCTGTTGCATATAATACTTGTTTGAGCCTTAACCTAGAAAAGAATTTGAGGACTTAAAGAGAATCAGAGGTGTGTTCAAATGCTATTGCAAGGTGGGATTAATATTTCCAGTGAAATGTATACATTATGATGACCTGGTTAGGATCCTTACTGTTTATCTAAAAGAAAAAGCTACTGCTTGCACTGGGGAACTAGATGTTTTCTCTGTGCTGCATCATGAAGTCACCTTTGTAGACAGCTACATCTCTAGATCAGTGGGATAATTTCCTTTTCTGGGGCATCCATCAGCTTCTTGAGAGATGCTGCAGCAATGCTGACCCTGTGTTGTCCATGTTGGGACAATACCAATGGTGTGTACAAGTATTCAAAGGGTGGAGAATGCTCCCTTGTTTTCTGTCCTTCCTCTACTGGAGATGGATTAAAAAGGGAACTTTGTTTACCTTGAATATGAAGCCTTTATCCTTCATGTAACTTTAGGTAATTTCTAAAAAGAAATTTTCCAGTGAAATGGAATTCCTTAACTTCAAGCATGAGATGCCCCTCTCAAAGCACACCTTCAGTATACCTTGAAGTTTAAATGCCTATAAAGGTTGGGGTCAGTGCTTGTAATCAAAGGTGCCTGACATTACTTTAACATATGCTTTCTTTACATGCCAAAGCCCTGAGCTGACATGTTTCAAAGAAACAAGAGGCTAGAATGAATTATCTTCTTCCAGTAAAAAGTAGAATTTCCTCTCTAAAATTACATTGGCTTGAGATCCATTATTCCCAATATACTTTCCAACACCAGTGACAGGTTTAAGATCTGGTATTTGTGATACATGAGAACGAAAAACATGTGATTTATACCTCTGGAAAGACTGTATTTCTAGCTTTCTAATGGGACAAACAGAAGTTGCACCTCGCCTAGGAATGTCCAGAGCCATTGCAGGTTAAAGCTCTGATGTGTGTTTAAACACAAAAGTTATTTCGTGTCACTTTAAAACATGATTTTAAATGAGTTATATCTTTAGCAATTTAAAACTGAACCTGGTAGCAATTTAGTAAAATGGACTTTTTTGGACAGAATATCTATTATATCATACAGGCCTACTTTCCAAAGCATGCAGTAAAACAGAGCTTACTGTAAATTGCTTGATTGCTTAACTTTCTTCCCAGACTCAGCTCAGTGGAGTAATAATGCTATAAAACTGGGGAGAGAGGAGACATTTCTTGTGCCTCAGTGGCTGAATAAATCCAATTTTCCGATTTTTGTGTAAAACTTACCTGCTGTCCAAACTGGCCATCCTATCAACCTGGAGGAAATGGTCAGGAAGGAGAGCAAGCAGGGTCTGTTTTCTCTGGTTTTTTTTTTGGTTTTTTTTTAAGAAAAAACTGTCTTTAAAAGAGGAAATTCCCTTTGACAGAGTTTTAAACTGTATACTAGAATGGTAAGCATTTCTCTAAAAGAGATAATGGTAATGCTATTCTGACAAGTAATGTAAATCTACCTTTTCCTACAAATTAAAGCTTCAAAAATTATAAATGTATTCTTGCTGCATACTGATATCCTCTTATTCTTCCTCCACATTTTTCCTTTCTCTTTACAACTCCCTAAATTATAAGGGAATTAAAAGTCCATTAGATAGTATACATTAACATATGCTATTATGGTTTTAGCTAGTGAGCGTGGGCAGAAGCTGCTGTGTGATATGATTTTCCATTACTGTCCTTTGAAGGCAAAACATAAAATTGTTAAATACGTTTGGCTATTAAAAAAAAAAAAAAAAAAAAAAAAATTCTAAAATTTTAAAACCATAAATTGGGCCTAAAAAAAAAATTTTAAAAACCTTTTGGTATTAAAAAAAAAAAAAAAAAAAAAAAAAGTTCTAAAATTTTAAACCATGACATGTGGCCTAAAATAAGTAAAGAAAATATTTACTTCTAAAATATGCTCCACATCAATTCCTATGTTGAAAAAGGCTGGTTTATGTAATGAAATGTCATGACTAAAGTATCAGGGTTTTCCAAATCATGTTGAAGAATCCTTTTATAGATATCTATAGAATACCTTCTACCACGGAAGTCTGACTCAATTTTTTTTCTGTAGACATAGTTTCCAAACCCCAAAATATCAATTTTTAGATCAGAAATAACGATTTTTCAATTGTGTTTCTTTTGCTTTCTATCTGCCTTGAGTCTGCTAAATAGTCTTTAGGAACAAGTGGCTATAGCCTGTGTATTTTTATGTCCTTGACCAAGTTGGTTACCCTTGCTGCATCCTTATTTCCCCACACACAAAATGGCATAATGGTTCTCTACCTCATGCAATGGAAATTGGACACTATGTTTAAAAATTGTAAGGTGCACAGAGAGGCTTTGTCAAATTTTTAACGTGTCTAATTGTAAACTACTACAGCTGTGCAAAATATGGTGTGTCCTAGTGCTATGTTTTCTACCAGTTTGAAAGCTTT
The DNA here is from genome assembly GCA_013400515.1 of Erpornis zantholeuca. Taxonomy (NCBI): domain Eukaryota; kingdom Metazoa; phylum Chordata; class Aves; order Passeriformes; family Timaliidae; genus Erpornis; species Erpornis zantholeuca. The sequence continues at coordinate 84,073 of VZTN01006727.1, read as the reverse complement.
TCTCATCATACTACCACAGATTTAGTGGCAAATACCAGGAATAAATTTTAACAGTCATAGAAATTTACTTACAGTTGCCTTTTCTACTCCTCTTGATAGCAGATTTATATCTGTGACCAGGGAAGTAGTCATCTGAATGCAGTCATGGATGATTTTAAATTAAACATAAAGTTTAAGAAAATTCTGGCTAAATGTCATCAAGATCCATCATACCAAGCTGTCTGAGAGGGTAAAGGGCACTCTGTGAGCTAGATGAAGGGCAAAAGCAGATCCAGAGCCAGCAGAGCTCTGCAGTGTGGCACAGGTGCTTTGGGACAGCCCAAGGAGCCATCTGGGAGAAGTGGGGAGGGTTTGTCATTCTGAGGCACAGGGGTGGGTGCTCTCCTTGTGTGCCCATCTCCTTCCCTGCCTTCCCTCTGCCTGCACTCCAGGCTGCTGCTGCTGCTTTTGCCTGGGCCCTTGCCCCCTAACCTCTGCCTACCAGCAGCTCTGTGTGCATCTACTCCTTTCCTCCACCCCATCCAACCATTTCCAAACATCCAGCATTGTGGTGTCCTGAGCAGAAGGTAAATTTTTTTCTTCCCAGAATGCAGCTCTAATTTACAGCATTTGTTTCTGTATTAACCATAAAAGGAAAAAACTGTTTTTGAAATCAATGTTTAAGTGTGAATCAAAATTTAATATGTGGAGGACAGGGAATATGTATAGCCATATTTTTTGTTTTTTGGGATAAAAATAGCCTTTTCATGAAAAATGCAGCAGTGACCGGAATTCTATTGTTTCCCCTACAACACATACATTAAACAGTCCTAAATGGATAATGGGAAAGAACAATAATAAGGATAACGATAGGTTACAGAAACAATTAGGTAAGGAATAACACATGACAGGTAATCCAGTCATAAATTTATAGGCATGCTGCTCTCTCCTCAGGAGCCCTGTGAGACAAAGGGCCAAAGGCCAAACACATTCCCAAGGAATGTGTACTGAATCACACGCCTGCAGACTGCATGTTATTATTAGAATTGTAAAATGTTATTGCTGATTTTTATATATCACACTGTGTGGTTAATTTAAAAATGTGGCTAGACAATTTATTGTGTGTTTGGGATGGCTATTTCCAATACAATTTTCTTTGATTATTTTAAAATGTGTTGTTAGATTTAATTCTTTTTAAATGCATTTTCAAACCTCAGGAGGACACTCAATGAGGCTTAAAAAGCTCTTGGTACCTCAGCTTTGTTCTGGCATTTTGGCTTCACACTCATCCACTGAACAGTAAATGCTTGTTTTCAAGCTTATTTTCCCCAACCCAGCAGCCCTTTTGCTAAATGCAACCAGTGCAGTGCCAGGTAGGGAAATGGAGTAAAAACAATTTAAAAGTAGCTGGCACACAGAGCTGTGCTGTGCCTGCACTTTAGAGACACAGTGCTCACCCCTTAACCTGTCTCACCTGCACGAGCTGAAAGCAGCCCTGGATTTTAAACTTCATACTGGGATATGCTTACATATCCTGTTGAACACTGTTAGCAAATGAGAAGTAGGCAAATACATTTCATGCTACCCAGAGCCAGTAATGAAAGATTTCAGTGGCCAGAAAACGGAGTTTCAAAGTATTTTCAGGGAGGCTAATAGCTTTTTCTCCCAGTTTTGAATTGCTGCTGGATGTCTTCATCTGAAAATTCTTCTATAAGCAGAAAAGCTGTTTCAGATTACTTAAAGAGGCAGCTCTAATGAATCACTTCAAATATCCCTCCCAAAAAAGACCAGTCCTCCTTCTACTGTTCTAGGGAATAATTACGAGATATAATAAAATAGCTGTAATATACTGGGTTTGTATGAAATGAACTGAAATGAAATGAAATGAAATGAAGTCCAGGAGAAAGGCTTCAGGTTCATCTACTTTGCACCTATGTAAATCAGGAGAAACCCTGCCAGTTGTACTGCAGAAAAATGGGTTTCAGTGTCTGGTGTTTCTCTGAGAGAAAAAGCTCCACTTTCCCCACTCCTGCAGGCCCATGTGATTTTGCTCACTCATCCACCCTTGTTAGTTTGTGCTCCAAATCACAGATCATGAGGAATTTTTGGTTTGAATATATTAAAGAAAGATCAAATATTTAAAGGAACTGATAAAGGTGTGGTTTGGTGTCGAAGGCTTGGTGCCCCCGCAGGGGTTGGAGCCAAAGGCTCTGTCGTCTGCCCTGGAGATTTTCTTTCTTTGGTTCGTTGTGTTGGAAAGAACGAAGCAAGACATCTTCTTTGCTGTTTCACAAGTTGTTTATTTTTCTCATCAAGACCTCAGAGGCAGAGGCAGCATCCTCCAAGGACACCAGGGCAAAAAGGCAATGGCAGCTAAAAGGCAGCTGCCTTTTACATCTTACTAACAACCATTCAAGAAACAATACGTATTTATTTTCTTTTCAACACCAGTAAACCCTCATCTTATTGATATGTCTTTTCAATACTAACTTTTTTCCACCAACCAACACACCACAGGAACTGGTGTCAGAGAAGAGAGGAAG
>VZTN01006727.1:39051-76551 GCA_013400515.1 Erpornis zantholeuca | reverse complement strand
ATAAGGAAAGTTGGAAAAACTCTTGCTTCAGCTCTACTCAGAAACAGGACTGGACAAGGCAGCAGCTACTTTCTGAGAAGGCTGTGGAGGGGTTGAGATTGTCTGACTGTTGCCTTTCCCTGGTCTTAAAATTAAAACCAAAAATTGGTTGATGGGGAAAAGGTGTTTTTACCTGGATATTTATTTCAGGATCCTTGGGTACAGCACTTGGTCCAGGTGGAATGCCCCAAAAATGCATGCGGGGGCACCACCATCACACCAAAATACACACAATTATAGGCCTTGTAAAATTAACATATTTATCAAACATTCCCCAATGAGAGGCTCGAGTGAACGCCACATTTTGAGGAACCTTCCCCCTGGATGGGCCTATCTTAGTTCACAAAAATATGTTTTGGAGAGGACCTTGGTGTCTGGGGCTTCCAGGATGTTTGGTCTCCTGGTTTAATGGTGCAGTGAGTCTCAGCTAAGTTATCAGGCTTGGAAAGTTACACGTATGTAGGCTAAAAGCACTAAGAATACATAAAACTATAAAAGAGTAGGTAAGAGGTGTATAAAAGAAAAAGCAAAAGATCATTCTGGCATCATGACAAACAGCCAGAGCAAGGAACCCCTGTGAAATTTTTGCCCATATTATAAAAGGACATTGGCTGTTTCCAACCTAGGAGGAAGATTTTCTGAAGTCACTGCTGGAATATGTTGTTGGGACAGAAGCATAACACAGAGAGGCCACAGGTACTCAGGCATCCTATCAATGCTCTGAGGTGTGTGTTGGACCTGTTTGCTGTCCAGAAATGGTTTCTGTCAGGACACTGAACCTGCCTCCCTTGGAACACATTATTTTCCTACAGGTAAGAAGCTCTTAAATTCAGCTGAAAGCTTTCCTTCATTTGATATGCAAGGTTTGGAAAAATGGAGCTTTTCCTGGTTTGGGGAGGAGGTGAGCATGGTCCTGGCACCTGCCTAGGATAGGCAGGCAAAAAGTGTGTCTGCATCCTGCCCCCAGAAGCCAGCTGGCTGCAGCCCCTTGTTCAGAGAGCTGGGAGAGTAGCAGCCTTATAGTACACACCTCTATATATTCATGTGTTAGACAAAATAAAAATCCTCAGGAAAGACTTCAAAGGATGAGCAAAAAAGAAACTATGTGTGTGACAGAATCACAGTGCAACCAAACACTTTAACAAGGTAATTTCAAATTGAATTATTAATTATAAACAAATTAGTCCAGCGTGCATCTCAGATTCAGGCTGTGGCCTTTTTTTCTGAAAGAATTATTGTTTGCTTGTGTTTTAACACGTGATAAAGCCAAACAGAAGTGACCTCTCTCCTCTCTTACAGAGCAACCACGAGGATCAGGAGAAGTGCTTGACACCCAAGTAGCCTCAACAGTTGGTACACTGTAGCTGTCAGCGTGAAATCGAGTGCAAAATTGCCAGATTTGGAGTCCTTCCTAAAACTGCTTGCTCTGTCAAGTGGAAGTAAAGGACATTGACCAGAAAAATGACACAAGAATTTTCCAAAGGCAATCTTTGCAGAAACTCCATTTCACCTATACAACAACTGTGTCTGTGCACTGATTTTCCAGTGTAGGAAAGACTTGTCGCTGGTGCTGCTTCACAACCTGCACAGAAATCTTGTAAAAAACAGAAGAAAAGACCTAGTAGTTTATTTTTCAAACAGATACAGTTTGGTCTGTCCAAAAGTAAGATAGGCAGTCTGTCATGAGAATTTCCTGCTGTCATAACAAGTAAATTTGTAATAGTAACTTACTATTCTCTGAGCAAAATTTTGGAGCTGTTTCGCAAGAGATGAAAGGACTCACATCATCCTGCTTCCAGTGGAGGATTCAAAGAATGATAAGTGCTAGTACTACTGCCCTCTAAATAGGTATATGTGTGAGATACATATATTTTGTCGTTGTTCTCTAAAAAAAAGGCACCTTATCTTTGATTTTGCTTGAGATGGATGAAAACTTAAGCAACAACTTGTCCCAGGAGGAACATGTTGTAGGCATCTTTTAAAATAAGGAGGAAAGGCAAATAGAGGTGATAAATTTCTTTAGAATAAATTATAATATGAATAAAATGGGCTTCTGCCACATTTTTTTATTTAAAAATAGTAAAATATTCTGTCTTTCAAAGGCATGCTATGGGGTTCTCTGTTTCGGGTTTTTTTGGGGGGGTTGTTTGTTTGGTTTTGGGGTTTTTGGGGTTTTTTTTCTGTACTCTCTGCAAGCATGAGATACCCTATACTCATACATATATACTATATTTTTGTCACCAAATTATTTTACTGAATCAAAGGTAGTGCATCCTTCATGAGTGTGACCCTTATGAGGATAACCTTTCCTAAGTGTTATCCTAACCCAACAAGACATTAACGACTCCAGTAGAGAAATAAGAAATTTTGCAAAAGTTGAAATGGTATGGGAACATCATTTAAATTGCCTGCAAAGTAATTAGGGAATAAGTCACACTCTAACTTTTTAACAGATTTTAACCAAATAAACTCTCAGAAATTGTTTACTATCTCATCTTCATATTGATACAAAATTATACTTGAAAAACTAATATATTGTCCATGTCCTCCCCAAAGTGTTTGATTTAAAGTTCAAGCTTTTTTAAGTACTATATATTGCCATTAGGATAAAATATTGGGTAGTACTATCTCCTGGACACCATATTTTTAAGAATATGCTTCATGCCTCATTTACCAGAAATGTATTGAGATTTTCCTGAGCCAACATTCAAAGAATAACTTGACATTTTTTATAATATGATGCTATGTTTTAGTCTTTTCTTTTTAATTCCTTTGCCACCAAAACTGGTAGTTTGAATTGTTCTTATATTTGTTTATTTGTTTACCATCGAAAGCTCGAGTAGAATAGGTCTTTGTACTGCATATGAAATACCAGTAAGAAATTATTAGATTTTTAAAGAGACTATAGTGTGATAGAATATATAAGACCAAAAGAAAATTAAGCTGCATAATATAGCATGCAGGAGAGTGATTCCTTCTGGGATGCCATTTCACAGAATAGTTGGAAAAAATGGGGTTTAATTCTCACTTCTGATGCTGGAAATTCCATATTAGAGCACCCTCTCTTCTTTACTATGACAAGACTGCCCATTGGTGGCACCACACATCTTCCTCTGCTGTATGAGTGCTCTCAATGCATTTGAACAATTCCTGCCAAATTCTTACATATTATCTTTGTTACCATTGCTGATAGGTCCTGCTCAGCAATTATCTCTCTTTGTTCCTCCATGAGCTCATACAGTGCCAAATTTTCCTAGAAGTTAAGCACTGGACGAAAGTAGGAGAAGATTGGGAAAAGAAGGGACCAGAGGCTATCAAAGATAAAATATGAAAATAGAAAAAAGAAGCAGAATAAGAGCAATTCAAAAAAAGAGGAATCTGTAACAGAAAGGGAATGTTGGGATATCTTTATAAAGGAAGTATTTTCACAATTTTTCACGACTTAAAGATCAGAACTAAACCTAAACCTAAACCTAAATCTAACCCTAGCCCTAACCCTAAACATAACTCTAAGCCTAACCCTTAACCCTAAACCCTAACCCTTACCTCTAACCCTAACCCTGAACCTATCCCTAAACCCAGCACTGATTTTGGCAGAGCTACCCTTGGAAGCAAGCAAGGTTCTCTTTTCTCTTCCCATCCCTGCAGGACTAATAAGACAAATCCAGAACAGAAGATTGTTTGGTAATTTTATTCACATCAAACCTGAATAGTTCAAGCTCAGGTCTGCAGCTCCTAAGAGCACATACATCACTGAGACCATGGTTCAGGAACAGAGATGAGATTCAAAAATCCCTTTGGCAGCAGATGAGCTGTAAAGCAGCAAATCACAGGGCACAAGCTACCACAGACAGCAAACAGGGAATAAACAGGCATGAGCATTGCAAACAAAAGAAAGAGCTGGGGTTAATTCAGGTTCACAGAGGGCTTTGGATCTGCACTAAAAATATATCTCTTAAATGCAAATAGAGAAAAATGGTAGGCATTTGCATGATTGACAGCCTTTCGAAATAGAAGTGTTGCTATAATTAAGCAATAATGTATGAGTGAGTGTACATTATGACAAATTGGAAGCTTGGTTGATTAGATTGAGCATATAAACTGTCAGTATAATTATCACATTTTAATCATTTTTCTCCATTTTTTATAACAGCATTGTCTTCAGCCTCATTTGGTGCTTATTAGATTGATATTCTAAGAGGAATTGTACAACATAAAACATGTCCTTTAACAGGATGAACTTTATATAAGACTTTAGGTATGTCTATAAATATTTATAATGGTGGCTGTTGTGCCTCAACTTTTTGCCACATCTTATGTGTCAAATCATGTTGGTTTAGAGCTTTCTTTACCATGATAAAATATTATAATCTGAAAGTACTTTGTACTCAATAAGTATTCACTCACTATATATTTTAAGCTGTGACAGGGAAAACATATCACAGCAGGATAATGAATTAATGATACACATTGCAATGATTAACAAGATGCTCAGTCAATCAGTGTGGGAACAAGATTTTTCCATTTTCATGCAGCTTTGCTAAAATGCATGTAGTTTTTTTTAACAAGAAAATGTTCTTTGTTAACACCCAGGGAACAGCAACATTTCAACCAATTTAAAAGGTTTAATCTTATACCAGTACCTCTTTAAAATGTAAACTACTGGAGGAGTAGTGTGCCCCTGAAAATGCAGTATAACAAAGAAAATAGAGGTTCTTAATGTGGTCATGCTCTTACAGTCTTACCTTATCTCAAATTAGATCTGAGCAGTTCTTTCACCAGTGTTGAAGTAGGAAGGTGGAGGGTGGCCTGGGTGTTAAAATAAGGATCTGTGAACCAAAATTCTCCAGGTCCTTTCACCATTTCTGCCACTGGTTTTCTTCCTGGCCTTGGGCAAGATGCTTATCTGCTCCTCAGATTAGTGGCCCTTTGGGAAACAGAGATATGCACACGTGCTCTGCAGGGATTATTGGAAAATTAATGTGCTCTAGGTCTCGGTTTACTGCTGTTAAAATTCATATTGTACAGACTACTCCAGGCTTTGCAGCTGCTGCAGAGAGAGGAATGCAAACTTTGTGGCCTTTCTGGCCAATGGTGAATTTCCTTATCTAAGGAAAACTAGCAAAGTTGACTGTACAATTGCTCAGGGAGGAATTGCACAGAACAAATCACAGCAATAGAAAGGTCTTAATTATTTTCATATTGTTTTAAATGTATTCTGTAGCAAGGATTTAAATGAACATTTCTATGGATGGCTTGAGAAAAGATTCCAGGCCAAAGAGGTGTCTTCCAGATGTCATTCCTTCCATGTCCTCTGCACTATATAGTCAATAAATAGAGAGCATTATCTTTTCTCTCAAGGCAGTTTGTGATATTGATGGCAAAATATGAGATACTGAAGTCCTCATAAGGTGATAACTTTTAGAAGTAGAAAATTGTCAAATAATTGGTTTGAATATCTGGTGAAATTTTCTTTGCCTGTATTTACTTCCTTTCCCAGGCTTTCCAAAAATTTTCTTTGGAGTTGAAGCTAGAAATATCTTTAAAAATTTCTACATTGTAGGCTGAATTTGAAGAATATCTTCAGAAAGTTAATTTGAATTCGGAAGTGCAAAGATTCATCTAATAAACTTAATTTTAATTGTAGAATTTTCTCAATCCTTTGAAAATTTACCTTCTTACGTCAGTTTTTAACTTTGCACTCCTCCAGCAAAATACTTCAGCCTTTCAACAGTCTTCACTAAGTTCAAGGTGAAGATGTTGCTTCCAGTCTTGGATATTGCTGTCTGTGCAGAATAATCATGTGCATTTCTTAGTTCTTCTCCTACTACTTCTAATGACCCAATTACCAGTAAAATGCATAAAAGCAAGGTCTCAGCATTGATTTTTTTTCCTTGATTTCCTCAATAGCTTTCACAAACCTAAGCTTAACATCCTTTTTATCATAATTATAAGGATTTGATGTTGGACCTTACTAGGTTTATTTAGTGTTTCAAAAGGCTCGGTGGAGCACCTTCCATGAACTTACCAGGAAGCCTCATTATGGCATGAAAATTTTATTTAAAATTACGCATAAATGGCTGTGTTTTGATTGGAAAACAACCTAACAAGAGAGTATCTCAAAATTCAGTATATTAATGCCATAGGTGGGGACACCTTCCACTAGACCAGGTTGCTCAGAACTCCGTCCAACCTGGCCTTAAAAACTTCCAGGGATGGGGCTTCCACGGTTTCTCTGGACAACCTCTGTTCCACCCCCCTCACAGCAAAGGATTTCTTTCTAATATCTAATCCAATCCTGCTCCCTTTCAGTTTAAAGCCATTCTCACTTTTCCTACCACTACAAAGCCTTTTTCAACTGGCCCTCTCCAGCTTTCTTCTAACCCCCTTTAGGTACTGGAAGCTCCTATAAGTTCTCCCAGGAGCCTTCCCTTCGCTGGCCTGAACAATCCCAACATTCTCAGCCAGTTTGCACAGCAGAAGTTAACCCTTCCAGTTACTGTGCTGCATGGCAGAGTTCAGCAAGGGACAGATAAGAGCTGCCTGACTGTGCCAAGACACTCTCTGGTTGCATTTCGCCTTGCCTCGAGATTGCTGCCTAGGATTTTGCCTTGCCTCGAGATTGCCATCGAGGTAAGTGACAGCAAACATGCAGTGATGATGAAGAGTTCTGTGTCTTGACAATATCAGCTCTACCAGGCAAGCAGATCAGTACTTGTGTCACAAGTCCTGACCAGGGACTGTGATCCTGTCACAGGGTGCCTGGGTGCACCACAATTTACGGAAGCAGCACAAGAATCTGTGCTTGGAGGTTCAGTGCCACCAAGCACTTTCCGCAGGGTCCGAGCTCATGGGGATGTAATTGGGATGGTCTAGCTTGACTTAGCATGGCAGAAAAAAATCCCCTGTGTCTTGCTGGGCTTTGAGGCTGGCGAAAGGGAGTGCGTGCCCCTCCGTGATCACTCTGAGGCTTTGGGATAAGCCGCCCCAAGAGCGCAGGCTGCCCGAGGCACTGCGAGCTGCCGGGGCTCAGCGTGGCGGTGCGGGCACTGCCCGGCGCCCTGAGGAGAGCTGGCTGGCCTCCAGCCACCGGGCAGCACGGCCAGAGCAGGGGCACACCTGTCCCTGTGCATCTGTGAGCGCTGCCCGGCCAAAACCCGCCAGCGCTCTCAAGGACACCTTCGCCCGCACGCGGGAAAGCGCCGCAAAAATAGTCACCTCAACCTGTTAGTGCTGCCACACAAAGTAGCTCTTGGGTATCCCTGCTGGGACAGGATAAGAGCAAGAGGAAAATTTCGTTTTCAAATTGCAGAGGGCTTATTTCCTCACCGGAGAAAGGAGGCTCTCTATGTTGCAAATATCCCCTCACACGCTCATACTCTGGGCCGGCCCAGTGGAGAAGGTGACAGAGATGTTGTAGCCTGAAAAACCATTCAGGTTTAGTCTGGGAAAAGAAAAAAAATTAGTAGGGCTTGGATCTCTTCTTATTTTAAGGATTCTGATTCACCTCTCACAGTGTAAGAAGATTAATTTACTTTCCCTTTTGTTTTGCACCAGTGTGTATTCCATAGCATTAATTTATTCCTCAAGGTCTGATAACATCAGTTCTGTGTCCATTGTCATCAGAGTGTATAGGTGATGTGTAGAAAGGATAACAAGGTTGCATTTTTTCTGTGCTTGATGGCTATTCAACAAAATAGCCTGCTAAGCATTCCTCTTACATTTCTCTGTTGTCCAGCTTGCTGGAAGAGCCTGAAATTATTTTCTGTCCTGTAAAAAAATATAAAATACTTCCTGAATTTAGACATCAGAGAAATACCAACTTTCAAATATAGTAAACAGCTTTTTATTTTACTACGTCTTCGTAGGCACGTTTTCTTCTTGATTTTGCCTAAAAAGTTTTTTAGCCAACCTTCTCTTTTCATTTATGGACTTTGTAAATTTTACCAGAGACTCCTGAAAGAGAAAAATGCTTTGTCCTTGCTAAAAATTCTGGAGACATGTCCAGAAGAATTTAACATTCTCATACTTTGGCATCAATTATTGAAATCTCACAAGGTGATGGCCTTTTAGTTAGGGGTATATTTCTGTCATTCAAGTGAGCTGATCTGTAAGTTTTTCAAAAGAAACTGAAAACCAAAGTCCCCCCTAAACCTTTTAACACACTGCGTATTTTTTAATGTTAACAGCAAAATTCCTCAGGTGATGCAGCCATTCTGAAAAAAAAAAATGAATATAAAGCCCAGAAAGACTCTAGACAGGTAAAATTTTTGTTTTAAACTTACTCAAGAATCTTGCCCTCTTTGGTTCCAGGTTAGTCAGGTGCTTAACTTCAAGGTGCTAAGTTTCCATGAACCTTAAATATGACTCAAACTTTTCAATGCCATCAGGTGTGTGTACAATGTTTGTTTAGGTCTTCTCTCCTGAGGACCTCATACAAGTCCACAGCTTTCATATTCACTGTTGGAATAGTATTTTTTTTTTTCTGTTCCTGAAGGAAAATTGTATTATTTGCAGAGCTACACCCCCAGTGGGATTAGCCAGTTTGTAAAACAGCAGTCATGATGTTGATCCACAGCTTCATCAGGAGGAATGTGTCTAGCTAAACTGAAAGAAAGTAAATATGATATTATTCAAACATATATGTATACACAAGGAATGAGAAGAGCTTTATTTAAAGTTAAGATATTTTTACAAATGGGTTTAAAACATTTACCTGCTCTGTTTTTTTTATATAGAAGTCTTGTCTTCTGTGTCTACACATGGAATATATCTTTCTAGACAAAGGATTCACCATCAGCTTATACTGTATGGAAGTGGAATTTGCCATTTGTAAATGTGTGGATACAAAATGTATATGTTACACAAATATTTGGGAATTGTGCATCTATTCTGTGCTTTGATGTTTGAAAGGTCTCTATTCTGCCCATTTCTGATTATCTGCTCCTTTCTAATTATAAGTTTTGGAAGCAGAATTCCATTTTCCAAATGCCTGCTATTTTTCACTAGAACTAAGTCACTGACAAGTTCTCTTTTCAAAGCAGTTTCCTATGTACTTGTACAACATTATTCCACAGATTTGCTATTGAAATGAAATACTGCAGTGACCTTTTTAATTCCCATGACTTTTTACAATCTTTGAAATTTAGCACAACAGCAGGAGTTTAATCATATTCACTGATGTAAAAGACAAAATAAGGCACCTCTACATTCAGATAGAGATACGACCTCAAAGGTGCAGAGCCTTGAGAGACTCGCTGGAGATCCCCAAGGACAATTACAGAGATTTCGCTTGTGGTCTACCTGTAATCTCTGACTTTGCCTCCTGATAACACCAACAGAAATTCTGCACTTACATTGTGTGCCAGAGTGTTTTGTTCTTGCTGCTTGAACACTGTTGCTTTCCTATCAAAGAATAATCTTATATTACTTTATCTCTCCGTTCCAGTTTATGTCCACTTCACAAAGGTTTCAGGGTGTGAATTTCCAAGGTCTTTGATTTTCTCACTGCTGCAAGGTCCAAGGCCTTGTTTTCATGCTTGTCCTTTTTTTTTCTGCCACAATATGGAAGTTCACCAGCAAAACAACCTACACCACTCATCCACTGGCAGTTGTCTGTTCTGTCAGGAGGTTTGTCACTCATGTTGATTGATGCCAGGTGGACCAAAGGAAGGCTTTAAAAAAATCCCAGCATGTTTATCCATTGCCCCAGAGTGACAGGGCAGATCAGCTCTCTTAAATCCTCTTCCTATGCAATGACCACCAGAATCCCGTCAGCTCTGAGCTGTTTCCATTGTCAAACTGGAGCAGAGAAGCAGTACATGATCACTCTGCAAAGGCTTTGTGCTGCTTAGCTCTTAAAAGTACAGCATGGGTACTTCTGCCTGTGTGTGCTCACACATAAATGTGCTCAGCATGAGATTCTGAGCAGTGCTACACCGAGAGACTCCTTTGTATGCACTTATCCTTCATTTCTTCCACAAACAGTGCCTTCAACAGCAAAAAATCATGGCAAAATCTGTTTAAAATTACCCTTTTTAAAGTTTAGGTCCAGCTGGCAAAAGCTCGAGCAAAGGACTGTATCAAGGGTTAATATCAGACCACTTAAACTTTTTTAGGGGGTATACTGTCACTGTCTTACATGTAGGAAGATTAGCACTGGCCAATGAATTCTGCTGTGAGGCTTTTTGATAGTCTCTGTGAATTGAGTCAATAGCTGTGGTTCAGTTAATCAAAATTAACAGAGAGAAAAATTATCATCTTGAGCTGGCAGCCACAGCAGTAAAAAGAGTCTTGAGGTATGGTGGCTCCTGACACCTCTGAGCAGACAAAGAATGGCATTGATACTGCTTCTCATGTAACTCTGTTGTTGAAAGAGACTCTGATTGTTTGGGAAATTTTTCAAATACCAGTCATGAGCACTAAATTCAACAACTCTAAAGGAGTGCACAACATCATCTTAAATCTTGTTGGACTTCCTTTTTGCACATCACTCTCAACAGCATGTGCTTTTTTGGTAACTTCCAGAGTAGTTGAAGTTAGTAGCAATGTGTAGGGGATGCTTAGTGGAGTTACAGAAAATTTTGAAAAAATTTCTCTTGAACCCTATAAATGAATTTCTTGGTCTAGACCATGTGTCTGAAGCTCCCACAGATTTAGATAATGACAAATTGTGTAAGTCAGATTCTTTCTTCAATGTTTGCTCTTAAAAAATATTAAAATAAGAAAGCTTACAGACTGATTTGATGAAAGGACACTTCAAAGCTGCTTTTGCAGTTATATGTCTAACAGTATTTTTCTAAATGAACATTTTGTTGTGAATCAAGCCTCAGCCTCAAAACCATAATTCTTCTCTGCGTGGATTTAACTGACCTAAAGTTTTCAATGAACAAATTCCAAGTCTCCCTAATCTGATAGTTTTCCAGTTAATCCACAAAGTAAATCTAAATAGTGAATTAATCTGAGCAACAGCTCAAAAGTTGCAGAAAAAGGGTTCAGCCATCTTGAGTAAATTATTCATTGCAAATTATTTGCTTAGCTCTAGTTCACCATTTTTTGAGTGATGCTTTGTGGAAATTCAGGTTGCTGATCTGGTCAGCTTACAACTAGGTGATAAAACTTCTGAGAGAAGACAAATCACATATTCAGCCAAGATACTATTCTTAGAATGATAAATGAAGTCATTTATCTGAGGAACCTTGTTCTTGACAAGATTTTGTTTGACCAAAAACTGCTTAAAAAATACATTAGTCTAGCAATACTTGCTGTTAAACTCGACATCCACACAGGGATCTTGAACAAGCCATTTGTGGCCCTTCATTACAAAATTTACTGCACAATACTTTATGTGCTTCCATATCCTTCACATAAAGCACTGTACAGTAGTTTCAATAAAATTTGTGTGAAGTGCTTTACAAAGCTCCATCTCAGCAATGGGATTCCGTCACAAAGAACGAGTATCTCGGTGTTGCACTTTTATTTGCAAGGATTTTCCCTGTAAATGACTAAATCATTATTCATTTGAGAGACAACTCACTGTAAACAGTGCATTGCTTCTAGATGTATCACCTGTGATCAATAGGTTCCCTTTCTGCCTCAGCACTTGTTAATATTGTATATGTGTTTGATTAAATGTTTAAAAACATTTTTTAAGTGACAGAATTAAAAAGGATGGACTCATTACCAAAAACATTCAGCTTTTAATGCCAGGCTAGAAAATATTTACTGGTGCTATATCATCTTAGGATGTGATCTAATCACATCTAATAACTTATGTCAGACTGCCCTTCATTTGTATGTGGATAGGAGACACATGATCCAAGGGAACTCTTCATTTTCTGAAAGAGGTGGCACAGATGAGATCCCACTATGCTGTTATTGATTCTCTTAACTCAACATCAACTACAATTTCTTTTTATTAGCTTTTAAAATTACTTCCTTTTGCTATTTTATTTTTTCAGTCTCCTTTGCTAGTCTGACATGCCCTTAAGTCCCAGGTTTTCAACAGAAAACCTACCAATGCCATAAGCATGCAAAATTATACTGGCAGACACACTTCTTGTCACTTCTTCCACAGGCACTTCTTCCAGCTTCATTTGGGAAATGCCCTTGTTGCTGGATACCACAGGGCAGAGTCAAATGTCAGTGTTGAAGACCAAAGTTTGAGATTTATGTGTTGTTTGCTGTTATTTCCTGAAAGAAGGTGTAAACCCTTTATTTACTTTTCTTTCCCCATCTGTCTTCAGGAAGCTCAGATGCTTTAACCCAAACACACCTGTAAAAAGAACTTTCACGGGGTCCATGTTGCAGGACACAGAGCTTGGTAAGGCCTTTCCTGTTAGGTAACAGCTCAAGTCACACCATCATGGACTGTATTTTCTGCAAGAATTTTGTCTCCTTCACTGCATGGGCTGCAGGATGTTCACTTAAAAAGCAGATGTTTAACATTCCTTTTATCCTCAATTTTCAGAATATGGTCCCATGCTGTGAGTACACATAACTTCAATTTGACTTTGCAAACCTGGATTAGTTTATCTTTGCGTTTGCTTTGGAGTGAAGTTGTTATATCCCTGTCTAGTGGAAAGGAGAAGGAGCCACACAGGAAATGAATTTAGAAGTTTCTGATACTAAGGCCCTGGTTTGTTTGAGGTGCATAGTATTAAGTGACACATCCCACCTCTGAAGCTCATCCCTGCGGATTGCAGCTCCAGCTGTGATGGGTCAGTGGTTTGGCTCCCATTCTAGCATCCATGGTTAAGGAAATGGCTTTAAGGACCTTGCCCAGTCCTATTAGAATTGTTGATGTAGAAGCAGAGACAGAAGCAGTTTTCTAAGGCAGCACTCAGAGATATTTGCTATGAAACTATTTTTTTTCTGCTTTTTGGAAGCCTCTGGGTTTATTAGTAAATGCCTTCCCAGTTTGATTGTAAGCAAGAGTAGACCATACTTTATTCATTTTGGCAAATCAGTTAAATGACTTTTCCATCACACGGCTCCTTATTTGATTTAACAATTAATCATATCAATGTGGAAATTGCACGTCAAAATGTTATTGCTGAAGCTGGCAAAAAAGCTCAGCTTGGCTTTGCCTCCGAGGCTGGCATTTTAAAGAGAACAGACTCCTTTTACCATGCCAGCTTGAACTAACCCAATGCCACTGCCAGAGGCAAACAGCTCCTACATACTATTCTTTAATCTAGCCTTCCCTCTGAACATCTGCTTTTCCATCATGGTTTGTCCTGGTTGTCCTTACTTTACCTTCTATCCTGAAAAAAACAAAACTAACCTAAACTGGAAAATTCCCACTTCGCCTTTGTCCCAGTCTGTATATTTTTTTCCTTGTCCATTTGCCAGTTTTTTGTTTATTCAACATTTCAGATTGAAGGCGCCTTTTAATCTGCTGAACAGGTGCCAGGAAGCAAAGTCAGCAGAGTGACAGGACAGACAAGTTCTCAGCTGTAGTGGCTGTCTCCTTCTCTGGTATTGCCATTTCCAGGAATGCTCAGTTCCATTTTCTAGGCCTGGGCTGAAGGGAGTTGGCATCACTGCCCTTTGAGGATGCTCTCTGTAACCTGCAGCATTTCTGTGTGCAAAGAAAGTGAAACAAAAGAAGAATCTGAGGAGGTTTAGTGGTCACACTGTAGTGATGTGACTTCTCAAACCTAAAGCTTGGCCAAATTGCAGGTGTTTGCTTAAAAGGGGAGCAGAAGGCATTTTTTCAACTCACAGCCCATACTGTCTACCAAATATGAAAAATTGCAATGATTGGTGTTTTCCAGTTTCACCCCTTTCATCACCCTCCTCCTTTTTCTCAGCAAACTCATCATTAATTTCTTCCTGGCTTTCTGAGTGCTCTCAGCCACCAGCAAGAGCAGCCAAGCTAAAATGAAAGGATCAAGCCAGAAGTAAGGGCGGGTGCCTGTGTGTCAGTAGGGGCTCTCATCCCACCTGCCCTGTGCAAGGTCAGACCCTCTCAGCTGCATCCATTTAGGACACTGTACACACAGGCAGGTATTTTGCTGTTTCCCAGATCATTGTTATTCTCATCCCATATGATTCACCCTCTGAATGTGGAAATGCTTATTTTCAATAATGAATATTTCAGCTACAGAGATAAACAGCTCTCATTTTACAGAATTATATATAGAGCTTGATTGCACACATTTCACTTCCAGATGCTTGCCAAGTGCAAGGATGGCTGAACTTTACAGTTCAGAAGCCACGAATCAGGCCCTGAAAGTCAGGAGATTGCCTTTAAAATAAGAGAATCTCAACGAATAATCAGTGTTGGCAGTATTAATTTGCTGCCTGGTTTCTAAGCCCTTGGGGATTCTATTTTCCCTTTGCAAATCCACAAGGACAGAAACTTTTGCGTTTTTTAATGAAAGAAGAGATGGGGTAAGCACAGGGTAAAAAGCGAAGAGACCATGAGAGTTGACAAGACTGACAATGGCAGGCATGCTCTGCAAATACAGTGAGAGATGAGACTTGATCCCAGCCTTTGTGGCTTGCACAATGCCTTGAGAATTCATGCTGGCCTCTGCATTGAGCACGATTATGCATCAGAAATCATCTGCAAAAGGAAGTGTTGAAAGTGTCTTATGTTGTCTTGGTATGCAACAGAAGTATTTTTATAAAGTAGCATAATTTTGAAGATTTTGTTTTCTCTTTCTACTGCAGGAAATGCTTAGAGGTAGAAGGGGAAGGCAAATGTCTGGCAGAGACCCCTGTTCTGTTCTCTACTTTTATATTTCTGGCTACAGTGTGGTGCTTCTCTGTAACAGGCCTCCTGAATTTCTCAGTGTTACTTTAAAGCCTGATCAGGAAAAGGGAGAGTACACAAGGAAATGGAGGTTCCCAGGTAGCTGTGTCTGCACTGGCCTGCACACAGAGCAGTGGCCATTCCTGCACTTGTGAGGGGACACTAGCCCTGCACTGACAGAGCTACAACTCTCAACCCCTTTTGTAAATGCTGCATCCTTTCCCCTACACAGTTACATCCTCCAGCTTTCTTCTCTGGCCTCTCTTGCTCCTTAGCCCTTCATGTATTTGTAGGGGAAGTGCTACCGGCCAGGAAAGCAGCTGGAATAGCACTAAAATACCTTGTTCATGACAAGAAATATCTTCTCCATGGGGTTCTGGGTACTAAAACACATCTGGGGAAAGGAAAGGCGTGAGAGGGACAAAAGGAGGGTCCTATAATTTAGGGGAGAAGACTATGTGACAACCAAGGTATGGAAGAAAGGAAAGGAGTAGGGCTGGACATAGAAAATGGAAATATTCCAGCAACAAGGGTGGTGGGGGTTACTCTGTGTAGGAAGCAGGACTGCTGAAGCCTAATCACAGGTGTCACTCTCTGGGCTACTTGGAAGCAGGAGTTGCTGCCTGCAGAATGTTCCTTTGTTCTTGGTGACTCAGACATTCTCAGCAGCTCAGTACTATTCCATGCTGCTGTGCAGTGGAAAAGCCCAAACTGCCCCTTTGCTGAAAGGGATATAATTATTTGCCAGTTCCTTTACCCCCTGGAACCCTGCACCCTCTGGAAATTATCACTTAAAAATAACAATAAGCCGTTTTTTTCCTTCTTTATTGTACAAGCACGGCACAGATCTGTAAGACCCTTGAAGTGTTGCATAGGTCAGCCTATTCTTTATGCTTGGTGAAAGAGCAGCACTTCAATGTTACTCATTTTTATTGTACTCAAAGTGGTTCTATGTACTTGACATACATAAATGATTATGATCCCTCCCTGAGAAGCTTCTTGGACACTGTATAAAGCACAGAAAAAAAGCAGCATGCAAATGCCTAACTACTTGTATTGTTTGGCTTTCTTTTAGGTTACTATTTTAAAACCAGGATTGTACCAGAAGAGTGTGTTTAATAAATACTCTGGGCTGAGGCATCCTTAAATGTCCTTCCATTTTATTTAGGAAAAAAAAAAGGAAAAGAAAAAAAAGCAGGTCTGCAGGGAAGCTGAGGGACTTGGATATGGAAGAAATCTGGCATGTCATTATGTCAAGGTTTCTAGTGTTACCTAGAACTTTTTTGCAGCTCAAGGGAAGAAACTTTCCAACTGGATAAATAATAACCTTGAAAAGGCACCAGACAAAACACGCAAAGTATAAGATATGAAAAGAGATCAGCAAAATAACCCCTGGCTTACAAGTCCAAGAGCATAATGATAATATAAGCATTGTCAAAAGTCAAGCTCACTTACACCTTGGAAAGGCTGAAAATGTATACACTGAAAAATACAACCCCAGAGTCCTGAATGGGCTTGGCTTCAAGATTTGGCATCTGGGATAAAAACATGGTATCAAGTATTGGACTGCATCTATTTCCTGTATGACACCAGACAGATAAAGAATGTATAATGTACCTGTGTTTAAAGGGCAGAAATGGAGATTTGGAGGGCATTTTAGTCCCATTGCTTTTTGTCTAAGTCTTTACACCTGATTTTTAAGGGAAGAATAATTCTTAAAAAATGGAGGCAAATGTAAAGAGAGAACTAATATATGTGTTTGGTTTCAAGACAAAGGGAATATTGGAGATATAAACCCTCTGAACTTCAGTAAAGCAATCAGAAGTCTGACAGATGAGGAAAAATAATAAATTAAGAAAGACTGGCATTTGTGAGGGAAATTATAAGACAGGTGAAGAGTGATGACATCAGGTAATACTGAAGAGGAGGCTGGAAGATAATTATTAATGAAACTTCTCTGGGAATATTATGAGATGAGGAGGACCTATGGATGCAATTTGGTCATGCAGCACCATAAACTTGTTCATACTGTAACAATGGAAAATGCAAGACTACACCAGAGCCATGTTTCCCACAAAGATGGAGAATCCATGCAGTTAGTATTAGCTCAGGAGAGATCTCATGTGAATCACTATGTAATTTTGGCCATCGTCATTCCAGAGAGATGTTTTACTTTGAAAAATAAACAAGCTCAAGGAAGAGGTAGCAAGGTGGTAATGAGAATGGATACTGTCTGGAGAGAGGAGATTAACCAGCTTTTTGTCATTGTCTATGAATGTGCATTTGGTACATGAAGAAGGGAAAGGTGAAGCACTATTTAACTCAAAGACAGCTTGATAATTTAGAAGGCAATTATTAACTCTTTAAAGTAACCTGAGTTGGGAAGGGTCTTTTGGTCAAAAACAGTGAAAATTTTAATTCTTTGTCACTTGTTGGCAGGGATTATATTATGTCCCTGCCTGAAAAGACAGAGAACGAACTTCATATTTCTGAAGGTCCCTACTTCTGCACTCCTTCCTCACCCAGACCTCCACAACCTCTGCTGTGTCAGTGCTCTTCAAGGAACATGGGAAGGAATGGTTTTGCCTAGATTTGGTTGCACAGCAACATATTGTTATGGTTCACTAGAGAACAGAAGAAATTCCTCGTTCCTGGAATGGTACACTTGGGTCTTGGCATCCTAATTATTTTTCAGTGCTCCAAGCAGTGCTGGTGGTCCATGGCAGTAAGTCCTTTCCCCCGTCTTCTGCTGAGGGTTGCACGGGGCATTACCTGGCACTTCAAACTCGTCACAGTTCTGAATACATGGAATTATTTCCCTCATTGGGAAGAGATACAGACATTCTGGGGTGAAAACAAAACCCAACCAGTGGCAATGAATACTGAGGGGTCCTTCAGAATCGGGAGTCCTCACGTAAGGATATACTGGAAATAATTCGTTTATTACAAGCTAATGAGCTAATTCAGGCTGTGACCACCTTGTTTCCTTCTGGAGTGGGATGCCATTGCTTCCCGGGACCACCAGATGCCAGACTTTTACTGCAAAACCTCAGCCCTTTGACTGCACAATGGAAAGAAATGTTTTATGTACTTTGCATTTTCCCGAATCCCTCCAGTTTTGTTTTCTGTAGAAGGCTCGTAAACCTTTTGAGTGTCGCGATTCGTGCTTACTTCTAAGTGTGTACTGTGACTCGTTAGAGTCATTTGCAAACTAATTGTAGGAGGTTACCGAGAAGCTGCCTCTTTGTAAACTACTGGCTCCTCTGACAAGCCGGTGGCTTGAATTTCTCACTTCAAAATCATGAAAGAAACGGGGCAGTTATTTAGAAAAAGCATCGCTGATATTCACGAAAGGAATCCTCTAACACCTGGTTGAGAGCAGAAGCAAAATATTTGTATTCAATAGCTCAAAAGCATTGCATTTAACAACTTAAGCATCTTTGATAAACAGCAAAATAATTACAGTCACTCTTATTTGCAGAAATGTTCTTAAGAGAAATTCTTATTCTCACATTTTTTCTGTAATTTGAGCTGTAACTATTTCATAGTTTTTCTTTCTAATATACACATATTTTATCTAAATTTTACACTTTGCAAATGCACCTACTTATATTTGATTAATTCTAAGATTCAGTTATTGCAAAATTATGCAATTATGTTTTTGCTATTAACGTTATTAACATTCTCATTCCTATTGCAGAATGTATTATTTTAACAGAGTACACTGGTTTATAAAATTCAGAAATATTGAATTAATTTGTAATGTATTGACCATTTAGTGCAGAATGAAAATATTGAACAGTGAATCATCCACATTGGGCCAAAGAGACAGCACATTGTGCCATAAACAGAAGAAATATACACAAGCACAAGCACAAACACAAATAAGAGAAATAAAATTTTGGCTAAAAGAACATAATGGAAACGCAGCAGTATAAATAAACAGGCACATTATTTTGTTACAGGCAGCAGAGATTTCTTTCAATTTGAAGTTGCTTTCAATTATTTTAAGGGAATATCAAATTATAAAGCATAACATTATTGTAGATTTTTTTTTATTCCCTCATCCCAGTGTATGTAAGGCATCTCTTGATCAATGTGAAGTCAATTGTTAAAGCTTTCAAAACCAAACCTTCCAGGTAAAAACCATATAAATATATTGGAAATAAATATACATGTATATATTCCCCTCTATATACTCTCCCTATATAAAAGCAAAGAGTATGCAAATATCATAAGACATTAATAAAAAATTCTGACAGTTAAAGCAAAGGCTCTCATTAATAATTAAAATACAAATTATGACAGAACACAATGCTTTATTCTATCATGAAATTATGTTGGTCTACAATTATGATAACACTGGTTCTCAATTTTGCATTATTTTGTGGAAATTAAAAAGAAAAAGGCAATGCAATATTGTTTGAGTACTGTCAAAGACAGTGATATGAACTCAAAGTGATATGAAATATTTACTATAAAGGCTTCTCAAAAAGTGCATGCATTATTGACACAGAATCAAATAAAAAAATATTTCCATTTTCACAGCTCAACTATGATTATAACTTTGAATTCAATTTCTCTCTTAGTGTGAAAATGTTAAATACAAGAATATTCAATGTATACCAGAGGCTTTTTATCATTCTCTCTCAGTGTAGAATCAGGATTTATTTGAACTTGACTGAATTGCCCATGGATAGCAGAAATCACTATTTGTTCTTGATTCAAGAAGAGTCTTTTTCTTGACATGAAAATGTCAAAAAGTTTCATAATGATAGTTTATGATGTCATTATAATTCCTCTCCATTCTTTAAAAACAGAGCATTAAGTCATTCCATTACACTGCCTTACACTTAATCTTTCCCTTTTTCTAAAAAAATTGACATATTTATCATTGATTTTCCAGCAGATGTTGTACTGGATGCCCTTTTTTAAAAACTACCTCCGTTAATCTGACCTCTCTTAATGATTACTCACATATCCTTTAGTAAGTGAATAAAACTTTTCTTTCACAGATAGTAGGTACTTAATCCTCATTATTGAGAATATGCTGAAACCTTGAATACTTGTCAAAGATTCATTTTATAATCCTGAGGTTGGTTTGCCATCAGTGATTTACACAGGGGCTGTGCTTGCAATAATTGATTCATTCCATACTTAAAGTCTACTGCTGTCATTAAAATGACAGTACAACACTTGCTGTTGCAATTTAGATTTACTCGAAAAAAGGGCTTCATTCTCTCCTGGAAATACACGGTATCGAAACAGGATAAATCACTCTGTGTGTCAAAATAAAGTGACAATGACTTGATTCCTATTCTCAAAATATTAATCTAGAAAGACATTTAAAACATGAGCTAGCTTTTGGGAGGCTCGATGGAAGTTTAACCTGCAATTGCCTGAACGATGTGTTCCTATCTTTTTTGTTACTGTGCCCTGGTCCAAAGAGCATTTTTTTAAAGCACTTTAAAAACCTGCCTTTGAAAAGGAGTTTTGAGGTACAGCTCCCATAGTTAATCAGCATGTCAGATGCAATGCCCCTCGATGCTAAGCTTTTATAACACACCAGGCTGCAATTCTGGACTGTCAGTGACGATGCTACAAATGAGAGCGTGTGTACACTTACAGTGGCTCCAGACAAAACTGTTCAGGCTGCTTTCCCCCAGTATGTTTTGTTTTCTCTGAGACCCAGAATCGAATGCAAAGCCTTTAGCCAATTCCTCACGCTGTCAATGTGACATGCAGCTTTCATTTTCTTGAGTGTGTTTGACGAGGGGATTAACTAAGTGCTAAGGTACAGTAGAACCCTCTAAAGGACATTCCCCTGCAGGTCTCAGTTTCATGAAGCTATTCAGGAAAGGATTCCTGGTGAATGCACTAATTGTTACCCAGAAAACTACACTAGGTTGACATTTCTATCCAATAGAAAAAAAAAATATTATAAATGAAAAAAAGGATTTTTTATGACTCTTCCAGTAATATCATGTCAATTTTAATGAAGCTTCATTAAAGTTCTCAGATAAGTAAGGGAGATAATTGTCATTCATTAACATTGTGGTTCTACCCACAGCTGAAAAAACATGCTGTAAAATGTTAATAAGAGGAAATATTCAAATATATATGACTGATATGGATGGAGACAGTGTGAAAGAATTAATTAAGCCACAAAAAACTGCATCATCGATAGTTTAGTAAACTATCAAGAGGGAAAAAAAAATATTAGGAGGTTACAGTTAAATAGTATCCTTTCCAACCTTGATGTGCCTAAGTAGTAGACCACATGCAAAAGCAGGAGGTCACTTAGGACTCAATTCTGACCAGAACAGCAGCTCACACTCCTCCCACCGAGGTCTCTGTGTCTTCTGTGCTTATTCAAGGACAGAGCAGGGTCTTCATCATTTAGGACATCTTTTGCACAGCACAGTTAAAGAGAATAATTTGGCCCTGACTGTAAGATCATTCTTGATCTTGGAGGGCTAAATTTAGCTCTGACTCTGCCATAATGTAGTTTTCTGCTGTGATAAAATTTGCCTGGTTTCCACTACTGTTGAATCAGGCGAGCGAAAGAGAAATTGCAAATAACTCAGAGTTTTCATGAAGATTATCTTGAGTTTGGGCATGCCCCTGTTCCAATAGTTGATATACTGTTAATATTGATGTAAAAGGAAAAAATGATTGATAGTTTTGTGGTTTTGAAGGCATACTGATTTTTGCCTGTTTATGCAACCCAAGTTCTGCAATTCAGTGTCCTGTTACTTTAATAACTGGAGTTCTGTACATATACATGAAGAGCAGGTTTAAATTACTGACTTTTTTTCTTGTTCCTGACTGGACCTCTAGAAGCAAATCTTGCAGCTGAAGTTGCAGTGAGAAGGAAAATATCCCTGTCGAAGTTAGAATCACTCATGAAGTGGAGACTACACTATAAATGATTACAATTGTTGGGGCTGAAAGTTCTTAGCCAATGCAATGCTTTATTATTCTTCACCTAAAGTCCTTTATAACCTGATGCTCCACCACAATATCAGATATTTCTTCCAAAAATATAATCTATATCTAAAGCACCTGGTTTTAGTGTGGTTACAAGTTTTTGACAATTCACCTAAATATTTCCCTTTTAATAGCTTATTCTATTTCTGAAACAGAGAAAAAGTTGCAAGTAACACATCTCATTAGTGGCAGAAATAAAAGACCCCACATAATGGAGGAAATCAATGTATTGAGGGAACTGGTAATCAAGAAAAATAAGTGTTTTTATAGTATGTTCCACAAGACATTGAATTTCATTTAAGTAATCTTCTAAAGAAATCTGCTAATTTGGAAAAAACACTGTCTTGGATAGATCTCTTCTTCATTCCATGAGAACCCCAAAGTGTTTATTTTTCCTGAAATTTAAGCCCTTTATTGGCCGATAATAAAATCACTTTGTGCTAATATAGATTTATAGCATGTGTTCTTAAAGTATGCAAAAAAATAAAAATGAAATGTAGCCACAAATGAATTGATTACAATTATCCATTGTATTTCTACAATTAAAGACGTAACTAGAAAATACTGCTGTCATTTAATTCTCTAGGAAATGCTTTGTTAACTTGCAGTTAATAACAATACAGTGTTTTTCCATTGAAACACTTTTCTTTCTTTTCCTCAGAAATATCAATAAGAGACCTTCTGTGTTGTGCTGCACGCAGCATTAGAAGCATTCTCTATTGACTGGTTTTGTAAAAAAAAAAAAATACAGCTGCACAAGTTGCCAGGAAGTTTTGGTTTGATTTGTATGTTTAGTAGGAGCTGATTCAGTTCTTTGCTGTGCACAACAGCTGAGTTGTGTGTTTTAAGGGCACTGTGTGTCTTTAAAAAATGCATTATTCTGTGCCTGAAGTGCGTTCACAGCTCCATGTGTGTGTGTGCAGGGCTCTGCCCTGGTACCAGCCCACGTTTCTGTGCCTGTTGTTTGGAGGGGACGGGTGGCCCCTGCCCCACAGGGTGGTCTGACGAGTGAAACATTCCTGGTGGGAGATGGTAGGGGGAGAGGGACACTTTGCCAAATAGTCTCCGCATCCAAAAAAGTTAGAAAATCATGGCTGTAGGAACAAAGATGCTTTGTAGCAGGACGTGATACGGAATGTGCTGTACTGGTCGTAAATCACAAAGCAGCTGAACTCATCTGCACGTAAGGAAAAAGGCACTCTAATTCTCTGCTGAAAATCCAGACAACGTTCTCACCTTGCATTTCACTGCTCTGGTGCTGCTCTACAAAGCAGAAGAAAACTGATTAGCAAAGTGTTAATCCAATAATTGTAACAAATAATTAGCTTTGTAATAATTAGACAGAGAAGCATATAGAATAAGAATTACATCAAATATGAATACTCTCCCTTCTCCCTCCCTATCACGTTCACAACTCGGTATTTGGGTACAAATATATTTTACAGGAGATGACAGACAGTGATTTCTTCTTTTCATATGAAAATACTCAAAATAAATAAATTGTAAACCTAATACCATTGTGAGCTGAACACTCAATAAAAATAGCAAGGCCAAGATGTTTTCTTTGACCTTCCTTTCTTCTCGTTATCCCTTCCTCAGGACAGCCACTCCTTGTTGTGACCCTTTGTAATTTCTCTTTTATTATAAATTGTTAATATAAAAATGCTGTGGCTCATGAAGCTTCAGGTATGATAAATGCCATTCATGTCAGAAATAAAATCAGATTGACATGCCAGAAGAAAACACTTTTAAAACTGGTGAATATTTAGCTCTTGATAGGATTCCCTGCTGCTTAGATCATCTTGCCCTAATATATCTCTTAGGTGTTTGTCAGCTAGAGCATCTACTGTTGCAGTTTTAAGGTTTGTCATGAATGGTGCTTAAAAAACCAATTCGTGTTTCAAATTTTATGTGGACTTTTGTACTTGTATTGAAGCCACAAAATGTGACTAACAGCTAAAGAAGAGTGCAAAATGTTTAAAGTAGAAATAAACTGGAGGTGGCTTGTCTGACCAAGGGGGACACAACCACCTGGCGTGGAAGCATCCTGTGTGGATGAGCTACACCAGCAATGCCCCAGGCACCCAGGGAAATGCCCTCAGCACGAAATCAAAAAGATTATATTGCCTTATTTGCTTCCTGGTTCTTGCAATTTGGGGCTCCAAGGACTGAGAGCTCTTGGTCCTTAAAATGTCACCCTTTTTTGTCAAGCCCCTCCTGCTGACACCAGGCAAACTTGTTAGGGGTGCAGAGCCCCTGCCAGGGGGCTGTGCCTGGGGGAGAGCCCCTCGGCTATCCCCACCCCCACCACCTCTAAAAGAAGCCGCTTCAGAGGCTCCCCTCATTTGCATGGGGAGACTTAATTTCCATCCCTTAAATATGACGAATTGCTGAGATTTCCTTCAGTTAATGCTTTTAACAGCTCCCAATAAACTTCATTAATCAGGCCAGCTCTAGGCCCAACGTGCAGCCTGGAAGCAGCTAATTTGCCTGATGAGCCCGCGACTTTAGTGAATAAACAGGTGGATAAGCCGAGGGTTTTATGGCCTTAATTACACTCTAATCAGTTCAGCACTTGGCGGGCAAAAGGGAAGAGGGAAAAAAGAGGTGGCAGCAGAAAGAGCATCAGCAGCCGCTGCTTCTCAGTCCTTCCCCTCGCACATCAGCTCTGCTCTCCTGCTTCACCCTCTCCTCTCCTGCTTTCCTCTTCCAGTCTTTGTCTCTCGTCTCCTTCCTCCTGTGCTCTTTTCCCCCCTTTTTCTCCTCTCTTTCCACCTTCCTGTTTCCTTCACTTGAAAATCATCATCTGATGGAGATAGAAGCTATTTTGTTCTTTCTTTCCTGCTACTTGCTGCCTCCCCTTTCCTCTCCCTTTTTTGTTTCTCTGTCCGTACCTCGTTCCCTCTCTCCCCTGCCTCTGGGCCCTGCCTCCCCCCACCACCTCCATCCCTCTCTCCACCGCTCCATATTCTCCCTGTCACAGTTAGGCCGCCTGACAAATCACTTCAAGGGCAGCCTAACTTTGAAGGACAAGACAAAGCTTTAGCATATGGTCCAATCCCCAGATGTTTGTCTCTCTCTCTTGCTCTCTCTCCCTCCCCTCTAAGAAGGGCTACTTGGGAAGCCCGGATTCTTTTTGTTCCCGCTCCCCTCCCTCCCCCCAGGTTGCGGTGGGGGGCTCTAACTAGCAGCGAGGGCTGCTGTTCCCTTTACAGCCTCCCCGTGGGGAAAGCGGCGCGGGCAGGGGGAGCGCCGCTGCTTTTCCTGAAGCGCAGGGATGCTTTCCATGGCACGGGGAGGGGCCGTGGCGAGAGGACGCTCCCGGCTCTGGTCGGACCTGCCTGGCATGGTCATGCCCGCTCCGTGCTGCGGAGGGTGGCAGCCGTGGGAGGCGGAGGGATGCTGCCGCATCCCTGGGCACCCCGTGGGGAAGGAGAGCCCCGGCGGGGGCCGGGCCGGGCGGAGGGACGGAGGGGGAGCAGCCAGCTCTTCCCTAAACCCTGAGCACTCTGATCTGCCTGGTTTCCCGTGCTTACTTCCAGGATTCAGCTGGCAACAGCTGTGCCAGCCGGGCATGCCCCGGCAGAGCCGGCAGCGAGGGTCTGGCGCTGTTCTCGCCCCAAGTTCTGTCCTTGGGAAGCAGCGATCCCTCGCACCGCGCTCCGGCCGGCACCGACACTGGAACGCCGGCCCGCCAGCCACCGGCCGGGCTTAAAAACACCACAAAAAGCTGCTCACGGGGTGACCCTGGCTCAGTCTGGCCCTGAGAAAGCCCAGCTGAAGAAAAGGGCATCGCTGCTCTTGTAGCCGGCTCCTAAAACCACAGGGCTCCTTAGAAGCAAAGCGTATTTTTCCCTTCCAAAAAAACTTATTCTGGGAAGGGTTTGTTTGAGCATTTTATCTTAGCTGTCAAAAGCATATTAGGAGAATAAAAGATTGTATTCTCCAGTACCCCCTTCTTAATACAGTTTTTCATCCTGTACGTGTAACAATATTGAGACTTAAAAAAATGAACTGTCACAAAAGGAAAATGGATTTCATCTTTGTCTGTCTGTTTTCAGAGGGATTAAAATGTTCCTATTATTTTGGAGGCTGACACAATTTTCGCTTGAAATTTGCATGGGTGTCTTTAGGATGTCTCCAGTTTAATTTGTTTTTAACTGTGCTAATTAACACTTTTCCACAGCTTTATAATAGATATCTGTAGTGTATATTCAATTTGATTTTGAAAAACCCTTGGATTATATGACCAGCATATATTATTAAATGTTACATGTTTTTTATAAAATCAAACACAGTGCAACCTTTGCAGAGAGCATTTCCTTTAGACAAAACAACATTTCTTTCATATGTGAATTTTTAAAGTGGAGAATTAGTTTAATCATCTTTTAAGTGCATTTACTTAAAGCTTTTTTGATCAAAAATGATTATGAAGAGGTGCCTCTTTTCTAAAATTATCAGTGTAAAGGATACCTTTAAAGGAAGTTATTCAATGACTCGTCTTTTCATTTCAACATTTTATGGCTCTAAGAATCCTGAGTGTACTCAGTGCTGGCCTTTTCTCTGTCTTGTTCCTATGATAAAGTAAAATTCTGGTGCTTATTCTTGGGTATAACGGAGGAGAAATGGACAGCAAAAACTTGCAGCTTTTGCCTGCAGTACCCAGATTGGATTGTCTGCCCCTTAATCAAATTACATCTCGTATAGTTGCGTTGCCTTGATGGAATTTGGGATCGCACTGTCCTGCAGTTCCTTTCCAGCTCCACGTCTTGCGTTGCTCTTTGATAATCAAAGCGAATTAAGATATTTTTTAAAACGCACGACAATTTCCCTCCACCCCCACCCCCCCCAAGTTCTGCAAATTCTCAAAGTGGCCCTGGAGAAATACAAATGCACAAAGCGACAGGCGAAGCCGGGCCTGTGCTCAGCACTCCATCATTCCTTGTCACGGGCGCAGCCACTATGCATTATCCTGCCGTGATTGATAGAGTGGGTTTGTGCAGACCGGGGAGCTGGGCTCGCCTCAGATGGGGCCCTGTCGCTCTGGCTCCCTTCCATACTACCTGTAGGGAACGGGGAAAACTTTGCTGGGATTGCCGCTTCGGCGCTGGTCAGAAATTTCACTTCTGTGCCCGCAGCATAAAGGTTGCATTCCCGAAAAGGTAAATGTAGATTTTAGTTCTGCTGCTCCAAAAGCAGGAGGCAGAGGAAAGAAGGATAGACCCTGCTTACATGAGTAATCATATCACAATAATGAAATGGCTTTGAGGTTATCACAAAGCTTGTTTCTTTGCTTTATTTGAAAACTTTTTGGTGGGCAGTGTACCCAAAGTCTTTTCCTTATCTTTCAGCTCATTTATTCATCAGAAGGAGCTGACAGAGGCCCACACTCTCAGTGCTGCCCTTTTAAGATTAATCTGGTGTCAGTATTACTAGTCAGAAGAAAAGAATAAAATATACATAAATTGGATTGTTATATGCTAAACCAAAACATAATAAAATTCTATTCCCAGGACACAGGTGACCAGAAATTCTACCTAAAGGGGCTGTTATTGCTGTAGGATAGAATGTAATAATTTATGCAGTTAGAATCTTTGACATATTTTTGTTCGGCTGGGGAGAAGAGTTTAGGTTTCCTTGCCTATGATCATTCAAGATCTTGACTAATTGATGTGCAATCAAAGATGACAACAATCTCACCAGCGTTATGTAAAACTCTAATACCCTCCAGTTCCTTCATTTCTTCCTGAAATGGCCAAAGGCAAAATAATTTGCATAAAAAGTCTCAAGTTTTAAAATGTAAAATTTCTTTCATTGGGACTTCTGCGTGATCCCAGAAGATTTTTATAGATGTTTACAAACTTAATCAAAATGAGCATATAAATATTATTGCAAGTGATTCTGAGGTGGGAAACAGAGTTTTGTTTTCATTTAAAGTGTTAACAAATAGAAATAATACGGAATGACACTTTTAAAATGTCATTTTTGAGTTCACGTCCATATTTTTAGTGATTATTTGCTGAAAGGGGCCACTCTCAAATACTAATTGATGAATCTTAATTTATCATCCTGTAAACTTTCCCCATCCCCCATTTAATTTATCTGGGCAAAATATGAAAGAAAGAAGCCTGTGTATTCTACCTCAATAAAGGAAATTGTGAAAAATGTTTTCTACTACAAATTGCTTTGAAAGTAATCCTTGTATATTTTTCTGTGTGGTTGGGTTTTTGGGAGTTTTTTTGCAATACTGCTAACAAAAAAGAAGGTTAAATGCATCAGTACTAATTTTAGACTCTCTTGTGCTACAGTTTGTGCATTTAAATCATTTATATCTGGTTTTATTGACTGCAACACCAGCGAGTGTGTACCCACTTTAACACCCTTGCAATTTTGAAAAGATCACTTTTATGTCATGAGAATTTTAACTGAGAAAGGAGTACTTTTTACTTTACATCTGAGCTCTTTCCAATGGGGAAGAAAAGTATCAGCCTACTTGTCTATATATTAGTGCATATATTTGTGTGCAGACATGATTTGTGTATAACATGTGCTTACACAAATAAGTTTTGCTGTTTATTTTTTTTAACAGATAGCAAGACCATGCCAAACTTCAGATCTTCCCCTGGAGCTCATCTGTCTTGCAGCATTTTAGAATACATTCCCCCTAAACGTTTACTTCATGTGGGATACTTAACTGTGGTTTAAAACCCTGCCTTTGCAAGTGTGTTATACCTAAACAAGTGAAAATGTGAAGCAGCTACTTAAAAAATGCTTACCACTGTAGAATAATTAGCATCACCCTGGAGTAGTACATCATAGCTAATTCAGTGAGCCCTGCTTTACAGCTGCCACCAAGCAACAAGCTGTACTTATAAAATGCTCACGTATCAGGATATTCCTTTAACACCTCATTTATTATTGTAACATGAAAAATGTCCCCTTCCATTTATTATGATATCACTGCATTAAGGGTCTTAGTCACAAAGAAATGATTTGTATATGCACACATATAAAGGTGCAGTTTCCTTGTAAAACACAGAGAATTTGTCTAGCGAGTTATCTTTGATGCAAGTGAAATGGATGTGTATTGAAAGGAGGATGGCAAGAGTTGAAGAAGTAGGGTCGTATACATAGGTAAAAGATAAGAGGGTCATTTTGTGCCTTCCTCTGTGTTTAATGCTTATTTTCAACACAGGCAAAAAGCAGCTGTAAACAGAGAGGAGGAACAGACAAACAGACACGCAGGCACACACACGAGTGTAGGTTGACAGTCCATTGCCTTTATAAACATATGATAGACCCAGAGGCAAATTCAAAGCTGCCAGCACAACTACTAAATGAGTCTGCCAAAGACCCAGATGCTGCAGCTGGAAAAGCATTTTCATTGTCTTAGCAGCTGCACACGGTGGTTGCTATCCCGAAAGGAAGGGAAGGAATTGGGAGTGTGGTTATCAATTAAACAGTGCCCAGCTATGCTTCTGTGGGTGTGTGCTTGTGGGGGCCTATGTGGGAAATTACGACAGCAACAATGTTTACTAGGGGGAGAAATTTATTTTTTTTTATTTTCTAATGGCTTCTTGAAGGCCAGTAATAGAATTGTTTGGAGAGGTCATATTTTAAAGAAAACTAAGATGAGTGGTTCTGATTTCCTGGTTTTTTACAGTTGCTGGCTCAGAGAGAGCAGACCAACACTCACCTGAGAGTTGTTCGGGATCCATGCGAAGATACAGCCTTCCCTCCCACAACCCCCACCTCTACACTACATGGAATTTTGATTTAGGAAAATAAGTTAGGGTGGTTCTAGTGTCGTCAAAGCACAGTTTAATGACTACAAGGCTCAGAGAGGATGTTAATTCAGAGCCCCAGGAAGTAACCCTCTAACTTTAACTTGAGAAAGGTACTTGTAGAGCAGAGAGAGCACGTGGCTTCACAAGGATTCAGGGTGCAGCTGAACCACTGCTTGAGTCAAGGAACAAAAGGAACCTGAGCAAATCTGTAGTGTAGGTTTCTTACCTAAAACAAAAAAAGGGGGAGAAGGGGGAGCGGGAATGGGGGTGGCCATCCACGTCATTCTGGTGAGCAGCCGGGGTTCTGCACTACCATGCTGCTCCATCTGGCCCCAGTAATGGCTGTGCAGGCCCTGCTAGCACGAGACAATATATATTTGAATTTACAGGGACTTGCAAAGACAGATGTGTGCAATTTGTAGGACTGGTCTATGTGCAATTAAGAAACATGGTAGCTGAAGTGGTGTTTCCATTCTTTTTCTAAGAAGTTGCACAGATTTGTGCTGTGAACTAATGAAGAGGTCTTTATACAAAATTAGAGATTGGAAAACTGTATGCTAAAACCTCCTTGGCTAGATAATTACATTTTTATCTTTATAATGGCCTGTCATACTAATAAAGTCTTTTTTCCCCCAAAAAAAGTTCATCAACCCTGCAAGAAAGGGGACTAGAAGACAAAATCAATTGAAATCATTATTTCACAGGCTAGATATATTTTAAAATGTTTCCCTTTAAGTGGTTGTATATCACTACATGCGATTTGTATTACAAAAGTGGTGAATTATTAAAAATCCCAGCCAATGAGTTAAGAGTGGATCTTGGCTGGCATACAGTACAGGGTCCATGTACATATATCCATATGTAACTGCTTTTAGAGGAAGCTCACTTGGATAGGTATTTGTGATATTAAAGTATAGAATCTGAAATAATGTTGCATAAATTAGCTTTCAAATTTGTCTTGAGGAAAAGAGTGGAAAGGAACTGTTTGGAAAAGAGTAGTTGCTCATTTTCCTGCTCTTAATTTTTACTGTGAATCTGTTGTGTTCAATATCCAGTATAAGCAGGACTAAGAGTTTTCACTTTAAGATAATGGTGCACAAAGAATGAGAGTTCTACCATAGTCAGAGACAGCAATTTTCTTTCTAATGGCATATTCACAAACAGGTAAGAGATTTTCAGTGAAAATCTGCTGCTTTCATACTTTTTCCAGGCAGTCCTTCCCTCCCTGACCCCCTGTTTTTTCTCTTTCTCTTCTAGATTTAGTGGCTGCATCGTTTTGTTTTCCCTAGGTCAGCACTGGAGTGGAGTGCTCCTAACCCAGAAGCGGACGGAAAGAAATGGCAGAATTGCAGATGGAGCTGGAATAAAGAGGGAAGAAAAAGAGAAGGCAGTGTCCTGCAGGGGAAGTTGCAAGGCAGATAAAGAACTTTTGTTGGCCGTTTGGCGGAACAGTGGCGTGTCCCAGCAGGCTGAGCAGGCTGGCTGATACATCCGGAGGGGACGGGTGTCAGGCTGGTGCAGGTGTCAGTGGCTGCCAGTGAGTGATTGCACCATCAGCCTCCTACCGTGATCCATCATGCGGGCCCAGCCGGTGAGGAATCACAGCCTCAGCAAGGTGCTGAGCCCAGCAACATATCATTAAACAAGGTTACCACCGGCAGATTTGTTCCCATGATCAATCTGGTCAATAACCGTTCCACCTCGCTGTACGATTTCCCCCCTTAAAACACAAACAAGTATTATGAAACCGGTGGCAAAACAATGTAAAGCCGTAAGAAGACTTCATTTCTCCAATGGCAAGATGCAGGTTTCTTGTAAATCCCTTATAAATCAGGAAAAATAACCTTTCCTGTGAAAATTTATTCTCAGACTAAGCCTCTGAGCTAATTCGTATTTTATGACTTGAAATTGTTTATTTCTGACTCATTCTTGGATGGATTTTTTTCTTGCTAATGTTCAACCCCCAGCATGTAGTTCTAATATGTATTAGGATGTGGTGTGCTCTGTAATAACTAGGTCAGTTTAGAGTTATCCATAAGAAATCTCCCAGAAGATGAAAATAAAACATTTCTGTTATTGCTTTGCTTTAATTCTGGTTTCTGGTATTAACCCTCTGTTAGAGCTGAACAGCTCTCCTCTCATCCTGGCCCACCCAGCATCACTGTGCTGTGTTAACACCTTCACTTACAAAATCCTCATGATTGTGTTCATGCGAGTGCAGAAACCTCCTCTGTATGCTCACAGCGCTGCCGTTTGCCTTTCCTGCCGTGATGGTGGGCTCCAAACTCCTGGGCATGAATTGGGAGATCCTGGAGTCCTGCATCAGACAGAAGCTTACCAAGAGGGCTATTAATACTGTCTTTGTGCTGCACTCAAGTGGTTATGATATGAGAGGTGAAGGCCAAATCAGAGAGTTTTATAAACTCTTTGGCACCAACAAATAAGCTGAATTTCTCCCCAGCAGGCTACTAAGCTTTGGAAAATGAGTAAAGGGGGCTATGGGGGAAAACAGAGCTGATATTCCTCCATCATTTCTTTTATGAACACAGCAAAATCCTGTACTGATCAGAAACACAGAAAGGGTTGAGAAAGGATTGTCTACAGTACACACAAAAGTAGACTGTGACCTGGTGTCCTGTCTTCTTTTTAGCATCTTCCAATCTAAAGGAAAAATAAGCCATAGCAAACCTCTGCTGAAATGGAAAGTAATTCTGAGATGGTGGTTTCCATTGGTTTGACTACATCAGTGTTAAAGTTTTCCCATGTAGACAGGCTGACCATGCCTGTGAGTGAATGGCTGTTACTGAACCTGCCTGACCTTCCCGTCAATAAGGGTGAGCCTGAGGGCTCAGGGAAAATGTCACACAAGATCTCCCCTCCTTGGTACTTCAGGTCCAAAATTGCCTGGGGTGAGATGTCAGCACCTCCAGCCAGACCTGTATTCCCCACAGCATCCCAGCCATTCATGCTCCATCCCTGCTCCCAGCCCAGGGGCTCCTCAGCATTACTGGTACCTCAGCCACAACGCTGCTGCTTTCCCAGGCACCAAGGAATTGTGCTCCTTCACAGGCCCCAGACAGCTCAGGCTTGCTATAGCTGCAGTCCAGAGCCTGCAACATATTGGGATGTTTGTAACAACAAATTCTTGCTATGGACAAAAAGGACAGGTGAAGCCAAGGATTTATTGTGAGCACAACTGAAATCCTGGCAGTCTGATCAAAAAATTATTAGTGTGTTTGTTCAGTTCTTACAGAAAGGGTAGAGAAAGAAAGCAGAGGGAAAAATAGGGAGAGGAAGGAAGGCAGAAAGCAGGAAGGCAGGAAGGAGAGAGTACTACTAAATGGAAATAATAACAATAACAACAACAACAACATCAATAATAATGTTAAATTGTTGTTCACATTTCCTAGTATCTTCCCATTTTCCTGGTGCTATGCTCACCCTTCCACTCCTCCTTTGGGTCCTAGGGTCAGTGGCTGCAGCCTGGTGTGTGTGGGTGCAGTGGGTGACCAGCACCACATGTCCTTCCCTGGGAAAAACAGGGAGTTGGTAGTTTCTTCTTCCTCACTTCTTCCTCCCTTTGGGACCATGTTGAAATGTTTGCTATTTTGCTTTTACATCTTGGGCTGCAACACTACATGACATGGCTTTACTATATATGGTGCCTTTTATGTATGTTGGGTACTATTTCTTTCTCTTTTTTGCTCCTGAAACACATTTAGGACAGTTCTAGGTCAATATTTCTGTCACTGATGGTTGGTGACAGAACAGTTGCCTTGGAGTCTACAGTGCCAAACTTGGGCCCCATCTCTTATCCCGTGCTTGCATCATGTTCACAGCTTCTTGTGTTCCCAGCTCCTTAAGGCTTCTTTCCTGGCACACCAAAACTGTGTTTCTCTACGTTACTTCATTGTGTTAGAGTCCTAAGTATCTCATCCTGCACAGAAGAATTGCTCGTTAAGTGTTAACTAGATAAAAACTGTGATTGTATTATCTAAAATAATCTAAAATCACCAGTCATACTGTAATAATTTTAGATAATTGAAAACATGGATTTGTCTCCAAATCTAGGCTGGGAGAATAATTGTGAGGTACTAGGTGCTTTCTAGGCTGTCTCTTAATTGGATGTCTCATTAAAGTATTCAAGAACCTTCTGTGTTTCTGGTCAAGCAGATGCAGAATTGGAGCTCCTCCCATGAGTTCTGATGCTTTCTTTGGCACTGAAGCCCGTAAAAGTGACAAGAAGTTTGGAAATGTTACCAGAATATTTGCTTTTGAAGAGGTTCAGAACCTTTCTGTTTGGAGTTCACATCCCTAATATTAAAAGACATTTCACAATATTGAATATTTTAAAAAAATGCATTTCCTTATGCTACAATTTAAAACTGGATCATTCACTGCCTGCACTTGTGAGTTTAAGAGGAGCTTTTGTATTACCATATTATGGAAATAAATTCACAGTGATAGAGAATTAATCAGTTGTGGGGCTTTTTTATCCATGTTTATTTGCTTGTTTGTTTGTTTACTTATTTGTTTAGCCTGCAGTGAATTCACCTGTGGTAATCATTGCTGGTAAAGCCAGTATCAAGACCTCATCCTCACAACCTGCCAATAGTGGACTCCCAGCCTTTATTGATATATGCACTAGAGAATTGATTGCCTGCCTGAGTAGATAAGAACATGTATTGTTCTTCAGTGGGTGTAGTGCATTACTCTTTCCTGGATAATGTGATCTCAGAATCCTTCTCAATAACACAATTCCACCAATCAAACCAGATGACAAAATATAAATTTTATGGAGTTGTAGTCCTCAATTCATAATCCTTTGTAAAAGACAAATACGGATGAGTGAAGTTTCCCATAATGAAAAAACCATAAAATTTCAGAGTCAGCCAAGGTTCTCTTTTTGATGCATTTCTTATGCTCATTCTTCTAGCTTTTCTACAGATTTAATTTCCTTTTTCTGACAGTAATCCTGTGATTGTAGATCTAATTTTCCTCTTAGTTAGTAAAGAGCGAGTCCCAGAACTACCGAAGGTGTTTAACGTGGTTAACACCTGAGTGAGTTATGGCTTCAATGTTGCATTGTTTGTAGCTTCCTCATAACCTCGAGTGGTTCTTGTGGTACAGGAATATCAGTGATTGAAGAGAAGCCCAGTAATAAATAGTCAATAATACAGTAAAAGGATTTAAAACATGAATTATGCTTACCCTCATATTGTTACCAGCATTTTTGGTTTGTTTCTAATTAGAAGCTGAAGAACATAATAAACTTTTATTGTTAAACATGTATTTCTCATCATAGTTGCACCCCCATTGCTCCATTATGAAGTTATTTCTAACTGCTTTTATAAGATGGGTGTTCATCTGTTCGCATCCAGATCCCAGAATGTCGATACACCTTTAAACCCACAAAAATAGGGAACTTCTTTATCCTATCCAATAGAACATTATTCAAGGTCAAACTAAAACTTCGTTTTCATAATCAAAACAGCATTATGGCAATCCCGAATTCCCTGTTGCAAACCATAGTAACATACAGCCCACAAATCAGAAATTCTGTAAAAATGGCCTAGCTATCTCTTAGTTAAAATTTATTCTCCATGGAAATTTTGTATGAAAATCAACCAAAGAATTTTTCAAATTCAACTGTCATCTGCTGCCTACTACAAATCTAACCCTAACAGAATACAATACACTCTGCATGGCATTCCATCCTATGTGTACAACTGTTGTCTTGAAACGTCAATAATAGAGAGAATAATAAGTAGTGACAGGAGGGAGTGAAGAAAATTGTGATAAATAATGCAGAACTGGAATCCAGAATTAACTTCTACAATTAACTTCTACAGATTTTTAAACTATCCCTTCACAAAAAGAAAAAAAAAAAGGAAGAAAAAACAAAAGAAAAGAAAAAGGAAAACAAATTTCCTTGCTCACAAGTGATATTATTATACCAGAATTTTAATTTTTCTTAAGCTAAATGCTCATTGCAGTCAATGGGGAGTTCTGCTGAGAACTGAATGGAGCAATATAGTCCATGGAATGGGCTGACTGAGGAGGAATATTGCTGTTTATAGTGGCCATTTCACAGCACTTGTCATTACCTTTCAATGGCAATAAGGTTATGAAGAAGCAGGGCTGTGAAAGATGTCCTTCCCAAAGGTGGGATGTGGCTCCATGCCAGACATCATAGGCAACTGCATCCAGTTTGGAAATTGTTTCTCAGCCAAAACAAGCTACAGTCTCAGGTTTTAAAAGACGTAAAATGTACAGATGTAGTCCATCAATGACATCAAAAATTGTACCTAGATGATCCAAATTCTCTCCAAATGAACTAATTGCACTCATAAGAATATAGAGGTCAGTCAGCTGCATATTGTCAGTCAGTCCTCATTGAGATGACTTTTCCTTTTTTTTTCTATTTTATTCCCCTCTAAAAGAAGAAAATGTATGTTAGTATCTTTGAACAGTTATCCTTTTCTCTTTTTTTACTTTTTATTTGCTCATCTTCCTTCCCCCACCTCTAAAAGCCTTATATTTGTTAGTGTCTTTATAATATTTTTTCTGTGAGGAATATTACCCCTCCATTGATTGTGTTCATTGCTGTCCAAGCCAGATTTAATTGATAATTTTCTAAAATATCTTAACCTGCACAAGCCTGTGTTGTGCCACAATGTCCTTTAGTCATTACCGAATTGTTGTTACAAATTTCAAATCAACTGAAATTTAAAAATCACAGTGTGCCTTCAGTTTTAAGTTATTTTGGGGAACCATGGCTGGCTTCAACGTCCAAGATGTACAAATTCTAAGGTTTCCATAACAGTGAGGCTGAAGAATTAAAATGACAAAGCAACATTGAAACAAAATCTTTAGAAGATAGGATGATGAAGTTAGGAGAATAATTCCACCAGTAGAAATATATTCCCTTTACATAAAATAAATCCAAATCCTTACCCATCCCTGGATGAATCTATGAATGCTTTTGGGTTGTATTTCAGTTTTATAAAATGTTTTCCTATTCCCTTTTCCTATTTGGGGAAAAGAAATAGTCTAGGGTGATCAAAATGTGCTGGTATTCCATAATAACACTTGAAGCAGGCAGACCAGAATTTCCCAGGGAGAGCATTTGCAATGCAATAGCAGTATTCAAAATTCTGTACTAGTTCCTCTAAATTCCCATTTCAACCACAACTCATACTTACATGGAATATGGACTGACCATGAGAAAACAGTTAAACTGACTGTACACAAAGTTGTCTGTAGGGGTGAATAACCAGAACAGAAAGGGAAAGCTGCTTTCATTATTCAGTTCTTTCATTTCTAAGAATTCATGATGTTAGGAGAACACAATTTCAAGCGAGATTTAAAAGATCTAAAAGAAGACAGATAGATAAAATTTGCAGATTCATAAATAACCCACATAGAGTGTAAGCTGCTATCAGGAGCCAAACTCTGAAGCCACTTTCCAGACTGTTACCCACCTGTTCTTTGCTTTGTGCTGGGTTACCATCACATCATAGAACAGTTCCTTTTTCATGTGACTGCCATCAATCTAAGTAGCTATTGCATTTCTGGAATGTTCCCCAGCTCATATTTACATTACAGAAATCTCCAGCTCAACAGGACAACAGCACTGAAATACATTAAGGAAGGACCCTTCTTATCCTGTTCAGCTCACTGCAGGGTGACCCCCAAAACATATGTAGCATGGAGAATAAAGTATATTCTATTAGAAGCTGAAAATAAAATATATTTTATGTGATAAAAACCCTGCACACACATGAATGCCTTAGGTTTTAACTTTTATACTTTTCAAATCCTGGACTCCTAGTATAACTCTGAAGTTTCCTGTAGCTTGTTTAGTGATGTTCCCTCATGCTCACACAGACATAACAAAACCTCTCTAGCTTGGACCCCAGA
>VZTN01006727.1:1109-37295 GCA_013400515.1 Erpornis zantholeuca | reverse complement strand
TAATTATACAAATATGTATGTGCCAATCACATATATTATAAAATGTTCCCAAATTAATATATGTGTTACATTAAGTCATATGTGAATGAGAAGGGGAACATTTTCTAATTATTATTTTCTAACACAACATTCTGCAAGGCTGGTTTTTGCATTTCTTAGAACCATTACTACCTGAAACAGAGCAATAGAGACAGGGATGCAAATTAATATATTGTTATTGTGATATTATATTATATTATTATATATTATTAATTTATATTAATATATGTTATTATATATTGTATGATAATATAGTTAATATTAATATTATTAAGGAAATTCTAGTTTCCCTGTTCTCAGTTTTTCAATTCCTCTTTGAAACTCAGAGATGTAGGAAAAAAACCCAGCTGACTAATATTGAAGGATGAGTTTAATCGCGTTTGAAAAATGTTAAAAACTGGAAGTTGATGTGGACAGAATTTAAGAGGACTTTGCACCTTCATAATTAAGACATAAGATGATCAGCAGACAAGGTCAGAAAAGCAAGTTTAAGTCCATTTGTGAGTATGTGCCAAGTTGGCAGATACCCTACTTCTGAAACATTCCTTTCTGGCAATTCTTGGAAGATATATTCAAGAAAGATTATGTCATTAACCTCTTTCGGTACGTAAGCTTTTATGATAGAAATGTTTGGAATTTGTCTATCTTTATGGAAAATCTCTGCTTTATTTAAAATTGGCTGAATGACAAAATGGAAACAAACATAGAAGGAAATGTGATACCACTGATTTACCACCACATCCCCCAACACCCAAGCATTCCCTGGATTACCATATCTTTTTTCTCCTGGATGGGTTCTCTGCAAAGCCTCTCTGCAGACCTGATTCCCCACTCACGACCTGGCCACGGTAAGGGCTGAAATAATTGGAATGGGTGGTGGTAAAGGCATCTAAATACATGTTTAGAGGAGCTTCATACAGGCATTTGCTCACAGACACAAAATGTGTGCCAACCGTTCAACCGTGCTTTGTTCTACCCCTAATGCTCTAAGTCACAGAGGAGCTCTCCCCATGCTTTTCCTTGTTAGTTTTTGAGGAGGCAAAATCCAGGCAGCTGGTTCCTGTCCTGTGATCACACTGTTGGCTGAGTTTTTTCTCTTGTGTATCTATATGCTGTGCCAGCCAAAATTTACCTACTACTGCTTTCACACAGACCTCATAATCACTTCAACAACGTATGCCAAATTTTTTTGCATACCTTATTCATGAAGCCTTTTCTTTCCTCATTCACTCAGTTCACACCTATCTGCCTAAAACTGAACTTCAGAAATCAGATCGTTTAGTCCTGGGGAGGGGACGTGCAAAGTTTGCTCATCACACAAATATTTAGAAGTTACTATGGGCATATTTCTGGTCACATCTGGAGAACCCAAGTTTAAACACTGATCGTTAGCTCATCAGTAGTTCAAACAACAGAAATAAAGATTGGCTCTTTAATAAGCTCTGGAATGAAATTTAATGGCTTTTTAGCACCTAAATGGCTGAGTGTTGTTATTAATTGAAGATTTTTTCCCTCATACTTATAGGAAATACATTCCTCGTGTTTTACAATTATATTAACTGCTTAATCTTTTGAAGGTGGTAAGCAATGACTCTTGGCTATTTATAGAGCAACCCTCTTATAAAGCAATAGGCTTCACCTGTGAGTTCATCTGTTTAAACCACAGGTTTCAAAACCACAATTTGACCTTTTGTATTTGGAAAAACAAAAACAATTTTCCTAGTATACTTGATTTAAAATATTTTTTCAAGCATTTTCTCTGCATTTCTTCTGCATTTGATGCCTATAATTATATAAGCAACTTGTTGTGTTTGAAATTAATCATCTTAACAATCAGAACCTGGAATAAGAAAGTGGTACTGAAAACGGTCCCAACTAGAACTTCTAAGTCCAACTTGAAATGTTCCTCCAAAATCACCTTTGAGGAATCATAAAGTACAACCCCTAGATCCAGAACATGCAGTACTGAAGTTGTATTGCCAACCCATGGGTAGAGACCAGGATGAGGAGGATTGTAGCCGGGCGCCAGGCTACGAGAGAGAGGACATGTGTGCTCTGCTGGAAGGAAAACCTTCTTGCTGTGCCCAGTGGAACTGCTGGAAAGGCTGGGCAGCAGGGTCAGACCCCTTTCAGGGACTGTCCAACACCCTCAGATGGAAGTGCCTGGTAGTGGAGACCCCCAGAGGAAGTGCAGGGGCCAGGGGACCCCCACAAAATTGGCAGTGAATGGGCAGCTGTAGCCGTGGGCTGCTCACCTGGCAGAAGCTGTGTGCCTGCCTGAGGACAACGTGCGGTAAGAAGCGATGTTCCCATAAAGGATTCTTTCCACACATAGAGTTTCAGGCTCAAAGTCAGCCTGTGGGTTTTAGGGAAGATCATCAGCAGCAGCTCTGTGCATCCAAAGCTGCTGTGTGGTGTTGAGAGTGCAGCTGGCAATGGGGAGCCCACACCCATCCTCGTGTCGTGAGGACCTCGACTGGTGGCAGCAAGGAAGGTGCACACAGGGGCTTCTTCACTGGCATGGGTACCCCTGTTTTGGAAGGCAGAGTGCCTTTTCCTTTCCAAGTCCTGCAGAAAGGAGGTCCTTCTGCTCCAGCTTGCATCTCATTCGATCGGTGAAGCCTCTGTCACTGCAATGCTGATGAGAACATAATTGCTCACCTGAAAGAGGATCACTGAGATATGAGATGCACTGCACCGAGGCTGAGGTGAGGTTAGACGTGTTGACACGCCAATAAAAGCTCCATGTAAAAATGTTTAGGTAGTATAAAAGGCAATGAGGAAAAGTCTAAAGAAGGACTAGATGTCACGACAGCTAATCCTCCTTGCTAGTACTTGACCTCTGTAAGGCTGGAAGTAAAAGAAGTTAAATGAACTCTGCATAATTCTTTGTGTTTATCTGTCATGAAACCACCTCATGATTCAGCATTTGTGTCAGCCTTTTTGGGGGAGGCTCTGCTGTGAGAGCAGAGGGCTGTGGCGGACCAGGACCGAGGCACAACCCGCTGGAATCCGTGAGAGAGAGGACATTCACTCCGGTCCTGCCTACGCTTTGTCTTTTTTTCCTCGCTGATGTTGTTGGCTCCAGACTCTGGGTGTTTGAGGACACAGCCATTTGCCGTGCTCCAACTTTGAGGAAGAATTTTTCAATTTTTGACAAGGCCCTTAGAATCACATTGCAGAGGAAAGGGTGTATTATAATTATCAATATCAATAGTAATAAAAGTTTATTAAAGGCCATTAAAATGAAAGGGGATGGCTATAGATCCCATCACTCTGAATTGACTCCCTCCTCTTGTGTTAATTAGAAAACTCAGATAATGGTTCTATGGGGGAGTGCAGGGGAAATTTAATTACGAAAGTTTAATGGGCCACTATCTACTTCCTGCCAGATTAAAAACTGATGATTTACACTATTTTAGATACTACTGTGGGCTTGCTAACAAAATATGTTGCAGAACAAAGAGTAATGCAAGACTTCACCCAGAATGTTTTGCTCATTTTTAAAACAAAAATGCAATAATGCAGACCTGAAAACCAAACAGCTGTGACAGAGATGTTACTGCCAAAACAGTAGAGGAGTTGTGAGCATTCTTTGTTAGGTTTGTCATTTTATTGTTTGTTATAAGTAAATAAAAACCACATTTTTATATGCCCCCTAAAAAAAAAAACCAAAACAAAACAAAAAACCAAAAACAAAACAAAACAAAACAAAAAAAAACCAAACTGGCCTAAACTAGCTAAATTATCTGTAAGGTCGTTTTCCAGTTATTGAGGTAAGCTAGCAATATTGTTGGTTTTTAAAAGTGCTAGGATTGAAATTTGTGTTCACAAACAGTCAGGCTCTTCAGTCCATGTTCTAATTCCTACCAAATCTCATGGCAATTTTTAATAAACAGATATTTAGTGAATTATTATGTAACTTTTTTTCCTTAAAAATAAGTGTTTGAAAATTTAATCAAAATGCTTATGGCATTTTTGTGAAACAGATAAAATCATATGACTGTAATTCCTCATTTTCAGAAGCCCCAGACAGCCAATTTATGGG
Organism: Erpornis zantholeuca; assembly: GCA_013400515.1. Classification (NCBI taxonomy): domain Eukaryota; kingdom Metazoa; phylum Chordata; class Aves; order Passeriformes; family Timaliidae; genus Erpornis; species Erpornis zantholeuca. The sequence goes on along the minus strand of VZTN01006727.1, from coordinate 33,208 downwards.
GAGTTATGACTAGACAGAACCTCAAAATTATTCCCTTTTTGGAGAAGGCTGAAATCTGGCACCTGAAATTAGTAGCTATTTTTGAAACATTAATCTTCATGAACTCATTATAGGACTGATAATTCAGCAAAGTCTGCAAAGCAGCTACAGGAACCTCTCTTCGAGCCCTCTGTTCTACCTGCTGGTTCCATTTAATGCAGAGGTTTGTTATTAAATTTCTGTTTCCATTTAATTCAGTGCTTTACTATGAAATTTAACTCCTGTCCTTAACAAGCTCTATTTTTAGTGAAAACACTGTATTGCATTCAAGTGTGATCAAGATAAATTTTCAGATGTATTTTTTTTCTTTTAGAATTAAATGCTTAACTTTAAAGGGGTTTTCTACCCAAAAAACAGTGGAGAAAAAAATGTGATGTATCAAAAGCCGTATTTTAAAATGAGGATGAAAAAAAAGAGAGAGGAGAAGAAATAAAAGAAGAAACAATGCCCAAAAGCAAAAAAAAAAAAAAAGAAAAAAGAATCTAATGTACTCTGTTTCCTTTTCTGGATAGGTTTTGGTGTCCAAAAGTTGAGAACTCAGCATTATAAAAGCAGGGCTGGTTGTCAGTTCTAATTTAGGTAGATGTAGACAGTTTTATACAGCAGCTTTGTGCCTGGAGCTGTCTGTCTTACAGTCAGAGGCCCACTGTGTCAGCTGCATGTCCTTGAACATTGCAGGTAGAATGTAGCTCTGGGAATTGCCATCGTCCTGGACTTCAGGTGTGTAAACAAAGTCTCCTACCTTTACTAATTTATTACCAGGTAATGAAACTGTATAAAGGAAGGGGGAAAAAACAGTACTTGAATATCAGTGTTCTCCCTATTCTTCAAAGACCTTCAGCCACCTGGGTGCACACAGACTGGGAACTACTCATTATCCTTGATATTTTTCACAAAAACAGGGTTTTCCTGCCTGCACTTCAGTTTGGATTTCCCATCATACCCCTCTGCATAACACAGCTGCCTTCAGAAAATTCTGTTTATGCAATGGGTATCAGATACAGCTAAATATATTTGCATCAACATTGAATCCAGCTTTTAATGAGCTTAATAGCCTTCTGTATTTCGAAGGTGCATCTAAATTCAAAAATAGTGTAAAAAAACATGACAGGGCACTATGGATGTCTAGACTTCCCTTGTCTAGGCTTCAAATATGTAATGCTGAATGGATATCAAAATCAAGTGGATGTCCTCAGAAATATAATTGAGAAGAACATGCATAGGAACATTTGCGTGCCTTGCCTTTTATTTGCAGTGAATGATTCACAGCTAAGCTCTGTAAAGTATTAGTCAGTTCAGATCACTGTAACCACCAAACCTCAGGAAAAAAAAATAAAAACTTATTTTTTCAGAAGTTACTTAGACAGCTGTTACAGCTGTGCGACTTAATTCCATTGGCAATTTAAATAAAGAGAGAAAGACAGTGAAATAAAAAATATTTGAGTCGATTTCAAGTGAGGTGTTTGGGCTTTTTTATTGTGATTCTTTATTTGATTAAGGTAGAGGTATAATTAGTCTCAATGCACTAATAAATTGCTGTTTTTTTCCAGACACTTAATAAGGACCATTCATTCTCCAAGGGGATTGAAACCTGAAATCTTGCTGAAAGACTGGTGCTACAGCAGAGGACAAAGAGAAAAGAGGTGAATTAACTGGGAAAAATGCCAGTTACTGTCTTGATCACATGAGTGACCATATGCTAAATGACACGGTAAAATGAATGGATGCACAGTGTGTTGGTTTAGTTGCTTTCTTTTCCCTTTTCTTCCCTGTTTGATTGTGTATGATGCAGTTGTTCCACATGGCAGAATGTCCACTGCTTCCTTAACCGCGTCCACTGCTGTGAGAATTACTGGAACGTGATCCAGGCTTTGAGTGGCACTAAAACAAGGGATTGAAAACCCTGCTAAAGGGAAACAGAGCGATGAATTCCAAGGCTTCAGCACTCTGAAGTGCTCTGGGCAAGAGCTCCGGCTGGAGCAATCGGTGGAGCTGCCGTGAGATCGGCACAACCCCACAAACACATGTAGGCCAGCGAGGGCTCTCACCCCTTTGTGGTGACTGGCACGGATTTGGGGCTGGCTGAAGAGAGAAGCCAGGGATCTTCCCTTGGCAGCTCCTGAAGAGCCAGACACTTTACTCGAGCACGAACGTGGATCTGGCAACCTCTCTGCTCCGCGTTGTGTCAGATCTTGGGATGCAGATCTAATCCTGCAAGATGGTGAGGAGCACTCATGTACTGCCCAGCGTGTCAGGCTCCTCCTGCCAAGCCTGCACACAGATGTTACACGCACTTCCAGCTGAGAACTCAAGTGGAGAGTTCCAAGTGGAGAGCTCGGCAATCAAATGCCAGAGCTTCAAGATGCAAACTGTGCTCTTTTTTTAGCAGAAGAAATCCAGAAATCTGGATTTAGTACCAAAGATGGAAAAAAATACCATGCTGCAGCTAGTTGCCAGTTTTATTGATATACTTGTAAAGAAGTTTATTTCAATATTGTCAGGAGTCTGCCTAGTCCCCTATGATTTGTATATGGAATACTTACAGGGAGGGGTTTCCCATATATCAGTAATGCTAAAAAGCTACCAAAATAGGATTAAAATGTTTAATTTTTCAGCTAGTTCTATGACAGATGGCAAAAGAAGGGATGAATGCACAGGTAAATACAAATATAAGGAACTGATAAGAATCTGCTCTGCATTCCCAGAGAGAAAGTGGTTAGAGAAGATGGCTGTCACATAATTCCAGATTATTTACACTGAAAAGTCTGCACTGGAGCAGCCACTTTTGGTTATGTGTTTTTTAAGCCACCAGAGCATTGCCAGCAAGGACTGCAGTGTTAATCATAAAGGAAGGGCATTTTATGAACCCAACCACAGTTTTTCTTCTTTTTTCTAACTGTATATGTATTTTGAATAAACAAGTTACCTAGACAATTAAATAAGTAAAACAAAAATTATTCTGTTTCAGGCAATTATCCACATGTGTGCTGACCTCATTTGGGGAAGTAAAATATTTCGCATTTTATTACTCAGACCGTCAATGAAAAAATATTCAGCTGATACCTCATTAATGGTTTCATTTTCCCAAACATTGTACAAAGTCACTGCAATACAATGCCAAGTCAATCTACCCATTTGATCTTATATAACCTTCAGGGAACATTAATAAAATTCTGACTCAGATATGCCCTCTGTCAGTCTCTTTTTAGGCATACAGGTGCTTAAATGTCCTTTACAACCAACTGAATGGGATGTACACTCAAATTTAAGCACAAATGTCAATACTTTTCTGGACAGAGATGCTTGCTGGAATGAAGGCCTCTGCATCAGAATAAACATAGTGGTTGATAAGAGTGTACACAGAGAATTTTGATTTGGGTTTACACAACCTGGGGTATCATGAGGTTAGAAAATCAAACTGCCAGAGCAATTTAACATGTTCTTGTATCACCACCTGTGTTCTGCTGTTCGCACTATTTCCTTATTTTTAAGAGACTCAACACATATTAAAAAGTATCTTTAAAGATTTTCCAACATTCCGTTCAGAAATTGAGTTTTGTCAAGAAAGGAAAAAGAGCTTTTACAATTCTCTAGCAAAGTCATTTAGGACTCCCAGAGGAAGACTGGAAAAATCTATCAGCTATTGTAGAAAGTGCATTATAGTGGAAGGAGCTTAGTATGAAACACATGCAATCAATGATGGGATACTTGAACTTTGCTTGTACAGTTATCTCCTTAGGGAAGGTATTCTGTAGGTGTTGAACTGCTTTTCACGAGATCAAGAAGCCACTGAAAGAAATTAAAGTGGGTCTTATTAATTTTTTTTTTTTTTTTGCTAAGTCTTGACAGGAGGAGTGTGGCAGACTGTTCCTGAATGCTGTGATTTAGAGTCACCAGGGCAGGTGTGAGGGATCAGTCACTGGACATAAGGGATCCTAGGCAGGTAAAAATCAATGTGGGAACTGGCACCTTTGAAGTGTGATGTTTCCTCTTTTTTAGGTAGCCTGTCTTGTTTTGGAACATTCTTTTGGCTTTGGAACATTCCTTTGTGCAATGGAGAAAGTACCACTGATAATAGCTGACAAAAAATCTGATTTTCCAGCTCCCACTGCATAGGTCCTGTGGATCCTCCTCACTCGTAGCAATGCCTTTGTCCTGCTTCAGTTGCTTCTGTGCTCTATTCAATGAAAAGGCCAGGAAAGCAGACCTGTCTTAGCTGAGCACTTTGTAGTGTATTGAATCTGGATGAACCTTAATTGTTTCCTCTGCCATGGTGAATCCCATGGGCTTTGCTGCACACTTCTTTTCCACTCCCAGTAAACTGGGGAGGGTTCCACAACAGTTTTGTGCTAAGAGAATTCTCTGAGTATTAAAGCTACTGTTTTTAATCTATTTGTATACGCTTTTTGGATTGCTGATATAAAGTTGTCCAAAACCTATTAAAATAAATAAAAGACCCATCATGATCTTATAAAGAGATTTTTCTTTTTTTGGTGCTTGTCAAAGGGAATGTCAGACTTGCAGACTCCAGTCTTAAAGATGCCAACTACTTTTAAATAACTCACTAAAATGATGTTTTCACATATTGGTCCAAGAGGAATATGTTGTATTCTGATAGTGCACTTTGTGTCTCATCTGGATGAAATTCTTGGACAGGTGAGGACAAGCAGGGTAGTGCCTTGGTTGAGAAGAAGTCTCAGGGAAAACTGCTCATTCAGAGTCTCCAATATGGATGTGTGAGGAGAAGTGAGATAATCAGTCTTCAGCCTCCTTCTGAACCCAGAAGAAAAGTACCTGGGACCTGTCAGGTCTTGACTTGCAACTCTCCTCCCAGAAAAGAGGAGGAGTTGCAAAATTTGTGACTACACCTATCAATTAAATTCTACTGTAAAAACTTCCTTTTCTAAAATTATCTTTCACTTACAGGGAGCCTTCCTAGCCCAGCTAAACTCCTTGTTTTGAGACAGATCCAGCTTTTGGCACAGACCATGAAGGCAGCAGTGCAGGGTACCAGACCAATGGAACAAGAAATCTGGGTTACCTGGAGTACTAATGACTGCAGCTAAAGGCCACCTTGCCTGGCACTGTCAGAATACCTGCCCAGGTTTGTTCTCTTCACAGCCTCTCAGTGTCTCCTTCAGCCCAGAGAGGATTGCAGGAGTTCTCTGCTTGCCCTGGCTGCCCTGAGCTCCCCATGGGTGCAGAAGGTGTCTCTGCCACGGCTGGCCCAGGAGGGAAGAGGAGCAGGGAAAGGAAAGAAGGCAAACACAGTGCTTGTGGTTCCAAACTCTTGCTCTGGCCAGCAGTGCCCCGCTGGTCCTGTGCTTAGCACTGACAGAGGCAGAGGCTGCACTCACAGGTACCTGAGCAGTGTACAGGAGCACACAGTGCTGAGAGGTTCTGTGGTTTCAGTGCTGTAAGAGACTAGGGAGGCAACAGGGTCTGGGAGAGTCACTCTGCTGCTGTCACAAAACATCCTTTTCCTCACCTTGTGGAGAAGTCTCTGTCCTGCTGTGAACTGTGAATAGAGGGTGTGAGCACCAGCCTTGCAATCATGAAGGAAACATTAATGAGATAGTTCCTCAGTCAAATAAAATTTTGGAAAAAGGATTCTGCCTTCAGTGAGAAGCCTGAAACTTTCCTCTTTCTGTACCTTCTGGCCAAGAGGAGACTGTCTGACAGACAGTGATGTAAACATCTCCATCCCAGTAACCCTGAAGATGGATCCTGGGAGATCAGGATTCACTCACCCATGAGCAGAAAAAGCAAGTGTTTGAAGAGAAACCTTTTCACTGGTGCCAGGGACATGGATCAGATGTTAGATGATGATTTTGTTTCAACATTAAGATACTCTGCAATTGGTACATGTAACGAATGAACAGCTGCCTTCTTAATATCCTCTTTAGGATGAATTAGTAAATCTGTTTAAGATTGTGTTAGGATTGATTATTTTGGTATTAATAGGATGATTTAACTTATTTTGTGATCTAATATGCTTCCCAGTACTGTCTAACTTGTTGATGTGATCCAGCCTGACAGCTGAATTGCTCTTTTCATAGGTTAGTAATTATGACTTCACTGACACACAGTTTTCAATGTTATTTTTGTTTAAGTAGCTTAATAAAAAGAATAAAATTGAAGCTAAGCATATTTTTTTTCAGAGTAAAATAGGCCTCAGACCTTTGATGGCCAGGGTGTAGATCAGCCAATCAGCCTAAAAGCTCCCTTCAATAAGCCCTTTGTTGTCTCACAGGAAAAGTGTGTGAACTGGAGATTTACTTGAAACCACCACAATAAATTCGTTTGTTCAGGGAAAATTAAAAGAGGTGAAGCAAGAAGCCTGACATGACTTCAGTTTTGAGGAAAACCCTGTTTGTGTCTAATACATTGCAGAAATTGCTCAAGAACATTTTGTCCTTGTGTAAGGATTGCCCTGTAACGCTGCTAATGTCCTTAGGTTGAGACCCTGGGTTATCAGCTGTGTATGTGCCGATCATGCAAGTTAAAACTGATTTTTTTGAAATGTAGTTTTTATCTCTGTGAGTTCATGACACTTGTTCCTTGAAGCCAGATCTTCTCCTTCCCCTGCATTTTCTTTCCTTTCTCCTTTTGGCTTCCACTGCGGGCTGAACCTGCGTCTCAATAGCAGTGAAACCTCCAGATGGCACATTACCAAGTTCTCATAAATTAGAACAAGAGAGATGTGCAAGGCATTGGAATTCTTTGAGATTTAGGTTTATAGGGATTACAATAAATTCAGTCAGATGGGGAGGGTCGTTAGGTACCGGTGGAATGCAGATAAGATTGTGCTGCTTCTGTTTTTTTACTTAGAATGGCCATGAGACAATCTCTTGAGGGCTGCAAAAAGTGTTCTGCACTTGGAGGTCTCTGTGATATGCAGATCCTGTAGGGAAGGGAATCCAGATCTCGATCAGAGAAAGGAGACAAAGCTCATAATCTCCATACATGTGCCTGTCTTGTTTGCACTCTGCCAAATAATGGCCTCAAAGTCCCATCAGGGCAAACCTCAGCTCCAGTTAAACACTGCAGCTTTTCCCTTTCCCCAAGGAAGAGCTGCAGAACAAGAACCATTCAGTGCACACAGAACTTCATGTTGGTGCCACACCACAGAACCCTTTCCAATGGCAGGCTCAGAATCAGCCTGGCTGGTTATGACTTTACTCCAGTTATTGAGAGCTAATTAAAGGAAAGCAGTGCCTTGAAAAGCATGAGATGAAATAAAGCACTCTGCTCTGAAGAAAGCCAGAAGGATGAAAAGGGTGTTCATTGCATTTCCTCTAAAGCCTCCACTTTGTTTCACTAAGGGTCAGCACATCATTCCTCCTAATCACCTGGTTAGGCCCCCAAATGTATGCCTGTTAAGTGGAATTCTTTGCTAATACTGTCCTGATTAATTAAGAAGCAGTCTTTGCCATTCACTGTTATCAGTGACCTATCATTCAGTGCCACCATCCTTCACTGTCATTAAGTAGAGTATGCATATACTGTAATAGGTAAGATGATTTCGGAGACGACTATTGATCCTTTCCCAGTGGTCTATTGCTAGTTAATGAGCATTAGTTTCTTTAATGATGTTTAATGTTGGTGAGTTATTTTTAAGTGATACATGGCCTGACCCTGGAAAGTGCTGAACGCCCTTAACTCCCATTGACTGCAGCGAGAGTTGAGGGCACTCATGGGATCAGCCTGTAGGACTTGTGTCTGGAATGGCAGCAAAAGCTTCCATATGCAGTCAGACAGGGGTGAGCAATACTGTGAAGCCAGAGAAAGAGCAGGTTCTCATAGAAGAGAGTTTAAATTCCTGTTTTCCTTTCTGACATTGAAATGGACAATTTCTGCACAGGAGGGACACCACCGTTCTGCCTTTTGCTTAATCTTGCCTTTTGCTTAAATCTTTTTTGTTTAATTTTGGTTAATTTCTTCCAATGCCTCTCACTGTCCTCTAGCTTCTTTCTGTGACCAAGATAAAGGAAGAGGCATCTTGCAAACTCATCCCCCATTCCTGCTTGCCTTCCCACATTTCCCTTACTTCCAAATTAAGCCGACAGGCAGTCTGTCACTACTACCTTAAGTTACTTAAACTCTAATGAATCTTTTCCAGTTGGCTTTCATTTCTGTGCTCTGCTGGAATTGCCTTGATTACCAAAAGCTGCCTCTTGGCAAGACCTCAAAGTCAAAGTTTCTTGTCCTCCTCTTTGACCTTACAATTTTTTTTGTAAATGTAATACAGTTCTGTTCAGTGTACTGTTCTGTCTGTTCCATCCCCACTGCCTCTTCTGTTTGCACTGCTATTCATTACTTTATCATCCCTTTGGTGTGCATTCCCCCTCCTTTTCCCAACACTCTGTCCACAGCAGTCTGCCCTGTGACCCCCTCTTCAAACCATCCAGATTTAAAAAAATACAGGACAAAAAATATTTGCACTCTCTCTGTCAGCATGTATGGTTTGCTCCCATATTATTTGGTTATATGTCCAAGCTTCGTGGCACATAAAATTCAGTTCTAGGTGATTTTCCAGTTTTCTCTTACACCAAAGAGATGATGTCCTTAAATCCTTGCACATGAAAAATGTACAGGGGTAGGGAAAAAGAACCTATTTGACTAGAGATAATAGAATTTGTTTCCCAGAGATATGGGCAACACTGACTTCTGTTAGTGAGCACTGCCATAATGTTTTTCATGGAGACATGCAAGCTAATTTTGGTTCTTTTTAAAAAATTTCATTTTTTTCATTGTTGCAAGTATTGTGCATTGTAAATTATGGTAATTATACCATCTGACTTTACAGAAAATATTCCCACAGCTGATAACTTTTAATAGATAGAAAGTGTAAGACAGATTAGGTGTGCTGTGATGTGTGCTGGGCAGTTGAATTTATCATTCTGGTGGGTAACTTCACACAGAGGAGAATGAAGAGAAAATACATCCTTGGCAGGCCTGTCCTGAAGAATAAGTATAAGAAACAGCTCATGTTAGAATTAATCCCCAGGGAAGGAGATCAATGTGCAGATGATGCAGTTGTAATAAGAAGATAAGTTGCACAGATACATATCTTTGTCCTGCACAAGCATAATTTATTGCATGGATCTTGCCTGTACACTGGAAGTGGATGGGGAAATGCCACTGCCCAAGTTGAATAAGTTTAGAGACACTTTTTCTTCACCTCTGCACAACAGGCTGCTTTTTTGTCCCTTTACTTGACAAAATCGCCAATTTGCTTTTTTCTTTTTTTTTTCCGTTTAACAAATGAATGAATATGAAAGAAGAACTGAAGAAATCCTGAAAAAAAAAAAAAAAAAAGAAAGAAAAAAAGAAGAAGAAGGACAGGTTTCCCCTTTTGCTCTGCTCCCAAACTGCTGTGTTGCGGGCAGCAGAGGTGCCCGAGGTGCTCTGCTGGCCCCGGAGCATCCCGAGGCTGCCGGAGCCGTGTCCCGGTGCGCTCCCGGCCGCTCCAGCGCCTGCCCCGGGGCTCGCTTGTCACTGCTCTGCTGGAACAGCCTGGCACGGGCTCCGCTCCCAACAGTGCTTCTCCTCAGCAGCACTGACAGCCCCCTGGATGGAGCCGTGCCTTGCAGGGCTGAGGAGTAACCTCGCTGACCCCAGGGAGGGCGGCAGGGGCTGGGCAGGGCTGCTCCTTTTGGATCCTGGCTGCTCTCTTTACCTCCAGGTACCACTCAAAGGGGGCTTTATGCTGGAGAAAGGGTTAACTGGGATTCTCTATAATTTGTTCCTATTTCCTTTCCCTCCCTTCAGCTCCTTCACAAAATGTTAATCTAATTGTGATAGTATCACTTTGATGACAATATGACAAGACAGACAAATTTGATTTTATTCTCCACAGAGCAAAGCATATGCTGCTTGGGAGACTTTGACAGAGAGAAGGACATAAAACAAATGGAGTTCATGAATATACAATTTTTATTGTACACAGTAGTGACATCCAAACTTCAGAGAATAGGTGGGTGAGACTTATGCTTTACTATTGAGATTAATGGGTACGTAAAAAAGTGCCAACAGAGAGTACTACAGTTTATGTTAAAAATGTCGACGTGGATAAGAATAATTTTCTTCTCAAGATGAATGATGCATTTAATGGCTGTGAGACATTCATGGCCAGTAGCAGTTCCTCAAAAGTAATTTTTTGTTGTTATTGTAAATTACATAATCTTAACTGCAATTATAGCCCTGTTTAGGTAAAGGTCAAGTTAGTACAGTGGATGGTTATAAACTAAGAGGGAAATTGGTAAATTTATTCCCTTGATGAAAGCTTATGAATGATTTTAAGCAAGATAATTTTTTTGTAACTCTATTTCTACTTTAATGTAATATAGCAAGTAAAGACAGCACACATTAACAAAGGGTAAATTAGATTTGTCTAAGTAAACATGTATCTGCAATAGGAGTAGTGTTGCTGTAGTAAGGACAGTCTGAAGGTTAAGTGTTCCATGTAAATGGTATAGATTCATTTTCGTGGAAAGCAAAAGGAGGGACAACCTCTGAAAAATTGCCTTTGATGGAATGCAATCTGTGCTCTCCTGAGCAGCACACGAATACTCTGCAACACATGAAGCCATACCCACCTCTCGGTCATAAGAAATTGGTCAGAGGCCTTTTGGTTTCAAAAGCATGCCCTTAAACAGTGCAATCTTCTTGGCAGCCCCTTCAGACTGATCAGGTTTGTTTTGTTAATATTGAGGTTAAAAAAAAACAACAAACAAAAAAAAAAAAAAAGGGAGAAGGTGTTTTGTATGCTAATGGAGGGTGTTATGAGCCTTAGTGCTCACTTTGCATGCTTCTCAGTAAAATCTGACAGAAAGCAGTTAAAGTCTTGGGAAGCTGTTCAAAAGGAGAAGGAAACTTTCCCAAATCAGTGGCAAGCTCTTGCTCTGAGGAGCCTGCATTGGGCTACTTCACATTTTCATAGATTTAAGTGAAGCAAAATCATCATTACACAGTTGCCATTTTTCTTCTGAGAACTTTTACCTTCGTGGTCCATCAGTGATCAATTTCTCAGGCTGCTTTAAGTATGACTCAGGGTCTTCTTCACTCGTCAGACCACAGAGATGTTATCTTTTCCTGTTTCTCTTTTGGAGATGTACATATTAGGTAATTAGTAGGGGAACATCCTCCTTCTGTTCCTGTTAGATGCCAGAGACCTTCAGACAATTTACATAAAAATATATGCAGTACACAGTTTAATAATAAAATAAAGACATTGCTACATGTTTGGGCTTTTTTTTTTTTCCTTCTTTGACAGATGAACAGCAATGGCTTGTTACTTGAGTTTGCCACCAATTAAAATGCACATTGGATCAGCTCTGGCCTGTCACCTAACATTATTGGGAAAAGTTGGCCAGGGTCCAAGTTTTAGATGACTCAGATTTTTCTTTTTTTTTACTTGGCCATAATGCTTCTCATCTCTCCTCTGTAAACTTGGCCTGGTAATTGAGATGCTGGGCAGTCCTTGCATCTGCTTTCTGGGGAGATGCCTCACTTCAGGCTCCTGGGAATACCTAGCTGTATTTGTTACATGCATTTCAATTGTGGCAAGTGGAAAAGTCTCCCTAAACTGTCCTGTGTATGTATTATTTGAGCTGGTCTGAGTCCAGGATGGCACCTTTGGGCTATGATTTGTTTAGATATACACTGATTTCCAGAACTTCTGTTACATTTCTGTTTCACCTCACCTGCTTTGGACCCTCCTAATCTTAACAGCAACAGTGAATAAGGAGAGATGTGAGCTCATCATCAGCAACAGTGAGTTATTATTCATTGTAAATGTGAACTTGAACAAGTCCAAAAGAGCATAATCCTGCTGAATAAAAAATACAAAGCATTTTGAATATCTGGGTGCAAATATGAGTTATTGCTCCAAGTCTGAAATGCAGATGAAATCCAACGGGGGAAAAAAAACAGAAAAAGATCCATAGATTCATTTAAAACCTCGCTTTCATGAATTACCTGCTACAAAGCAGTTTGAAACACCAAGATCAAAGCCTGATTATGCAGAAACTGGACCAATATTTAACAGAATGAAGTATGAAATGGATTGTCTTGGAAATCAATGAGGAATTCAATTTGTAAGTTAGTAAAGTGTTTGGATAAAAATTTCTGAAGTGTTCTGGTTATTGTCCTTTTCTATGAATGAGGCTTCAACTTAAAACCTGCTGAGCTGCTGAGGAACCACATCCCTTGCTAATGTCACCTCTTTGACACTTTTTTTGTGCAAAGGTAAATAGCAATAAGATGGAAGGCAGTAGAAAATAAGGTCCATCACCATTGCTCATTATTTGTAATTTGTGGAGTGTGACAGTGTGTGTTCAGCAGTATGCACACCAGGAACAGAGGAGGTCTTTGCCTCCAAGAGCTTGCAGTCTAACACAAGTACAGATAAGCCTGAATATAAACCACTTAGTGAAAGATTTAGGATGGCATTTTAAAAAAAATTTATTGATATCCATACTGTCAAATTTGAGATGGACATGATCTTTGGAAGGATACAGACACATGAAAAGGCCCTTTATCAAATGGTGTCTGTTTAGAAGGGGCTGGAATGATATGAAAATATTATCAGGAATTCTAAGATTGGAGAAAAACTTAAAGGCAACCATGGAAGTAGACTCAGAAATACACACAGGTGGGCTCATATTAAGCTGGTATTCTTGGTTGGATAAAGTAAGCAAAAAGAGCCAGTAGAGAGAAGATCCAGTGTGCAGACCTGTGCTGGGTGAAGCAGTTTTGAAAATAAGGCATAGTCAAAAGTTAACATGGAATAAGGACTGAGGAATAAGGAGTTTTGAATACAAAACACTGTGAGTTGGGTGGTTTTTAACATTTCATGATCCCAAGCATGGCACTTTATATAAATAATGCTTTATTTTATATGCCATGGATTTTCCTCAGTTTAGATGCTGCAAGGTGCATCATTACAACTAAAAAAGAAAAGAACCACAAAACTAGACTTGATGTATATTTGTTTTTCATTAGAGTTGGTTTACAAATATGATTTTCCTCAAAATTGCAAAAAGGGACGAAAATAAATCCAGCAAATTTGAGGTTGCACCTACAGCCTTGTTGCTTCTTGTGAACTTTGGCACATGCCAGCACATGCATATGCACAAGAGGTGAAACTCAGCTGGAAGCATGAGCAACCTCTGCTCGGTCCAGAGAATAAAAAGCACCATAAATATGGGGACAGAGTGTGAGAGTTCCCTGCTTGGAGCTGGATCTGCCTAGGGATGGTGCTCATTCACATTCCTAACACTTGCATTGGGTTTTACTGTACATCAGCGTTAATAAAAATGGCTAATTAACTGAAACACCCCCAATATTGATGGCTTACTGTAAATGTCACCTCTGAAATACCCAGGACGTTCTTAAAGCATCGCATTCCCGGGGGCGCCGGAGCCCCTGGAGCAGCTTTCCTTCGGCGCGGATTTGTTCCGGGGGAGCTCCCCATTGTGCTCAGCTCCTGAGCTGCGGCTCTGCCTCTCTCCCTGCACCGGCCACTGCCACAGTTCTGTGGGAAAATTTGCAGAAGGCCAGCATAACTCATTGTTTCACTTGCATGGTAATTAACAACTCCAGCAGTGGCGAGGCGGCCTCCTCTTCCTCTTGGCTGAATGCTAAGCTTGACCTACTCTCCCCTCTCCCCTCGGCTCACAACTCCTCTCATCTTCCAAAATTATGTGGGAAATGATTTTTCATGCTATTTGCATGTTTTAGAGCATCCATCATTATCATATGCACTGACAGCTTTATACTTCAGCCGTGACAGAGCTTGAAAAATGCTACTCCTATCAATCAACATATTGTAGGTTTCCAAAATGAGATCTTCTCCAGCTGACATTTTCTTTTGCTTTTCCTTTTTCTTTTATTGTCTTCTCTTCAGCAACAATCTATGGCTTGCTTCTGCTTTTCATTTAATTGCACAATGTCTATAGATTTTAAAACACTGCATTAGAATGAAATGTTTCTGACCCGGTTCGGATTATTTGATTGAATTACTTTGCCATAAATCTTGTCTATTTTCATCACAAATACTGACCTCGGAGTTATTTTAGTAACTATCCTATTTCCAGTGGGCTTAGCTTCACCTGCCCACGTTATTTATGCACATCAATTTCACTCTCACCTCTCAGCCTCTCAGCTGGGTAACAAAATAGGGTTTCTCTAAATTTTGCAAATATTTGATTCCAGTTAATAATTCTAACTGGAAGTAATATTAAACTCAAGAAATCCATACCCAATATGTCTTAAGGCTGCTTTTTCTTACATTATTTTGGGCTGCTTCTGAAGTCACTTTTAAAACATCCCTTTGCCAGTGAAGACACTAAGCATTAAAATTTTGAAGCAGTCCAAGATCTTTTTTAGTATTTATGTCAATTATTGTCTCTTGTATCCTCATCATATAATAAGATAAACTGCTGTTTTAATAGCTAACATTATGGTTTTCTGGTAATATACTCAGCCTTGGGGAAAAAACATAAAGAAGCCCAAAAAATTTAAAAATCATTTCTGTTGGTGGAGTTCTAATGTTGAAAGTTAGTTGATTCAATATTAGAATTCTATTATATTTAGCAAAAGCCACATTGTATGAAAACCAAGAAACATTGAAATTTTATTTGCAGAAATAGTAAAAATAATTAGTCATAGTGTAAAAATGCATTGGCAAATCTTCTCCATGAAGTTTTGATTGAGAACCATGGCAGTATGGCTTAAACCACTTGTTTATGTCTGGAAATCTTCCTGAGTAAAGATTGCTAATTGCTGCAAACTGTCCCTTTTGCCTAAGGACATGCAAAATGGAAATGAAAATACACTGGAAAGCAAACCTACTAGTATTTAATTACTGATTTGGTGGTGGTGGTGGTGCCACATTTGAAGCCATAGCCTGACTTCATTGAAATCAACAGGAGTTTTGCCACTGATTTGCCCAAGACCAGGACTTCACCCACTGAAATCATACAGCAGCTCTGGCTGCAGAGTTACCTCTTCCAGAGCTGAGCACAGACAAGGAGAAAGAGATGACTTTGAGGTAAGTTTTGGGATAAAGTGTTCATCCTCTCCAGTCCCAAGCTCAGCTGCTTTGTTGCAGAATTTTCGAGGTGGTGATTTTAATTAGGGATTTAGCATGAAGTTAAAAAACATTTTGTTGGCAGGCAAGATTAGCCTTGTTTGCTGATGTCATTGTGGAAATATGCAAAGGACTAAATCCTGAACATTTTATTCAGAGCTCAGAAGGCTAAGAAACCCATGAAGTTTATGGCAGGAGTAAGCTGTGCCACAGTCTCCATCCTGAGACAGAACTGTGGAGCTAAAGCCTCTGGCCCAGAAAATCCTCCCACTCCCAAATCCCCTTGGGCTGTGGTGGTATCTTTCCCCCTGCCATGGAATAGGGTCAAGGACCAAGTGAAACCACAATATTAGAGCCTGTTTATTGTTCTCCAGTAGATTTTATAATCAGAGGACAGAAAAGGTGACTAAGATGCAAGAGCAACAGAGCAATTTGTCTTCTGCCTGCAGTTGATGCAGGTTTCACAGAAGTACTGAACAATTGATTCAGTGTAATGCTGAATTTTAATCAAATGGGAGAATAAGCCAACTTTTAATCAAGATTTTCCATAATGGATTATTTTCTTAATTGAATGAGTTCAGGAGACAAACAAATACAGCCTAGTGCTCAATGGCATTCTTCAAATATTGGTAAGCTTTCAATCTCAAATCACAGGGAAAGGCTCTGGAATAAAACCTCCACAGAACACAGCTGAAGGTTACATTCATCTTCTTAAAATAATCCAGGGTATGCAGGGAAGACCACTGCCAAATTAATTCATATTTCAACACAATTATGCCTACTAAAATGTACACTGAGGACACCAATCCTAAAGGTCAGTTGTAGATCTAAATATGAAGCTTGTTACCTTTTTTTTCAATACAAGTGATAGAGTGATTCGGAGAAATAATTTACAGAAATCTCAAAATTGCTCTCAGTAAAGGTGGAAAAACTTAAAATCCAGAGATTAAAAACAAAAAGGAAAGAAACAGAGCCCCTGACTATGTTTGGGTGAATGATTAATTTTACAAAATACAGTAAAATATTTTACTTTTAAAAACTGAAAATATACTTGTAAGGGTGAGTGAGAAGCATAAGTAGCATAGTTGATGTATTGGTTTGATACATGACTCTTTAAAGATAAAAAAATGTATTTTCAGTGAAGGTGACAAGATAGTTACTTAATGGAATTACCCCAAGGAATGATAAACTATGAAAGAGAGTTGGAAAAATTAAAATAAATTCCATGAATTCCTACTCTCTCCTGATAATGCACAGAGTGATTCTGTGGTTTATCAAAGCCCCACAGAGGGGTTTTATTCAGCAGTCTTTGTGTTGATCTTCTTCAAATGTGTCTTTTATTCTAAAAGAGTATAAATTGCAAAAAAAGTGTGTTTGGAAATTTCTCACAAAAGAGCTTCTGCTTCGGGGAGAGACCTGGTGCCAGCTAGCAGGTTTCTTTAGGAGACTTGCCCAACAAAAACAGGGAAATATATTTTGCCCTGCCAAGGGAACTGAAGGTAGTGTCCTCCCTCCTGCAAAATGTGTCTGGAGATCTTTAATTATCACCATTGCATTTGAGCCACCAGACCAAAGCTGATCCAGGGTGGTGGCTCCCAGAGCACACAGGCTTGTTGGCTTAGTTTGGTGGTGAGAAGGACTTTTCTACTCAGGTGCAGAGCCCTTAAAGAGATATCTAAATTTTCTTTGAAGGTCTCTTAGTTTGTACATAAATTTCTTGACTTAAACCTTTTCGATCTATGGAATGAGAATTTTTGCAGATCTGTTTGGAGAAAGTTCTGTAAAACATTAAAGAGAGAGAGATATTGGCATCTTGTCCTTTCTCCTTACTAAAAGCATCACACTGCCTTCTGGGTATTTTATTTTAAAGCCTGCAGCAGTTAATAACATACACTTTGGAATGCATTTTTCCTTTGTGGGTAACTGAATCCTACTCCTGAGTTCGTGTGGAGTTGTTTCCTTTTGTTATGTGAAGAAAGCTGAAAAACCTCTGTCAAACTCATGTTATTGACTATTAGTAAATATTAATATTTGATCATAATTCTTTTTTCCTGTCTCTCCATTCTCCCAACAGCTATGACTGAAGCAGAGCTGTGTGAACAAGGCAAGAGTGCCACATATTTGGGGATTTTTCCATTTGTTTCCTCCCATCCTCTAAGAATCTGCTCTCCAGCTGGACACCTGTCAGTAACATTTTTCTGTCAATATATTATTGCCCTGATAAGTAACTAAAGATGCAGAGAGTAATTAGGGATAAAAATCTATGGTTTAATCACGAAACATTGGAACATGGATATAGAAAATGCATATTTGTATTTTAATGCTGGACAAGGCTAATTCTCAGGTGCGCACTAAGTGAAATGGCACCCAAGCAAATAAGCCTTTCCTCCAGAACAGAACAGAAGTAATTATCCTTTGATGGCAATCCTTAATGTACTTGATGGTATGAATCAAATTCTACCCTTAAACACACACAGATTTTTCTGCTTAAATAGGGGCATGATTATATTTAGAAAACAATATTATTTAAATTAAAATTTCCAAAACTTGAAACCTGAATTCAAAAACATCAATTACCAATAGTCAAAATTTTGCTTGAAGACTTTTGAGAAAGTTTGATTTGATAAAAGGTTTTGTTTGAAAGTTCTCTGATAACTCAAATCAAGGTAAAACATTCCTACATAGGTTGCAAAGGGATGATTCAGAACAGATATAATCCCAAGCATTGAGACATGTATACTGTGAATTTCATTTACTAGCAGGTGGAAACTGCTGCCAAGCACTACAGCAAATGCCATTGTTTGAACTGTTGAAAGGACAACTGCTTTGAGCTCTGGAGTTAAGATTAAACCACCTTAAGCATATTAAATAATCATAGCTCATTAAAATATATTAAAAGAGTTACAAATTATAGCTCCAGAGTTCTGCAGATTCTAACCAGATTCACTCATACCTTAGTGGATGAACTGAGGACAAATGTGCAAGGATACAAAAAGAGAAAGGATAAAAAATACTGAACAGCTCTTGCATTGTTTGGGGCAAAAAATACCAGATGTGTATAAGGAACAGTCTAGTCCTTTATTGCAAAACGTCTATAGTTTAACATTCTACCTGTGGCATTAGCTATAAAAAGGATACTTTTAAACCCCTAAGTAAGTAGGATAATAGTATCCTAAATCTAATAAAATGTGACATCAGATATCAGAAAATATGATTTTCTGCCAACCAGGCTGGTAAGCTACTTTATGTGACACTTTTCAAAAAGAGAACATTCTTCCTGTGTCTCTTAACATTGTGTCTGAAGGGGTGAACTGCCAGTTAGGGGACATGTGTGACGATGAAGGGACCCTCTGTGCAGCTGACATGTTGTCCACTCATGTATGGCTGCACGTCACCTCAGTTTTGCTGCTGTAGGACCCGGGGCAAGTATTTGATGTAATACTGGCTTTTTTCCTTCTCACTCAATATTTATTTTGTCTTGCTGTTTCCAAAGCTCTGCAAAACTGCTTTGATAGGGAGAGGTGGGTGGTTTTTTTCCTTTCCCTTTTCTCTCTTTTTCTTTTTTTTTTTTTGGTTGGATTTTTTTGTGGGAGGGTAGTTTGTTTGTTTATTTGATGGGGTGTTTTTTTTGTTTTCTTTCAGCTGATACCTTTCTGAGGTACTTCAGATTCATAGGGGATCTTTCAGGTGATGCTCAATATCTCACAGGATTTGTAAGTGACTCTCACATGATAGAAAACTGAAGGATGTTGGTGTGGCTGGGAGACAAAAGAAGTCTGTGCTATGTGCAGGGGAGTTGTGCCCTCCAGGATGCACTTTTCCATCAGCAGGCATAGTTCCCCTCACACCAAAAAAAAAAAAAAAGTCAGAGGAAAAGTAGTGTCCAGAGCACCCTTCCCCTCCTGCCTCCCATTCCCATGTTGGGATACTCGGGAAAGGGAAAGAAATCACCTTGTCTGTCACTCAGCCCATACCAACTTCCCCTGCTCATGGTCCCAGCAAGCTGGTGCCCTCCTTCACATCTCCCAGTGGGTGAAGGGATGCTTCAGCACTTGGACACAACCAAGAGATCAGCCTGGGGGTGAAAGAGGACAGAAAGGCTTAAATCACTGGTGTGGGGATACACTTGGTACCTTTTCTGCCTCCCAAGTTCCACAAGCAACAGGAACAATCACCACACCTTGTTGTGCTCACATTTATCTTTGTGAAACCTCATTATCAGTTTAGCTGGAGTGATTGCTGCTCTGGAGCTATCATCCCACATTTCACATTCCCATGTCAGTCTGAAAAGCAAGACTGGATGTGTAATCATAATCCAAATATCACAATACTAATTTTTTTTTTCCTTTTCTCTACTGAATTAATAGCAGAAGTGGCAATTGAACCTTTGGTAGCTTTGGTTTACCCTACCATAATCATGACAGAGTAAGACACAGAAAGGTGACATGCAACAGCTGAAGCTTTCTCATGTCTCCTTTGGGTACACCATAAAACCATAAAAACCTGTTTCCCTGAAGGAAAGCTGAGCTAGGAAGGAGGCAAGGCAGGAAGGGAAGCTTGTGGATTGCCTACACCTGAATGAAGACTGCCCAAAGTCACACAATCCTTGCAGGAAGAACGCAGACATTTTGAGCTCTGTACATAACAGGAAGACACACAAATATATTGTGTAAAAAACCACATACACAGCGCTGTCTGAACTGCAAACAGTGGCAAGAAGAGTCAAGATTGCTCTTTTTAAGAAGGTTTTGACAGTTGCTGTCAGGTTGGTACTTGTACAGCCAGGGTAGGAACCTTGTATGGGAAGAAACACAGACGTATGTGTGGAATTACTGTTCTCATTGAGGCATGACCATTTCACCTGCCCTCAGCCATTAGGCCACCAGTTTTACAACTTCTAGACACTTACACAGCCCTGGATATGTTCTGTTATGTAAATGCAAAACATGTTCTTTTTTTTTTTTTTGCCAAGTGAAGTTGAAAAACGAGGAATACCCTTCAGTGCATTATTTGTTAGAAGGCATTGGAAGAAGAATTTTTAGGTAAAGATTCAGTCTTGTTTCATCAAGATAAGGGTGGGGAAATAGTGCCAGCGCCTTATTTTAAAACTTTGTATAGTATTTGAAGGATCACTTATCCATCAAATATATTTTATTTGTAAAGAAAAACTAATATTACTATGAGGTATAAAGATGATATTGTCATTCATCTCAAATGGCCCCATCTCCATTCTAGTCAAATAAAATATTCTGCAAGTACTTGCAATGAATTTTGAAGCCTTAAATCACCTTATTACACAAAAGCTTTCATAACTGTAAGTCCACTGAAAATTTCTTAAAGTAATAAATACTTCTCTCCCCATAATGAATGCTTTTTATGCTTTGCATGCCTTAATATTTATCTTCCATTCACGTGCTTGACAGGCTTGGTTATTCAACTGAATGACATAGCATTATACAAAGATAACTCTATTTTTGTCAAGGGCTGGAAACAATCTACTTCCCTTCCTCAGCAGTTTGTAGAAAGAAATATAAAGTAAGTGCAGACTGTGAGCCCATTATATATGGGGCAGAAGAAAAGGCAGAGATGGCTCTGCCCAGGCTCCACATGAATTTTAAGCAGCACCAGGACCTTTTTGTCAAACTTCACGTGCTTGTCTTCCCCTCTGCACCAGAACCTCCCATTGCTGTGCCATGCTCAGAAGCCCAGAGAAAAAGAACATTTATTTTTTTTCAGAGAATCATTGTCCCATCATAAAACACCTTTGGAACACAGAAGTGTCATAAGGGGGTCACAGAGGTGACAACACCCAGCTGACATGCTTTGAAGTTGTAATTTTTTAGCAGCAGAGAAGCCCCACGTGAGCAGTGGTGATGATCTGTGTGGGAGGTTGGGTGGGCACCCTTGAAGGTCAAATTATTGTAATACCGAGAGACAGAAAGTGTTTACATGTTGGGGTTTTATTTGCCTCTATGATTTTTCAGAGGCAATGATGTCATTTAGCCCAAAACTGGGCAGGATTTCCCAATCTCCATTTCCCTCATGCCTGGGTTGGATAAGTAGGCTTGTACCAAACTTGCTGGGAGCAGCAATTCCCGCAGGGAGGAAAGCATTCCACAGCCCCACACCTGCCCTGTGGTCAGCCAGCAGCGACCTCTGGGGCAGTGCAGAAGTGACAAAGAAGGGCTGTGCTTTGACTTCACAGGCTTCACTTGTTTCCTGACATCCTTATTAGAAATTAGCTTTTTTTTTTTTTTTTTTTCATTTTATGAGCATTTTAATTATAGTTTCCCTATTTCAGTTCTACTAAATATGAATGAAGCAGGTGAAGTGTAGCCCAGTTGGAGCATTATACTGTTTAGTGCTGGTTACTATCTTTAGCAGAGAAGCTGGAATTCATTCTCATCTCATTTGCTGAGCGCTCTATCATTAAAGTGTCATTGAGAACTGACACCACTTAATTTTAGCAGCTTTCAATTCTCGTTTGCAGCAAGAATAGCTTTAAATGGAGAGGAGTGCAAATTACAGAGAGAGGGATATTTTTACACCACACTCAGCATTTTATCAAACAAAGCAGCCTCACGGGGAATAGGGGACAATACATTATAAAACCAAACTCTCCTCTGATGCTGGTAAATGGGTATTTAATCTTCCTATTGCAGGCATCCACTCTGATGAGCCTGTAATGAATATACTGCCTGGGACATTATCTGAGCTGTTGTGTTTTCCTATTCCCCAAAATATCCTTTAGTTTTTATTTCGGGTGTGGTCAAAGAGCAAGTTGGGGAGCTCAGCTGCTCCCTGCAGACCACAGAGGAAACTGTGCCTTGTTGCAGGAAAACCAGTTCAGGACATATTTTCTCTTCTCCTCTTCATTGCATAATTGCTTTTTCCTCCCAGTCCAGTTTGAACCCTTAAGGGGTTAAGAAAATCACTTCCTCGGGATCGGTGGCAAATTTTAACCCATTCAGCCTGGCTTCCCTGCCTAATTGGATGTAAAATATCCTCTTCTTGCAATTCGTCTTGAGATACTTCCTTCCTCTTGGAAATCTGGTACTGAATGGATGCTCTATTGTGTATTACCTTTTCTCATCACTTACCTATGTAAAAGTTCAAATTTCTAGCTCCCAAATTATACAATCTTCCTGGAGTTAAGGTAATGTGGGCAGGTGTATCATGGTAATTAATTTTGGTGCCAGAAATACCAATAAATACCTTTTTTGGGATAAAATGTTAGGATACTTTTAGCTAAGGATAAATGTGTATTTGAAGACACATGTACAGTGTTATAAAACTTGAAAATAATGCCCATAATATCACCTTAAAGCTGTAGGTGTCTGCAGATCTGTAGGAAGTCAGTACTCTGGAGCTGGAGGAAGGATTCGTACAGAAATCAGGACCTCCATCAGCCTACACTTCTAACCTGTGGGGATGCCACTTGATTGAAGTATGATTAATCTGGTTTTCTTTAAACTTCTTTTAACAAACACTGCTGATTTTGTACAGAAAATCTTTGCCCTGATGGTTTCACTGCAGGAAGTTTTAGGAATAATTGTATGCTCAGGATGGCTTCATTTGGGGGGGGTGATGTGAGACCCTATGAGGATTTTTGCCCTTCAGGGACTGACATTTCCTTATGTTCATTTTAAAACAATTTTTGCCTCACGGTTTTTTCAGAGTTTGGTGTTTATTACGGCACTTTCCTCTTCTACCTGCTCCAGTTTGTGATGGACTCACATGATGATTGTTCACAGCTATCAATCCCTCTGACAGGGTTCCAGTGTCATGTTGCCCACCTCGGGGGGAAGGTGCAGGTGACATTTGCTGCTGTGCCACCACAGCCTGTTTCCCTCTTGGAGAGAAAGAGGGGAGGGGGAGGAAAGTGCCCACTGAGTGTCCCATGACCCAGGTGGTGCCAGAGGGGGAAGGTGATGGGTGGATAAGCTGTGAGGGAGCATGCAGATGAGTAATGAAGTGACAATTTAAAGCAGGGAAGATTCTGAGGGGCCTGCCAGGGATTGACATTGCAATTAATTCTCCTGGTCTTACGTTTCATTGGGTTGCTGCATTTTGACTTGATTACTTGATGGAGCACACTGGGGGTGAAACGATGTTGTGGGGTGTTGAGAATCCAATTTCAAAGGACATTCCACTATCTACTGTTAATTTCTCAGCTAACTAAGAGGGGAAAACTTAATTCTGCACCATGTCTTCCTATGAAGCTGAAGCAAGACCACGACTCAAACTTTTATGTTAATCTCTCCATTTTCAGAAATACTCATTTCATCCAATATCACTTTCCAAAGTGTTTTTCCTTGTTTTTAAAGTATTTAAACTATTTGCAGGAGTTGCAACCTTTGGTATTTTGCTCTTAGTATAAGATATTTCTGCCTGGGAAATTTCACTGTCAGGCTTTTCATTGACATAATTTTACATCCCCTTGAGCTTGCATTTGACACTAGCTAAAATACCATTGCTGCATGTGTCTTCCTTGGTCCCTTTACAGCTTCATGTATCTCATTGAAGTCCCTCATAACATCCTCTTTTCCAACCAATACAGACCTACTTTCTAACCTTTCTGAATATATAAGACCTCTGAGTCTTTATCTTGTTCTGGATGCCCTTAGCTTTGCCTCCTTCCATTCTTGTGGTACTTTATTCTGTAAATAAAATTAAGACTATGCATTTTACTGCAAATGTATGACCTCTTTTTTATTTTTTGTTTGCTTGTTTGTTTAGGTAACTTTTGATTTATCTTTGGGTTTTTTTATTCTTGAATTATGCTTTGGTTTAGTTCATGATGCTGATTCTTGGAGCTCCACAATGTATACTCTGACTCATATGGGCTTCTCCTGTTCTGTTCTGCTATAACAGGAATCAGACTCTGATCTCTGCATTGCCACAGTGACACTTTGACTCCTTATGTTTCTCCCCATCTTTTGAACACATCACCTTTGAACTTTGTCCATACAAAAGACCTTCACATTATGTTGCGATTTTACATCACCTGCAATGGCCAGAACATGTTGAAGAGGCTTGGTGTGGCATGGGAGTCACCACTTTTCACCTCTTTGAGAAGAGTGTAAAGCCATGAAGTGATTGTAAAATGATGCCATGCCTGAGAACTGGGAGTGGTCCTTGTGAACATCACTGTGAAGTGGAAGGAAGCTGGCCTGGTACCACCGAGTTTGCTGTCAGTAGCAAAATCACCTAAACCTTGTACACTCAGCCTCGGTTCCTGCTGTGACAGCACAAAGCAGGATTGAAGAGACACTTGGCCATGGACAAAGCACAATTTCAGACATGCTTGAACAGCAGACAGAGTCATAACTTAGGCCATCAGAGCATATTTTACAGAAGAAAGGAATGCTGGCTTCTTGTTACAAAATGCTAATAAAAATCAAGTGGTCCTTAAAACAAAAATGTGTCAATGGGTTTGATGGATAAATGGGACTAAAACTGAAACTCAGCTCCAGTTTAAGACCTATGTCTGAATTTAAAAGAGTTCTTATCTACTACAAAAGTAATATTTTCCTCTTAACTGTTTGGAATACTGTTGTTAACAGCAATTCTCCTGATTGCAAGAGCTGAGAAAGATCATAGAGTAAAAAATGAAACGCCTGGGTTTCTTCATTTTCAGTGAAGAAAAGGGTCAAATGCCAATGAGAGTCAAGATTCCAATATATTTTCCCCATCTGTCAGATCTTCAGTGGTACATGTTTTATTTAAAGTTTGATTTACTGTTTCCATTGTATATTGAGTCATTTTTTTGCACAATGGCCTTACAGCATAAAACAGGAAAAGAGAAATTTTTAGAAAGTACTCAGATTTGACAGTAATCACTGGTAATATGTTCATCAAGTGGAAGATTCCAATACTTTTCAAACATATAAAACAACAGGTTTTCAAAGTAAGAGTTTTAAAGGAATAGGCATGAAAGGTTACTTTCTTCAGTTCTTTAGAACAGAGCCAAGGAAAAAATGGAAATTTCTACCTTCCTTGTTATTGTCTCAGGACTAAGAGGAGGAAATCAACTCCTTCATGATGCTTGATGTACTCACTTCTGAGAGGTCCTTATCTTTCTTTACAACCATAAATTAAAATTATTATAAGACCGTGTAAAGTTGCAGGATAGATTGCAAAAAATCCTGGGCAAACTTTATATAGTGAACAGAGACACAATCACCAGTGTCTGCCTTGTCTATTATTTAACAGGTCTTTTTTTGCTTTCAGAGGAGAGGAGCAATCAACCTTTATGTCTGCTTAGACCATGGTTTCCCTCTCTGCTGATAATGTTAACAAGAGTTCCAATTATTGTCAATCATCATGGCATTTTCGCTAACATGAATACCAACAGCACTGACTCATTTCTCATATGGTCACCAGTTTTTGTCATTCTCGACCTGATCCAGGTTTGCATCAGCGACTGACAAAAGAAATGTTCCACATACCATTACCAGGTTCTTCAATCATCCAATCTCCTCAGTCACTCTGAATTTATTGACCACTTCTTTTGGTATTGTTCCTATTTCCCCAGTAGTATTTCCTTCTTCGCCACAATAGAAGAGTTGTGAAAAAGAGAATATTTTAACCTGGTTTGCTGCTTTCATTACTTCAGTTGTGTGACAATGAAACTCACTGAATCAATTGACTTGTGATGTAGATATATCAGTGTGATGATTTAGACATACAGTTCTTTTAAACCAGTAATTTCCACTGAGTTTTTGCTCTGCAGTCATTTTCGGGCACCGGTGTTATCTATACCGACCCTTGAGCAATCACCTTCTCAGCCATATCCTTATTTTCTGCTTTTTGTCATATCTCCCTACTCTCACCTCACAGGATATCCTACATCCTACATCACGTGAAACACTCACCCTTTCAAAATTATTTAAGTTCCACAGAAAAATCAGGATTGATGGCTTTATTCATCTGTAATGGAGGCAACAATAATACACCCAGGCCATCCTCTGTGTCTCCCTCCTGACATAAAAATATGTGAGTTAATTTACAGTTCAGCATAATGTCTTCTGTCTTGTGTCCTGCTGTGGAAATTCCAAGTTGACTACTTGGTACTGTAGGCTGTGGCAGTAATGTCTCAGGAACTACTAGGTCATCTTATATACAAGTGGTTTTGTTGGGTGTTGAACAGCAAGTAATCCTGAATGGTCTTACAGTCTAAACCCAGATGGGCTACCTGTGTTCTATTTATCTCTCCAGTTTCCTGTTTCTCTCTTTTTTCTTTTTTTCCACGCATTATACACAAGTATGGAGTTGTTGCTTGAAAGCAGCAAAATAGCACAACTGCCTTTGGCCATTTGTCACACCTGTGCTCCATCTTCCTTCCTTCCTTCCTTCCTTCCTTCCTTCCTTCCTTCCTTCCTTCCTCTAGCACTTGCAATCTCTCCAGCACTGCTAGTGGTGCCTTGCAGCTGTTACCCAGATTTTCTCAGTTCCTAATACTTGAAGGAAAAAAATGAAGAAAGTACAGCATCAGAGTTTCTCTCCATATTTTTAGGGTTTGATCTGGGGTATCATTCAGTAGTGCCTGGATAAAATTTGTATCTGTTACTGCTCCTAACTGCATTTGAATTCTGGAGGATAGGTTTAAAAATCCTCCTGTTTAGCATAGTCGAAACATGTAAATGTTGTTCACAAGAGTGTAGGGACTACTTGTCAGTATAGGATCAAGTTCTATGCTTGCTCTAGGACAGAGAAAAGTGTCTGTCCTAGAGCTAATGCTCTGTCCTCCCACTTCCAATGTGTCCATCTGTGCTTCTCCCTCACATGGTCCTTTCCAGAGGTTGGCTTGTGAAGCCCAAGCATTGACTTCAGACCAATCTGAGTTCATTTCAATGATACTTCATTTCTTAAAAAAAAATCTAATTGTGCCTCCTAAATCATGGACACAGAAAATTAAAAATTAAAAAGAAAATTAGAAAGTTAAAACCTCATGTAGCAGGAGAAGTGGGTTGTTAGCTTGGCATGCATTATGTTGTTTGTTTGGTAATTTTTTGGTCCATGAGCCAGTCAAGATTATTGACCACACTGCTGCACTACACATTACCTTTAAATTAAAGCCATCATAATTACATAGATTGAAATAGTCTTTAATATGTGCAGCATCTCCATCCTCCCCTCAAGTATGAGTGATCAGCTGACAATCCTTCACATACCTCAATTTTCCCCCCTTATTTTATTTTACCTCTGATGTTACTGTCTTTAAAACAGTATTTTACCCACCCTAGAAAACAAGAATTTCTTCTTCCCCTCTCCCATATTTCCATTCCCTATACCATTGATTTTTTTTTTGCTTTCATTTAGATCACCTTTATTTAATGAACTTTTAGCAGAAAAAAATTTAAATAAGCAGAAGCTTAACACGACTCATTTAAATCTGTGCTTAACACAGGGATTTATTTTAATGACCTACATCAGTAACCGACACAACACTAATAAAAGATATACAAACAGATATATAAGCACACACGAAGGCATAGGCACAGTAGAAGCTTTTTTTTTAAAGCTCTAGACTCAGTTTTTAAAGATACGAGAGTATAACTCATGGCAAAAAGACACAAAATTGAACTTTCCAAGATCAGTACTTAACATAAAAATTTCATCACAATCTTTATCATCTTGCAGTGGTTGCAGAAAAGGCCTAAGCTCTCTCCACCTTTAACTTCCTAAAGTCGCCTATTTTACCTTCAAATCTGATGAAGTGTCAAAGTCATTTACCAGTAATGAGTTCTGCTGCAAATTTTATTTTGCTTGGAATTTAATTAATGGGCCAAAGACTTTCCATTGTGATTTGAGCAAATGAATAATAAATCAAGAAAGGAGATTTGTCAGGGAAGGAACATCTGTTTCTTACAAGCGTTACAACATGACTACAGCTCGGCTGTGCATTACCAGCACAAAGACGGTAGGAGTCCTCTCCTCTGAAGCTCTCTTCATTTATTGCTCCAGTGAAGGTGAACAGAGAGCACTCTAATGGGCCTCTGGTGTTAATAAAAGCTTTTCGCTTCCCCAGTTTCGCTGTAGCCCCTTCCTTTTGGGTGCTACTGTCCTTAGTACATGGTTTGTTGGTCAACGTCAGGATTCTGCAGTGTCAGTGCTTTATTGGATGATTAATAAGGGAAAGACAAATTCATAAGCAGAAACAATATGAAATTGCCATCATATTAGTGTTAACTGTCATGCTTTTTATTTTGGGGGGGCTTGTAAATGAGATAGTGATTGAAGTTAAGTACTTTGACTCGCACTGTCAAAACCCAAAATAGGTCACTGAACCTGTTGTGCTCTGTCTAGTTAACCAATAACAGACTGGGTGGCTCACTTTGGCTTTCACACGCCGCCACCACCTCCGGACAATTAACAGAGTGATTACGGCAGGTGCGTTAAGGATTTGTACTTGTGCAAAAAGGGGAGAAGAGGCACCATAGTTCATTCCTTGCTATTTATTGCTGAGCACATTTCGCTGCTATACACAAAGGAGGCTTAAGTGCCCACCAGGTAGGAATAAATCGCCTTATGAAAATTTGCACGGCAGGGTTCATGACGGCTCTGGTGTAATGTTTATAATGTATGCAGAGCATTAATGGCTGCTAATGTCATGCAGAAATAACACTGGATCTAGCATGCAGATTTTAAAAATATATTTTTATTTTTAAAATTTATTTAGAAGGCTGATAAAAGATATAAAGAAACACAATTTTCAGAGTAAGACCCTGAGATCATTTCATCTGAACAAATATTTTGCGCTGACATTGATAACAAAATGCCACCACAAAATGATTCTGTTGTACAAAGAAACCTGAATGGGAAGAAGTAGAAAATGTTTTTTCATAACTGTAGGTGATTCTGAACATATAGTCCTTGATTGACACATACTGCTGAACTCCCTCTGGAGTCAATGGAAGTTCTGTATACAGCCAGAGGTCACTGCATGGTCACAGTATAGTGCCCGTGTAAAAATGTATCCATCACAAGTTTGACCTTAATTTAGGAAAATGCCATTAAAATCCCTCAAATAAAATTTCAACCGAGGAGGCAAATGTATTATAATTGACACAAAGGTCTGATTTCCTGAGTGTGTGGAATTATGTCTGGTCATTTTTACTGACGCTGCTTTTTTTTTTCTTTAGCAACTGCATTTGTTCTGTCTTTCTCGAATATTTGCTTTTTCACAACACTGTGTATGGATTGTAACAAGTCTATTTCTCCATTTCATTCTTTCCCAGAAACAAACAAACAAGCAAAAGGATGTTTTAACCTCTTTTAAATACAGAAAAAAAAGTACATTGATTCTGATTTCATTATGGTCTACATTAGCAAGTTAGCACACATGTTAATTTAAAAAATGCTACTTTCTTAAGACACAGGGAGAGTTCATGCTGATATTTGACCTCTCCAGCCACTTGGCAGATCTGGGACTTTTCATATTCAGAAGAGTGCCTTAATTGATAATCAATCAGTTAAATCGTACTCATGCTGCTCACAGTGCCTTTTCCTCTTGTGCAAGTCAGCTGCCCCAGATCCAGTAGAGAGGTTTAAGTGCATCTTTTCCATCCTGAATAGAATGGCTAATAAAAATTAATCAGTACGCTCCCCTCCTGTAAAGTAGGAACTCATACCTCATTTAAGTGTGCCAAACACTGTGTGAATGCTGTTCCTCTCATTTTTTGTGTTACTCCACTAATTGTTCCAGTTGGTCCTAGATCAGTTCCTGCTTATGCAAGGACTATGTCTTCTGTCAGGTCCAGACCACTTCTGAATCATTTCTGAACTTGTTTTCAGGCTTTATGTGTGACAGTTCTCTTGTAAAAGCCACTCCTGTCTTTGGTAGGAAGGAATAGGTTGAATAACCAAAATTTTCCACTTAATGCTTTTGTACAGAAACAGGGAGGAGCTGAATAAGAGCTTAATGCTGTGAATTTAGACAATACTTTGGTGAAAGAAAACTCATGGACAACAAAACACATAAAAATATCTGTCCATTATATGCTGTGGTATTAAGTAGTTACAGCATAGAACAAGGGAAAAACCAAATTCCTTTTACACTGGTGTAAAACCTCTTTAACCATCATATTCAATAGTGCAAATGGGGTACTATCATGAATTTCCAAGGGAATTTGTTCTTGAAAATGTTTTTTTAAAATTCCTATTAGATTTAAAAACCTCTGATATGTTTTTCCTAGTATTATAGGAAACTCCAAACTTTCCAAATATTTTTGACAAGAAGATATAAAACTTAGGGATTACTAAGACACATCAAACAATAAGTTTTTCTGTCTGGATTGTTTGTTTTTAAAACCTCCAAGATATTTTATACCTGCCTCAGCTTCTGAGGATTTTCTTATATTTGGTGTGGCAATGAAGATTTGGAGTTTTTAACCACTGACATGTCTGCTCTCTTTATTAAATATGTCAGCATCCTTTTACGATTTAATTGTGAAGCCAAGGTTTGTTCTTACCTACACAGAGCCCCACTGCTGTCTCTGGACAGTGGTGGAAGAATTACACTCTTTTCCTCTGTGCATTGAAGACAGACAAAGGAGGAGTGATAACCCAAATCTTAGATTTGAATTTGAATGTCCATGATGTTTGAATATTCAAAGCTAAGTCCTGCAGGTCTCCCCTCCCTTTAAAATGTGTATAGACACTTTCTGATATTTAATTCTCTTCAGCCATAAATGTTTGGAGTCTGTCTTACCCTTTTCTACAATGAATTACCTTATATTACACCAGAAATTTTTAAAAAGGACAAAATCAGGTCAAAATTTTCATTCTTACCTACTGAAAACAGCACTTTTTTGGGGGGGAGGTTTTTGCTTTTTATCAGCAGGTTTTCAGATACACAAGGCTCAATAACTGTCTCGCCTTGGCTTCCTTTTGCTCATGAAGAAAAAGTGCACAATACAAATGTGCCACATTTCCTTTGCATTACACTACTAATATCCACCTGAATTCTGACTAACGTGCACAAAGATGTGTCAGTCTCTTTCTGTACAGACACACCTATGCACATGTGTTTATTTACATGCCAGTCCTTGGTGTTTCCTCTAAGCCACTTCATAATCTTCACTGACACCCACACAGAGAGTAAGTGCTTTTTCATAACAGCATAAAGCCCTTAAATTCAATCCTTAGCTGCCTGAACAATTTCAAAAGTTGCTCAGTGAAATACTTTAAAACTCATGTTAAATGTATTAAATTGTTAGAGCTGGGAAAAAAAGAAAAAAATGAAGCAGAAATAAAAAAAACCCCAAAGGTGTAATATTTCGTTTTCATCTTTGGGAGATCATATTCTCATTTTCTTCTGAAACATTTAATTGGGAAGTATTTTTACAGAAAAGGACTAAAGAGTCCTCTAAAAAGAATCAAATTCAATATCAGATAAAAG
This sequence comes from Erpornis zantholeuca, assembly GCA_013400515.1. Lineage (NCBI taxonomy): Eukaryota > Metazoa > Chordata > Aves > Passeriformes > Timaliidae > Erpornis > Erpornis zantholeuca. The sequence goes on along the minus strand of VZTN01006727.1, from coordinate 1,667 downwards.
AAACAGTGTGTCCCACTGTAATGCTAGGACAAGGCTCTGTCAACCATTCTGTTTTTCCACGTGAATATTTGCTTTTCAGCAAAAGGCACAGATAGAGATATCACAGTGGGGAACAGCCTATTTCAGATCCCAAATTAAAACATCTAAACTTCCCTGTGCAAGGCTCCTTTAAACCTCTTTTGTCTATCATGCCAGTACAGTCTGCTTTCTCCTGACCCAGAATGACAGGAGCATCTGCAGGAGAAGGAAAGACATACGTCTGCCTGCCACCGCGCACCCACAGCCTGGCAGGAGATGGCAACACATATTCCAGGCCTGTGGCTTCCATTTTCATTTCAACTCTTCCAAGAATTCTCCACTGCAGAAAAGCAACAGGACTTAAGCAGATTTTATTCATTTTGGCAGTTGTCTACATATAGTAGTAGACTAATAGTTTTTCAAAAAACCTTTCTATTTTCAAGGGTGCGATGCATTACCAAAGTTTTCATACCTTGTTATTATTCCCTATGTTGTGCCAGGCATTTTTTCCTTTGCTGACAAAATATAAGGTTTGTCATG
>VZTN01006726.1:118643-133590 GCA_013400515.1 Erpornis zantholeuca | reverse complement strand
GGGGAGGGAGGGCGGGAGCAGGTAAGGGCACGATTCCCTCTCCTAGGACATTTAGGACAACTTTGCCCGTGGAAACTAAATTTGCTGCTTCACTGATGTCAGTGAGTAAATCGTGAAGAATTTGGGCTTTCTATTTCAATTTCTATCTGTCCCAGACTGGTAGAGAGCCATAAAACTGCGGCAATCTTTTAATGCTAAAATGAGCAGCAGAAACACGATCTGCGTGGCAAATCTGCGTCTCTGATTTGAAAACAAAAAGGTATTTATGGCTTGAATTCAGTTCGGAGGAAAGCACAGGTAAATGAAAATCCACGGTGTTTCAGTGGCTCCCGCGACTAGATTTTATTTCTTTTTTAATGAGAACTGAGCTAGCAGCCCTTACTGCTGTGCCTTTTCGCTATTTCCCCCCGCGGGTGACGGTTTCTTCTGAGACCTGGTGCGCCGAAGCATCTCTTACAGAAACACTGAGGAATTTCAGGGCGTGCTCAACAGAAGAGCCGTAAGGGGGGATATGGCATTACCAGGAGAAAACTTCAGGAATGCCAGAGGCGAACACATATTCTTTCACCGGATTTAGTATTTTGGTGTCCTGCTTGATTAAAACAAACCGGAGGCCCAGAAGGGGCCGAGAGAAGGGGTGCTGCCGGCTGGGACGCCGCCCCGCAGGCTGCCCGCCCTCCCGTCGGGGCACCGGTAGTCGCCCCGGCCCCACCGCTGGCCACACGCCGGGACACCCAGCTATATCCCCCACTGTCGCCCCCAGGCAGGCGGCAATGTCCGAGAGAGACGGTCTCCCGGTCCTTCCCTGAAGGAAATGGTTGAAACAAGGAGCGTTTGCAGTACACTCTGCTGTAAGCAAGCGGCACACGGCCAGAACCAGCGGCTCTCTGCGCCCTCTTGCAGAGCCATCGCTTTCCAGCATTAGGCCTGGTTCTGCTCCAGATAGGCCAAACCCTGGTATTTTCACCAGGATGAAGATATTTTTACACAGCCCCTCATGAACAAGTGCGGAGAGGGGCAGAGGTGTGGTTCAGAGCATTGGAGACTGGCTCTAAGTTGTGGAAATTATGCCTAGAGGAAATGGTTAGAAAAGTCCTAGCTCATCTACTGGATCCTGGGGGCCCTTTTCATCCTTGGGGAGGGTGTGAGAAATCCCTAAGGAAAGTTCCTTTGGAGATAAGGATGTCCAAGGGGTACAGGATCTTCTGGGACCTCTCACCATTAGGGAAATACCAGAAGTGGGTATCTTACTCCAGAGACCAAACAGTGTGTCTCTTTTAATGAAAGGGTGATTTCCTCTTCGATTTGAAAAAGAGCAGATTTGACCCCATGGGAACAGGCATGTTGCCTCTTGTTTTCTCTTTACACACATCATAAGACTCCATTTAGAATGACAAGGAAAAGAAAGCTGTATATGAGACAAATGAAAAGGAGGAAAAGAAGAACAAAAAATAAAGGGAAGAAAATGAGAAGGAGACACAAAGAGAATGAGAAGAGAAAGGGAAAATGGAAGGAAAGTGGGAAGAGGTAGGGAAAGGGGAAGGGAGGGGGGCAGAAAAAGGAAACATCAGATACTTATAACAGGCATCTCGATGGAAATTCTCTCACTCCTCACTGACTCTGTGTGTCCTTAAAAATAGCAGTTGCACTGATCCAAAATGCTGGTTCAATTACTGTACATCACTGTCTCATTCAAACTCTCCCCAAAACAAACACATATAAAACCTCAAATAGGGGCATTGAAGGCATGTTGAATGAAATTTTGCTTAGTTTCAACAATGAAGAATGGAATCTTAACCCCTTAATTTCCAGTCCTACTTTCAAAAATCTTCATCTACAGCTAGTCCAAGACGAGATGGCATCATCATCTGTTCTCACAGTGCACCCTAACAACAGGTTTGGCTGCCTAGTTTATTTTTGGCTTGTACCTCTGTGCATGGCCCCCAGGGACGAGGATATGAATCCACAGGCTAGAACTGTCCCACAAAAAACAAATCTCCACCCTGACTCCCTGAGCTGTGTCCAAGTGCTTCAGCACCACTGCCTGACAGAAATGCCCAGGTTTGCTCTCTGGGTGCTGGATCCCCAGTGCCTGACCACTGTCTGTCCATTCCCTGTCTGTGAAATCTGTGATCCCCTGGACAGGGACAGAGACAAGGCGAGCATAGAACAACAGTGCAAAGTCAGTGACTTCATGAACTGTGCTGATGGGGATACTTCTCCTTTGGCCCCTTGTTCCCCTCCATGCTCTCAGAGCACAGCTCTGGACACACCATCCGTGTCTTGTCTCAGATGGCTGTGAGATAGCAATCAGGGCAAAAGCAGAGATGTAGAAAACTTTCACAGCAACTCATGGGCTTCTGCCAGAGAGTTCAGACCAGGAACATGCAGGAAATTCTGAGTATGTCTAAAAATCTTACTCCATAGCAAATAAAATCCTTGGAATTTTATGATCCTTTCCCTCTCCTTCCTAGCTGATTCACATTTAAGAAGAACACAGAAATATTGCTGGAACTACTGACCGATTTCTGATCCTATCTGTCAGTATCAATAGTTTCCAATAAACATTTCAGCTGAATTTTTCAGTCACTGAAGACCAGAAATGGTGAAAGGATTAACTGGGAAATGAGGCAGCCTGAGCTACCCACCGCTGTAACAGAACTGCATTAACCCCTTCATACACATACATGAGCAATACTGAATGTCAGCTCGCCTGTCCCCTCTTCGCCCAGGCACAAAGGCACAGTGCCAGGGGCTCTTTGCACTCTTTGCCTCGGAGGGCTTGTCTTTCAGGCCTCCTGCTTGCAAGGCTAAGCTCAAGGAGGAAAAATCTGCCTTCACACGGATCCCGAGGTGGACCTGACTTTGGCCATGTTGGTCCCAGAATCGCAGATAGATTTGCGGCTTGTGTGGGTGCCCAGCATAATGCATGTCTCCCCAGGTGGTAGCACGGAATGCCCGGTATGCAGGGTGGGTGTGCTGGTCAGTGGGAAAAGGCACTGCAGCCGCAGGGAGGCTGAGAGATCATCACGTTTCTGCTGGGAATAGGGGACAAATCGATATTGCGTGGAGAGAAAAATCTGGACATGTTCGTGTGACTGCCTGTTGTGTTGCCTGAGAACTGGCGTGAGAAAAGATAATGTTAGAAGCGAAGCCCGAGTGTCCGGGTTTAGCTGTTTCCAAAAGAGGAAACGAGCGCGTACTGGGAAACCCTGGCAGACAAAAGCAGGAACTGGTTTCTTATGCAGGGCAGCAGTGGGCAGAGCACGGCATAAAGTACCATGGAGGCTGCAGCAGGTAGCCATGGCACACAGACGGGGCCAGCTGCTTAGTCCAGGGCTTCCCTGCGCTGACTGTCCCGAGTTCTATGGCTCTGCTTCTCTGCCGGCTTGTTACACGCTGCTGTAGGAGCTGATCCCGAAGTCTCAGGCAAGCCTCATCGGCAAAGAAGAGGAGAAGGGAACACGACACAGCCCTGGGGGAGTCGGGGCTCGGGGGAAGACGGCGTCCCTGCCTTCCCCAGCCAGCTCAGGCCTGCGCACGGCCTCCTGTTCCCGCCCGCGGCGCCGGCCGCATCCGTCCTCCCGCAACGCCAGTCGCGGCATCTCCCCTCCCCTCCCACCCTCCCAGACGGCGGTCCCTGGCTGTGATCACCGCAGCCCTACACTAACTGCTGTCTTCTTGCGCCCCCCACTGCTGATGGGCCGCAGAGATGAAAGGAGACAAGCCACACCGCTCGCCCTTTCGCCTCCGATTTTTTTTCCTTTTTTTTTTCCTCGTGCCGGGAATGAGTACATGAGAAGGAGCAAGCAGAGCAGACAGCTCTTCCGACCGCTCCTGCCTGGGGTGCCGGGACGAGGGAGATTACCCCCGCCTTCCTCCCGCGGGCAGGGAGGAACCCACCGGAGCAGCGGCCTCCCAGGCGGCCGGGTGGCATCAGCACCGCCCCGCTCCTACCCTGCCGGGGGCACGGCTCCGCAGCCCGCGGCTAATTCGCTGATTCTTTCAGAAACTACGTCATTCTAACCATCAGCCTCCCTCGAGGTCAAGAACATTTTGCCCACACTAACTTAAAACTCTCGGAAAGCACGCCCAGGGAGAGAAGCCGCTGTTGCAGGTATAGCAGGCGAGGAACTCAAACCGGTCCTTCTAGGGCGGTACCCGGGGAAGTCGCGGCACACGGCAGCAGCTTGGCCGGAGTAGTTTGATACTCTCTACTCTGTTCGGAAGGTCTCCGAAAAACCAACGCTTGTCACAGGCAGTCTAGGGTTTAGAGGTGTGGAGCCAGAATACAACGAAATAATGATGCCTTTTTGATTTAATCGTGTTCATTGACTCCTTCTAGGACATGATACGCTCTCCCCTTTTAGATCCATAGTACATGCCATATGGCACGTCTTATCCTGTATGTACATATATATATATACACGAACACATATTTATAGCATATCTGCTTATGTTCTTCCCGCTCTTGTTCTTCCATTCAAATCCAGTTTCGAAAAAAATGCTCAAATGCAGAAAGAGTACATGTATGCGCCAGTAGATACATGCCTTTTACTATGGATAACCTGTAGGGGTTTGCCATTTCCAGTCCACAAAGCTCGTTTTGAATGCTTTTGGTCTTACTGCCAACCAGCAGTCCAAAAAAAAAAAAAAAAGGGTATAATTAATAATCAAAACATGTGGAAGAAATCCCACGAGCTGCTCCTTTCTTGTTTAATGCCTTTCTTACAATATTTCTAATCCCGTAGGAAACACGAATGACTTTACTGGATTAACATCCTTCCCTGGACAGCACTGCAACGGGATGATTCCGTAGGGAAAACTTTGAAACGCCTTTATATTTGAGGGTTTTTCTTAAATACAAAGGGGCTTATTCTCCCCCTACAGCTCTTCCCTCTAGAAGAGGACCACGGGATTCAGCCCCCATCCATGTTTTGGGAGAGCGAACGGCACACCTGGAGCCCTCAGGAAGCGGGACGGTCACCCGGGCGGAGGGGGCCATCCGAGGGCAGAAGGACGATGGAACCCGCCGTCGCCAAAGCCCTCCCCCAGGGGTGGGGGCAACATTTGAGGCACTGCAGTTCTTCAGCAAAAGCCCAACCTATCCTACGGAATTGGTGTTTTTATCGGGAAAAAGGAAAAAAGGGGAAAAGGAAACAAAGGAAAGGGGGAAAATGAAAGAAGGAAAAATGAAAAAAAGAAAAAAGGGGAAAAGGGAAAGGAAAAAGAGGAGAGAGGAGAAAAGAAGAGAGGAGAGGAGAGNAAGAAAAGAAAAGAAAAGAAAAGAAAAGAAAAGAAAAGAAAAGAAAAGAAAAGAAAAGAAAAGAAAAGAAAAGAAAAGAAAAGAAAAGAAAAAGGAGAAAACCCCTCACAACTCGGAGAGAAGAAGCAGAACAAAAAGTTGCAAGGGAAACGTTTCCCGGTATCCAGGCTGGGTTCAGGAAACTCACTGGAAATTGGATTAAAACTGAGAGCGTGTGCTCCAGATCACCCCCCAGCGCAGGGAAGGAACATGCCTGGGGGCTACAGAGGGGAGAATCAAGAGGTGGGAGGTCGCAGTTTGCTCCTTCATGGGCAGTCTCATCCCATAGCGCGTGGATTTTGGACTAAGAGATCATACAGCAAATCCACTCTGACCAAGCAGCAGTGAGGTCCAAGCCGAGTGGGTTGAGCTCGCTGCTCGCTGAGCTCCGCAGGAAGACCTCTCCCGGAGCAGCGGGAAGGAGCCGCCCGGCTTTGCGGGAGACGAGGTAATGTTAACTGCGTGAAGGTTACTATCTCACACGTTCCCCCAGCAGAGACAACCAGATCGTTCAGATCCTGCCCTTGGCCCCGACACTAGCAGGGTGTAGGCAGGAGGGCGCAATTAAGCCCCTACAGTGCTTTTTTTTTCCCCCGGGCCCCTGACGAAGCGCCCTGGGAAAGCGGCTATGGCGGGCGAGGTGAGCTGAAGGCAGAGCTGCTGGCCCCGGCCAGGAAGGAGCGGGCGAGGCCCAGAACCCACAGCATCTCCCGGCCTCTTCCTCCCCGGCCTCAGGTACAGTGCTACAGGGTGAACCATCCTCTTTGAACCCAGGGCCTCACCTCTGTAAGGGGCCCTCTTGCAAAGAAGGAAGTGAAGCAAATTTGCGGTGGCTTTTGGATGGGGAATGTTAGGGAGAAATCTCTCTCCTCATCTCTTGTCTCCCTCTCACCCAGCCTTTCTCCTCACTCCTCTTTCTGGAGCTATTTCCTGCACCAGTCCCCAATCCTGGCATCCAGGGGAGGAGGTTCCTGGCTGCCCAAGGCCATATCTGTCCAGATACCTAGTGCTCCCAGCGTAGAAAAGATAACAGGTGCTCTACATATGAAGAATCCTGTGAAGGTCCCATTCCCCTGAAGGTATGGGAGAAGCCCTGGGCAGGTAGACAGGATTCAAAACCTTCCATCTCCCTTCAGTGAGATGCATGGACTGCTTGGCTGGTCAGCAGCATCCTCTTGGCCCAGGAACATCAAGGGCAATAGTCCAAAGCCCACGCTGTGCAGCTGGTCCCAGTACCCATTTGCCCAGAGTCTAGCCTCTGTGATCTCTACAAGATTTGGGTGTAGCAGCAGAAATTACTTCTCTCTGCCATAAGTCCTTCCCTAAATGCCAAAGACACCAAGCCAGAAATGTTTTGCTTTACCCTGCCCAAGCAAAAGCGGATTTCTGGAAGACTGCTGGGGCTGGAAAAATTTCTGCCCTTGGGTTGGCGTTCCCAAGAAGAGCGCAGAGGGGAGGTACCAAACCATGTGTCCGAGGTGGCTGCCACACGCAGCTCAGAGCAGAACCACCATCCTCCCATTTAATTTTTTTTTTTTTTAATGACAACATCACCGTGTGTGCTTGTATAAATCCTCAGTGATTTCACAGCTCCCCATGGTAATATCACCAGGCTGACTCTTATGATTTCCTCCACGCCTGCAGTTTTAGATTTATTGGTCTCTTACATACTCATTCACAGAAATAAAAAGGGTGGGAGTGGAGAGGACTTGATTTCTGGCTGCTCTCTGAGATTTCCATGCCAGATCCATGCAAGATCGAGGGCTTTGGAAATGTGGGTTTGTAAACCAACCCCTTAAATTACTGCACACAGGTCAGGGGATTAGGCACACATTCGCATGCACACATGCACAAAGTAATGTCTTATGAAGGGCTAAAATCTATTAAAGTGAATACTGGAAAAAGGAAAAAAAAAAGACCCAAAGACCTTCAAAACCAAAAAAAACCATGAACACTCCTGAAAGAATCTCTGCATGGCAGATGCATTAATCCCATCTAATAACTACTCCAGAGCCTCATAGGTCAAAACTCTTACAGCTCTAAGAAATTCTAAATTTGTGTGGATTAGGATGAAATCAAATGGGTATCAATCAGCATGAAAATTGGACAATGGAAGAGCAGCTGCTAAAAGGACCAGAGAGTCTGATTTTCCAAAATTTAGGTCCTAATCCAGCCATCAGGACCTGAAGGGAAACCCATGATGACAGAGAACCAGGAAAGAATTGCCCTAAACTTAATAGTTGTTTGAGTAGGGGTGAGTCCTCAGCTCATCTCTTTCAACAGGAATGTTACCTACTCTCTTTATTCTTTAGCTGCTTGTATGTCAAGTATTTTCCTGCTGATAGTACAACATTAGAGATAACCTGTCTCTACCTCCCCCACAAGAAATATCTCTGAAACAGATCTTCATGGGGTAAATACCACAAAAGGCATCAAGTGGGTCTTCATTAGATATCTGACAGATAAAAGGAGATTTGCATGCATCCCAGTGAAAGCAATCTGAGACACAAGCCAGTTCCTCATTTCTGAGATAGGACCATATGTATGAGACAGGGATGTTCCAAACAAAAATGTGGCGTCTTCCAAGGCGTGCAAGGAGGTGAGAGGCACCAATGTTACATGAATGTGAGATGTTCTGTGCACAGGCTATATTTAACATGGCATCAAGCCTTCACACTAGGAAGAGATTGTTCCTAAAGCCCAGTAATCTCCTATCAACACTGCAGAACTGGAGTTTCCAATGTGTAAGTATCAGCCTTTAGATGCACTTTGGGTGCACTAATTAAAGGATTAAACCTCTCTGAATTCCATCTGGAAGTCTTTGCCCACCCTTCGTAGAGTAGAAATTAATCAAAGCAATTCTTATGATTTCAACACCTCCCAGTCAACATGGTGGGCATTTGTATTGGGCTAACCAACAACTTTCAGAGGGTTTGCATGTGTAATGACACCAGAGCACTGCTTGTCAGGTGTCTACCTATGACAAAACAGAGAAGGTAGATCTGACCTATGAATCAGGCAAGTTCACAGAGTAATTTGTACTTTGAAATATGTGGAACTTGGGTGACAGAGCTCAACATACAGGCTGTTTTGGATGACTGGAGGGTAAAGACTTGTTCACACATAGAAAAGCTTAAGAATGTCCACACAGGACTTGTTGTTTCACCTCAGATCCACACCCCATCTCAGCCCAAGGTTAATTTCCTGGTTAGACAAACCTGAGCTGCCAATGTAAGAACACAGGAACTTGTTCAGAACAAGAATGTTCACGTTTGGAGGTACTCTGGGAGGGCCACTGCGTTTAAAATATTAAACTCAGATCCTATCTTAATTTGCATGAGATTTCAAGAGTAGATGCTCATTAGCACAGTGTGATCCTTTCAATCACTTCCTATTTCAGTGTGAGTGTCTTCTGCTGGTTTGCACTAAGTTCTCCTAGTCTAAATCTAAATGTGATTAAATGAAACCAAGCTGATTTAAAGGGCTACCATAAGTCTACATGTAGATTCTCATCTCAAACCTTAACCCAGACCACTTCTGCACAAAGGTTGGATATAAAAAGTTGAAACTAATTTCTTTTGCAATTGAGGAGGCCTCACCTGAGGCAGGAAAGAGCAGGTCACTCCCAATGTTCCTGACAGGAAGCTTCAGCAATGATGGCGTGATCAGTTGTAAGCTACCACCTCTCAGCTGTGACAGCACAACTGATGGTCACAGCACCTCTTAGTCCATTGCAATGAAATGGAAAATAGGATTATAGAAACCGCTGTTGGAACACACTAATTAGTCTCTCTAATTCCTGAGCTCTGACAGCTTTGCTGACAAGGCGGAAGAGATAGCTACCTTCACCTGCTTCACTCACAGCTACTGTTATTAATTAACCTAACATGATTTCAGTTTAAATTAACTGAATTAGGCTGAGGAATGGGCATCCCCTTTTTTTGCAGCTGGGATGAAAACAGCGGTAACCTACTGCAACACGTACATTAGCTAAATCCAAGACAAATTATCAATCACAACCCTCAGTGAAATGCCGTATTTTGTGGATGTTCCTGCTCATGTGCTCTTGCCCGCTTATGTATCTCATTTATGTATAAACAGGTTTTTAATAATCTAGATGATAATAAATATACTGGGTTTATAATGGCCCTGGAATAGACATGTCACGTATTGAATGATTTAACCAACCATTACTTGTCACTTTGCCTATGAAGTTGCATAGTTGAAGTGACTGGGGATTTTGCTTTAGTCAAGGCAGGGATACCTTGATCCAAAATCTGCTTCAATATTGTGCATGCTCTGGCAGCCCTTGCTCTCCCACCGTTTCTGACTCGCGTGGCCTCACAGTGCAGCTTTTCCATGTAGCCTGTTCTGGTTAGTTCAGAGAGCAGAGGCTGTGGCTATGGCCACTCACACGATGTATCCTGTTGTGCAGGGTGTTGCAAAGCTGCTCTAAAACGTGCTAAATCACATTCCAACAGTGCCCGATTCTGTGATGAGGATTTTGGGTGGAACTTCACAACATATTTTAACCACTTGAAAAATGGATATTTTTTATCTCAGTGAAAAAAGCCCACTGTTTTGACATCATTGGAGTGTGGATGATACATTTAGGAGGAGAGTGGGAGCCAGGAAATCTGGAGTTTTCTTCCTGCCTGGCTGCTAGCTCTGTGGCCTTGGGCAAGTCCTAATCTTTCTGACTCCACTTCCTAGCCTATAAAACTGGGCTAATATTAGTTACTTCATGGTGATGACTGTGGTGGTGATCAGTTATCAGTTTTTTTATGGAAAAAACTCCAACTTTGAATATTATTGCCAGTAGTATTTTAAAGAAGAACCATGTCTTTGTTATTTGTATTAATATTTGAGGATTATAAGAACAACCCCTTCCTTTTTCCTGTTTATCAGGATCATTTTACTGTACTCCTCCAAGAGTCTTCCCCTGGAAAAGGGATGAATACAGTTTGTATTGTATTCAACAATTCATCTGCTTAGGGACATCCCAGGCATTATACAGCTGCTCTACAACATCTGAAATGAAAACAACCCAGCTGTCATTACAGCAGACTTTAACTGGAAGAACAAATAAATGGCAAGCTTCATGTTTTTCTCTTGCATTTCTATTTTGTAACAATTGCTTTTTCTACCCTGTTTTGATCTTGTTGAAACTTCTTTTGCCCTCTCAGGAAATCAAAATGAAAATCCCAAAACATTGCATCTTAAACATCTATTTACGACTTTCTCATGAAAAATCTTGCTGTCAGCTCTGTTCCAAGCCCTCAAGCAGAAGCTGCTCAGGTAAGATACCATCCTGTGTTTCCAAGTCTTTCAGTGTTCTCTTAGCTCTTCTTTTCCCACATGTAACTGGAAAAGTCTCCAGGGGGCAGGGGACATCGTGGTGTTCTCTGCTTTATCCACACTCCACATAGTCCTATTTACAGTGCTGAGAAGCAACAGTAATAATAAAGATGAAAAGGTATGATTAAGTGATCATTAGCCCTAATAATCCTCAGCATTGGACTGTAAGCCTCCTAGTATCAATCTGCACAAAACCATTCTGGATTTTCCAGATCCATATGGAGGATCAGGTCCATTCTGGAACAGGGTCAGTGCAAGCATTCCTGGTTACCCTACTTCTGATATTTTATTTTGGGTAGGAATCTGAATCAAAGGGCTCAGCCACAGTTCTGATTCTTTAGAGGCAGCAAATATTTTCTGTCTGCAACACCACTGCTTGGCTCTGTAACATTAAGTAAATCTAAAATATAACCCAAACTCTCTATAAAAGTAGTGCAAACCTCCAAGATCTATAACCAATGCTTTGCACTCTACTGTTCTGTGGTAAATTTTATTGCAAGGCCTTATAGAAAGCCGTTTACCTACACCCACTTCCTGGGTAGGACAGTGTTGTCTGACAAGTGTCTGTCTGGAGGAAGCCACAGCAAAGCCATCGTAACCAATATTTAGTGGAAAACAGTCTTTCTTATTAATTCTGTAGTCTCTGGTTACTCCCATTCTATTTTCCTGATTCCAGGCCCTCCCTGTCATTGCTGCCATGAGCCATACTAGCCAAGAGGCTGTAACCAAGGCTGCATATCTCATGTAACAAGGAACTTCATGACAAGGAATGATACAGGCCGAGTCTTTGTCTAGCTTTCCCACAGAGCTCCTGACACTGGTTTCACAGCACCACAGGCATGGAAGGCCTGACCCTGCAACGCCCAGCCAAAAACCATTCCATGTCACACCAATGCAAGCAGATTGCTGCAGAGGCACTGGCTTGGAAGGCAACAAACAACTTGTTTGGGAAAAGCATTGCAGTGTTGGGATGTGACCCACTGATATGTCTCCACCAGCTGGGAAAAGGAACGCTTCCAGGGACATGAGGTGGGTGCAGAAATGCATTCAAGCCTTTGGCCGTGACCCGGCTGGTGTTACAGGCTGTGGGCAAACATGCAATTCATCCATCATCTCGATGGCTGTAGCTCATCAGGGTTGCCGGGTTTGCATTTTTAACAAGGCACACGCATGAGCTGAATATAAAATTGAGACAGGAGAAGAGAGAAGCAGCTGCTGGAGCTGATGACCACTGATCCTTTCCATGTGAGGGGGTAACCTTTGGTAACCCTGGCCCCATGTCATGTGACAGGGCCAGGAAATAAACCCCGGGCTCTTACCAGCACTCCTGTGCATTACACCTTTATTGCAGTGATGACAGGTTGATGGCTACACTGAAAGGTTCTTTTCCTTTGGGGAGTCCTGTCCAATGTTCAGCTTTATCCGTCCATAAATGCTAAGTAGTGTAGGGTCGCTGGGAAAGGTTCCTGCTCCCCCTTCAACCCCCGCATCTGAAGACTATGACTGGGAAAGGGGCCCCTCACCTGCCTGTCAAAAGCCACTAATTCACTGTCATGATGTCTGGTTTTCTCCTGCCTGGAAGTGGAGAGAACTTACCTCTGTGGAGGTCTTTCAGAGGATCTTCCTTCTCTCTATCCGTTTCATATCTCATACCAACCCGATGTAGTAAAATAACAGTCAATTTCTGTGGGATTTCCTTGCATGTCAGAATATGGCACAGATGCTCTCATTTTAGAGAACCCCTCTGGCAGACCAGAGAATACTGTAAGAGTTCCTCTCCTTAACAGTTTTAACAATTACATTAATAAGAGCTCTTAATATGCTGCAGGGTTACTATAAATACAGAGCTGATGTCAAGGTTTTGGAAAAAGAGGAAATCAGGAGTTAACTAAAGAAAGAAATAAACTAGGAAGAATGCAAACCACGACTTGTGAGCTCACAATTTTTTGAATGCTATTATTCTTTCTTTTACTCCACCCCTCACAGCCCCTAGGTCTCTTTTAATTACCACTCGTGGGAAAGGTAAGCTGACCAGTTTGGTAATTCTCAGCAGCACAACAAGTGGTACAAACGAGTTTAAACTGGAGATCCTAAAAGCTTTCTCTTTGCATAAGACGAATTTATAGCTTGGAAACTAAATATTTGTTCAAAGAACTGTTGAAGGTGTTTGAGCACACAGGAGAGATGAAATGGCAGATTAAATATTTCAATTACATGTGATATGCATAGCATTAAGTTCTATCTTAATTCTTCACCTGTTTCCTGAAATCCTTTGACAAACACAAGATATTTCACCTTCCTCTTGTTATTCTGAGTGGCTTTCAGGATCATTTAACTATTTTGTGTTGCTGTGTAGAAGTATCCTAGGAAGGGTGCAGACTCCAGTCACTAACAGGAGTGCCACAGGCTGCAGGAGGGTTGATTCCTTCTTTAGCAGACATTTCCAACACGCTGCTACTGAATAAGGGTGCAACTTCACCCAGGAAACCAGATCTGACTCCAGTGGGCATGCAGATGCTCTGTGGATAAGCTCCATAGGAATACTTATAAATAGAACAAACAAGCAAACAAACAAGCCAATGGCCCTCCCTACCATATAAACTCAACAAAATTTCTTTGGTGGGAAGAGGGTTCAGGAATTTGGGGGTTTCTAGATGTTCAGTGCAGTGTTTACTTTTGCACAGCAAGCCATATGACAAAGGCTTTATCAGAGCCATTTCCACCTCTGGGGTTTTTTGGTTTTGGGGGTTTTTTTGGCAACTTGCTGAGCTACCATGAAACTGATCTACAGCTCACTCAACCAAAGCTGCACAACAGGATGGTAGAGATCCCTCCTGTACACACATACACATATGCACACCGTTTGCCCTTTCTGTTTCCTAGCACTACTGTAGAAGAGGAGAGAGCACTTCTGCGGGACTGGTGGTCTGATAATCTCCCACAGTCTGCTTTCAGGAGAAATACACATATTTATCCATAGGTTCAGTTGATGATTTCAGCATACAAACTACATATAAACATGCAAATTTATACTTCATCCATAGTTTATTAGAACAAAAGGTATTCCTTACTTGTACTTCTAATAGAAAATATAAAAACAGTACCAAATGTGAGCATTAGTGACTTTCAGGGGGGTTTTATTCTTTATGCCCTAAATGCCTAAACGTAACATTTTGACATAGTACACAAGCTGTGATCATAAAACGAGTTTTACTGGGAAGCCATGTTTTCTTCTTGTGTATCAGACTTATTTTAATTCATTCTGGGTATGTTCCAAGCACTGTGTTAGAGATTAAAGGCAATTGCACACCCCAATTACCAGCCAACTCTTTCTAACTAAAAATATTTCTGAGGGGCGAGATGAAAGTGGAATAATTTCTGTTCATTAGCAGTAGAAAGCTGGGGCAGCTTATTTTTCACTAAACAGTTATACCCTGGTTTTGAGCACCTCAAGATTTAAAATGAGTGACCACGTAAAAATGAAACCCAGTGCAAAAATACCCCTCCAGGAATCGCTTTCGATAGAGCAGTCGAGCTCTGCAGTAAAAAGCATACTGACTAGTAAAACGTCGCGACTGTTCACGACTCCAAGCTCTCCAGCAGAAAGTCTAGCTCTGGGGCACTAATCTCTCCGTCTTTCCTGCAAAACTTTTCAGCTGCAGTCGCGGTGCAGGCCATAAAAACTACTGCTTCCCTTGAACCAAGGCAGCAGAAAATTCATGCTGTTCCAGGGAGACAGTCAGCCGTGAGGCTGAAAAAGCCGTGTTCAGAAGGACTTCACCACCTCTTTCAGAGTATGATTCCTCCGAGCGAGTGTAAATCCTGCCTTGTGCACTCAGTAAGTGAGAGAAATTTTTCCCTTTGGAGTAATATGGAGTTTATCAACTAAAAATTGAGCAAATAAATCTTGAAACTGTATTTCAGGAGTGTATTTTACACCTGAAAGACTTGTTTCACATTTTCACATTTTCACAGAGGCCTATAAATCTTGCTTTTCACCCGCTTTACNCTTGCCACACGGCTCTGCTAAAAGCAGGGCTCTCCCCCGTGTCTCGGCGTTGGCCGTCCTATTCCCCCTCCGCCACCCCGGGAAAAATCGCCCGCGTCCCCTATTAACTTTCTGAGGAGCAGGATCGGGAAAGGAGAGTGACCCACCCGAGTTTAACCACCCCAGGATCCCGACAGGGACCCCGATCACTTATTTATTCACTGCCATTGTTTTACTGGACAACATTCGTCTCCCGAGAAACCGGGCGTCTCGGCTGCATATTGTCTGGAAATATC
>VZTN01006726.1:103501-114392 GCA_013400515.1 Erpornis zantholeuca | reverse complement strand
GCCCCGCGGCGCGGCCCCCGCTCGCCCCTATTGGAGCCTCCCAGTGCCAGTCCGGCCCCGCCCGGGTTCTGCTCCGGGGACACCGGCCCTTGACAGACTTCAGCCCCACAGGGGCGACCCCACAACCCGCAGTGTTGCTCCACCCGGTGCCTCGCTTCCTTTGGCACGGGCGGTGCTCGAAACCCAAGCAAGGATACCCACCCCCCGCAGCCTCTGGGGATCTGTTTACACTCGCAAATCCCTGATGGTTATCGTCAGCAGGGGACGGGAGCCTGTCCCGGCCCCCGGTGGGGCCACCCGAACAAGCCGGGACACGCGGGGCGCTGAGACCCGCGGCTCCAGCGGGACGGCGGGCACCCGAGCTTACCCGAAACACTTTTTGCTCCTTTCTGGGTCACAGATTTCAGCAGGAGTAGGCAGGAAACACAGGAGGGGGGATGGGTAAACCACACGTAGAGCTCGGCTCCAGGCTTCCCCAATGCCATGGCAGAAATTCATGTTTTCATTTACGCCACTGGGAGAGAGGACAGAGCATCCGGGGAAGGTGGGAGAGGCGACGGAGAGGCGTTGACCTTGAGTTTTAAAACGTGCACTGGCACTAGCGACAGATCATGCAGTGAGCGGAGGTCCCAGGTTGTCCCTGTCTAACAGGTGGCTTCTCTTTGGGCACGACAGACACTTCCAAGCTACAGTGAGACCTAGGGCCAGCATTGCTTCTATTTTGCGGGAAGTTGGGTGGATATTTTTTTAACTGGGTGTTTTCCTTCCACCCCACCTTCCTTCTTCTTCTAAGGAGTTCAGATCACTCCAGCATCTTAGTTAGTACCTAATCACGTTGCAGCTGAAAGCTTCATCATCTGCCAAAATTATGAGGATGCTCGGAGATCTCCAACTTGTGAATGCTTAAACTATTTTCTTCCAGCCCACACGTTCTTCTTTCACCAGTTAAGGTTTTTCTTGTCGTTTTGTTCCTTCAGTGACTACGGATGCCACATTTTTATTTCCACACTAGGTATCAGAAATCTTTTCTGATACTAAAAATAAGGTTATCTTCCATAACCTTATTTTCTACCCTTTCTCTCCCTCAAGTTGCCAGTCACCTGCCGTTCCCAAAGGCTTCCCTGGCTTGCAAGAATGCTCCTCACCTCGGAAGCAAAACTGTCTCTTTGGATACCCAGCAAGGCAAAGAGACATCTTGCAATGTGCACACAGGTTTGAATTATTAGGCTGTAAATTTCGTACCGTGATAAAAGCTTCAGCTGTGTTGTTCAATATTAAAGTTTTTGGCAATACTATCACTTGGGTTTTTTACTTCCTTCAACCCCCGCCTCAGACCTACATTCCCCTCTCACAGATTTCTGAGAAAATCTTTCATGTTTTGTTTTAATATCGCATATATACGTTTCAGGTTTCTTAGCTGGTATACAAATAAGAACGGACATATGGCAAGAACATTTGATGTTTGAAAACGGGCAGAAGATACTTGCTAACTGATTTCCGCTGTGGAGTTATATGGGATTCTCTTTTTATATACAGGCAACTTTTATGTCAGCTAGGATATTCTTGCTCACAGTTTTTAAGGTTTCCATCCTGTGGTTATTGTTAAAAAAGTAATACAATCCATAATACACACAACCTTCGGATAAATGCAATATTATCTTAATTCTCTGATTGGGAAACTTGTATATATAATTTCGCCTTTCCATCTAAGGGAGATTTTTTTTTTCCACTTGCCATGGCCGTGGCATCTACCAAAAATAAGGCTTTGACTGAAAGCTGATAATGAAATTACTTGATTGGCAAGGTGCTGTCCAAACTTCGTAGGAACCTCAGCATAAACTTCTGACCTCTCTATTAGCGACTTCCAGAGTAGTCACAGACCCGGATCCCCTCTCCCTCTAGAATCCCGCTAAAATTAATAGGTCAAACAAGCTCCCTCTCTTTCATTTGCCAAATATTTACATCACACAAAGTGGTGATGACGTGTCTGTTCAAGCCTTCGTCAGCTCACAGTGATTTTACTCCTGTGGTAAAACTTCCTGACGGATTTGGGAGCTGGAGTGGAGTGTTCCCCCTGCAGCAGGTAGGCTGCCGGGCCAGGGCAGTGGGATGTGTCCCCGTTCCTCTTGTCCCTACACCAAAGGTCTGATCTGCTCAACCTGTCCAGCTTCTCATACCTGCACACACAGGTTTCAGATAACATCCACGTCCACACGGCGTGATGGACTTCTCAGGGGAGAGCCCCTGGGCTGAGAATTTGTTGACCTGGCAACAGCGAGAAACAGCTTTTGGCGGATATAGATATTTCTGTGAGCAAAGGCACACCAGCCTTTATGTTTCCTTTGCATAATGTGTAGCTTTATGTTACATCCAGCTGTTTGGGGAGGGGAGGGTTCGGCTTCTTATTTTCTTTCTGTTTTTTAACTTTTTCTTTTGAGGAGGACGGTGTGACAGGGGGTCACGCCGGGAGATGACAGAGGATTTGACATAGTCCCCACACTCATCAAGAGAAATTGCGAAGAAATACGGTCTTGTGAAAGTGCACGACAACTGGTAATTGCTGGCCCGCAGCGAGTATCTTCCCCACAATGAGAAGGAAGCAGCTCCGAGTGAAGATATTGGCTCACTGGCACCAGGGCAGCTACATCTGCAGGAAAATGTCTTCTGGTTGCATGCGAGGGGACGGGGGAATTTCTTCCTTTAGTTATCTGCCCTAGAAGACAAGGGGGCATGCTCTAGAAGACGAGGGGGCATGCCTGGCTAGAGACGAACCTTTATTGTTCAGCCGCTCGTTATTTTGCATGTCAGAGGTTGCTATGAAACCACTCCCTTTTCTCGGTGCCATTATTGGACTAAATATACTTTGGCTCCCGGGACTTTGTGAATTTTCTTCGGAGCGTGGGAACCTTGGCATGTGCCCACAACTCCACTCCAGTCCCTTGGCACCAGCCTGGCTTCTTCTCCCTAGGTATCCCTCCAAAGGCTCCCAGGACTACAAAAGGTTTGCTTCTGCTGGGCTGAAACCATCCCTGCTCTTCCCCTGTGCCCCTGTACATGGCGAGGGTGGAAGAGTTTTTACCCCCACACCCACTCCCATGCATGGATGTGGGGGCACAGGGTGGTAATGCCAGACGGTGCCAGCGGTCTGGCTGACGGCCATCCTCAAGGGCTCCAAGCCGGCGCACTCAGGCAGATGAAGTCCGAACCCCAGAGGAGAAGATCTAAGTCCAGGCGTGGGCAGATGTGAACCACTGGAGTCCGCTGTGTGCGGATTAATTAGGGTCTGACTCTGCTCTCGCCTTTCCTGGTGAGCCACGAGTCTCAGTTTTTAGCTGATTCCAGAGTAAATAACATCATGGAAGTATAGTCAGCTGTCGAGTATGTAAGAATGGGCTTTAGCCTTCAACAGAGTCACATATGTAACTGCTTATCTAAAGAAGACATAAAATACAATAAGCTTTCGAAAAATTCATGATTCAGCAAAAAAGGAGTAATATGCTTACCCAGAGATGCAAGTTATCAACTAGTCTGCATTTGGCTGGTGTTATGTTTAAAGGAAAACACTGTATAATTCCTATTTAGAAAATGTGTTCACGGTATGGATAGAAAGACATTAGTTCCATCTAACATGAAGAGTAGCAAATGTCTCTCGTCATTAAAGACAGCACGTATTATATATACCTGAGAAATGTATTCTAGGCACTAGAATGCATTTTCTAGACCCCGGGTTTACTGGGATTTTACCAAATGAACTTTTAACAAAAATGCGTGTGCTTGGTGAAATGTAAAGCTAATCAGAGAAGACGGGATCACATCACGGTATCGAGTAGCGTTCTGCTGGGAGGTGGTTGGTTGGTACGCGGAGCACCCACATGGACGAATGTCATTTAAGCAGTGCTGAGGACTCAGCCGAATCCAGCTGCCTCTTTCTGCTCGAAAGTGATCACAGATCCGTGCAGATGGAGCGCTGTTTCTTGTGAAACGTGTCCCCAGAGCTGTCCCTGCGGGGTCCCACACACGCAAGAAGGTGGCTCTAGCCAAGTCAGATGTGGGATGCGCTTAGGAGTGGGAGAGGACACCTCGCTCCCCTCCTTGCTCCAGCAGGATTCCGAGCGGAGGGATGAGCATAGGGTGTGACAAGGCAAGAGGCACGTGTGCCGTCACACGGACACACCAGCCAGGGTGAGGGGACACCGCACTCGTTTCGGGTGTGTTCATTCGCCTGCTGTCCCTTCAGTGCGCGTTTCCCACTGCGCTCACGGCCACGCACCTCCCTCCTCACCCACTGCCGGCAGAAGCCTCTCCGTGCGCCCGCAGAGCAGAGAAACACAAACAGCCAAAAACCAGCCCCGCCCGTGCTCGAGGGGGTGGAAGGAGTCACGGAGAGGTCCAGAGGAGGGACCGCGGGGCTGCCCACGGGCAGGAGCCGGCAGGCCGGCCGGGTGCCCGGGCACAGGTGTGTGTGTGTGCATCTGGGCGGCCGCCGAGCCGCGGCCCAGCGCTGAGCGGGTGAGACCTGCACGGGCCTTCCCTGCGGGGCCACGGGCTGAGGGCAGCCCGGAGGCGGTCCTACAACCACCCGGCCTGCTGGAGGAGCCAGAGGGAAAATGGGACGGCAGCCACGGGACTTCTCGAGCGCCCGCTCCCGCCCCTCTCCACCACATTTGACAGAATAGCCGAGGTTGGCCAGATCCAGTATGTTTTGGCTTTGGTTGTTGATGTTGGGGGCTTTTTTCCCCCTCTCCGCGGACAAGATTTCCACTCGTGGCTCAGGTACCTTCCAGCTAGAGCCATCCTCCCCTCCCGTCAGTGCCGTGAGTCCCCCTACCTCTTAAAATGCCTTCTAAGACAGCCGCGATTACAGCCCCGGGTATGTATACTCTCAACGGAGCAAAGGGCTGAAAAAGTGAGGGAAAAGAGCTGTTAGACAGAGCCAGACATTAGAGATAAACTGCCTCCATCAAGCCAATGTTTTAATCACTCAAACCACTTCTGAAAAGGGAACCAAACACCCTCTTGAAGAATGTACTCAAACAGCTGTCTTCCAGTAAAGGCAAACATGTCCAATGTTTCCTGTACGATTTTTTTTCTCTCTCTCTTTTTTGTTTTCTTTTTTTTTTTTTTTTCTCTCTAGATACCGTGCACGTACTTCTTTAACACTGTGAGCCTCATTGTTTCTCTCCCTTGGTGAAGATACGACTTTGGGCTCAGCGTGAAAAGAAAAAATGAATAAAATAAAGACAGTGCCACTTCTTGCAGAGAGCAGCAGCGTCCACTCCTGCCCCTGAGCCCCCCTGGTCGAACGTAATGTGTAAATGTCACGCTATTACAAGAAAGCTGTGGTGAGAAGGGCTTTTTGGAAAAGCTTTCCCTCGCATTGTAAAGTAAATAGAAATTTCGGCTTCTCTCCTTTTTTCAAAGGGAAATAAAACAGCACAAAGTGGGCCTGAAGCTCAGGAAGAACTTTTTTTCTTTCCTCTAATGAAAAAGGTGGAGGGATAAGTTTAATTGTAATCAGGCTGCAACAATACACCATGTGATCATGTGGTAGCAATTATTACAAGCTCACAGCAGAAATAGAGAGGATATGTTATTGTAGCTTACTGTACCTTTCTCCTTTTCTTTTCTTTTCTTTTCTTTTCTTTTCTTTTCTTTTCTTTTCTTTTCTTTTCTTTTCTTTTCTTTTCTTTTCTTTTCTTTTCTTTTCTTTCTTTTCCCTACTGGTAGATAAGGCAAGAAATTAATTTACCCTTAAAACGGTAAATCTTGAAAATAGAAGGATAAACCACAGAAAATCAAGGAAGAGTAATTTGAGTATCATTTTGTCCTCTGTTGCTGTTATACGTTCAGAACATTTCAACTAGAAGATGGAATCGACGAGATAAACTACTCCATGGCCAGCCAGGCCTCCTCACTTATCAGGTTTTGCTAAGAGAAAAATAAAGCTTTCTCGGCACGCTTGGTGCGAGAGACCAGACTTGATGGCAAATAAATTCGTCTCAGTTTGCATGGCAAAATTAATTGAAACTGTAAGGGGGGGCTTTATCACTGTGTTCAAGCAGCCTGTGGCTGACAGAGAGCCGGCAAAGGCTTCCCCTCATCACTGCATTTACACGGCTGTTAAAGTAAAATATTTTCTGTGGACTACTAACATCTAATGCCAGGCTTCAGCTGCTTTCACCCGCCAAATATAAACAGAAAGCTATCGCACAGCCCTCCTCCCCCCGAAAATACTACGGAAAAAATGTAAAGCAAAGAAAAACAAATCAGAATAGAGACCTTGCCCGCAAGACAGATTTCAGGATCATTCCCATATTAATTTCTGATCACATGAAATACCTCCAGCGTGTTTTCTGAAGCTAAAATACGGAAAAAAAAAAACAAAAAACAAAAAACAAACAAACAAACAAACAAAAAAAAACAACCAAAAAACCACCAAAACAAAGCAAAACACCGAACCCCAAAAAATCCACTGAGTGAAAGGATCTTCTGAGACCTGGCTCCATTAACATTAGATTGTGTCCCACACTTCGTGTGAAAGCAGTGACATTGTTTTCGAGCACACCTTTTTCTTAGGAGGTGCCGTTTGAACGTTTGGGTCGACTGAAATAGGTTCGTATCTAGTGTGCGCCTGATTCTTAGGACGTCTTCGCAAATTTTCTCGAACTCTTCTCCTTTTGCATCTACTGTTACAAATTCTTATTTTGTAATTATCACAGCACCCCCCCTTAGCACGCAGTGGGAGGGAGAGAGTTAAGATGTCCTGAGAAACCCGCTCGTAAAGCTGCTTACTTCCATTAGAAACACATGAATATCCTGAAACACAAAGTGTATTTAAAACGGACTCAGGAATGTTTACCTCAATCCTTGATGCTTTAGAAATTGTGGGAGAAACAAGCGGTGACAGTACTGCTCCAAATTACCCTTATGGCAGGTAAATTTAATTTGCTCATGAAAATCAAATTCGATTAAGGCTCTTGCTCCTGCTATCACTTTACTCCCGCTTCTTCCAAGAATCCTGAGCTCTGCAAGACGGAGATTATTATTAGTGGCTAAGATCACCCTCTAGCTCCTCCATTATCAGCTAAGACATTTTAGCCGGTTTAGAGGGATTTAACTCCGTGACAAACGTATATTTTAAACAATCAGACACGATTTTTTCCCTTCATGCTTATTAATTAGCTCTAAGCAGTGGATGGAAAAGTAAAAGTGAATTTCTTTGGGCAACAGTTTGGGGTTGGGTTGCTTTGGGGTTTTTTTCTGTATTCGTAGATTGTGATTAACCTACAGAAGTTCAGCGTTCTCCTCAGCCGGGCATTCCCGCGGCAGGGCTGCGGAGGGTGCGTGTGTATGCTATCACACAAAGACGGGTCTGGGGGAAAAAAAAGCTTTTTAGACACTGAGCCGACAAACTCCGTATTTGCAAAACTTGCCTTTCAACTGAAAGGACTTCTGGTTCTCTAAGAGAAATCTCAGGTCAAATCTTCTATTTAGGAGTAAATGAGCGGCCATATTCCTATCACACAGAGAGAGGTTTAAAAATAATTTTTATTTTCACGCTTAAGGCCAAGTTGCTGGAGTTCTCACTGGCAAGACTATCTTTAGCTTCGTGGCGACAGGAACACACACACTGACCTGTTTTAAAGCACTTGTAAGGGCCAAATTCCACTCTTGCTTACACCTGCGAAGTGGGCGAAATGCTTCTGACCACTCTCGATGCAACGAGGGAAAAAAATGCCACTTAAGCATTTTGCAATACCTGAGATGAGCATAGCCGTGTACCGCGATGGGCGACTACCACCAGTTAGAATTTGCCTGCCTGTGAAAAAATTCGGGACCTTTTAAAATCCTCCTACTGATCATGGTTGTTCATCGTCCCGCTCCCCAAGGAATTAATACTCGTTTTAGAGGAAACGACTCAAGAGATGCATTTCTCTCCAAGTTGTTTCACACTCTATATAAATGCAAAGCAGTTCGGAGGTTTGCATCGGTTCTCTTGGAAATCGCTGTGGTTCTACCATACGCTTATATGTGCTGTATTTTAACTTTATTTCACAAGAAAAAGACCAAAAAAAAAATTGGAATAAGCTTTGATTGGTCTGTCGGTTACATGTATGGAAGCATTTAATTATCATGTAAGTTTTCCAAATACGTTCAAATCAGACAGCGGCTTCAAGTAAGCTCCTTAGTTTGGGTTAATTTATCCAGCTCATCCCAAGACTTAGATTGTGAAAAGTAAAAGCTCTTCCACAAGTGGTAGGGAATGGTATATGTTCAAGGCAAGGAGGGTAGGCTCGGGAATTTTTTTTTTATCCCTGGTATTCATTACAGGGTCCATGATTTTCGAAGAACATCTGTTCTGCCCGATGCCTTCAGTCCTCACGGTTCCTTTCTAATATTTAATGGCAGATACCCATTAAGGCAGGAAGAAATTATAGCTGAGGAATAAAAATCTGGTATCGGGGGCATCAAACAGTTGACTAGGGTTTTCTCCTCTTTCGGTGTCAATAATTTATGAAAAGTCATTTAAATTAGGAAGGCAAAACAAAGCGTGGAGTCCCTTGTCCGACAACACTATTTTTCTGACGGTGCATATGCACCCTGAAGATGTCATTTTTGCCTACTTTGAGAAAATAGTCCCGTTCCCGAAATCCTCCTCACATCATGGAAAACAGGGAAAGAGGACTTGTATTACTCCTCTTATCGTCAGTGTAAAGCATGGCCTTCATCCATAACTATTAAATAGACCTCTAGAGTGAGTAAGAGATGAGAAGGGAGAAAATTAAGCTCTCTAATCTAATCTCCCTTCTTCTTTTAGCACACAAGGCTGGAACAGCCCCATGAGGGTAAACAAAACAAAAAAACAACCACCAAAACTCAGCAGACCGGATGCTCCCCCTTGCCCCCCGCCCTGACACCACACACACACACCACTCGAACGGTTTGCACCGGGGCTGAAAGCTACTTTTTCACATGACTTCTCCCTCCTTATGGAAAGGAGCTTGAAAAGCAGAAAGAGACAGATAAGAGAGAAATTCTGCCGCTGAGGGTGAGGGGAGTTTGGAGAATGGGGGCGGGCTGGGGAGGGGGGTAGAGGGGAGCTGGAGAGATTAGTGTTCTCATGGCTACCCGCTTTTTAACAAATCAGACACATCTTCGGGCTGTGAATGACACTTCTCACATTGGCTAGACTGCAACTTTCAACTTGACCTTGGCCTCTAGCCGTGTCTAACCCGTATGTAAAACAGCGCTGCCCCATAGGGCTGCCTCCCCTTCCCACTTCTCCTCCCTCGTCCTGCAATGCGATTTTCAGAGGCAGCATCGAGAAAATAGAGGGAAACAAACAGACCCAATTCATGACAGTCAAGCAAGGTTTGGCCGGGGGAATCCACTGGTTTCAATACTGGAGCCTGAAAGAAAAGGGAAAATATGCGTGGAATAAATATTTGCTTTTGGCCATGAGGAAAAATGCGGAAAAGAGTATGTGAAGTTAAAATAGGAACATTTTACTGGCTACAATGAAGGAAAAAAGCGGCTAAATGCTGCCAAATTAGCAAGGGGATGACAGAGACTTCAGGTATCCCAACTCATGGCACGGAAAAAGCACCTTGAAAAAATATCCTTGGGCGCCAAAGAGCTATTTCTCATGGCTGGCAGCTCTGCGCTAGGCAAGGAAAAGTCTGCTCGGTAACAATGTACGTCCCGGGATTGCTCTGCGCTTGTAGCCATGAGGGCAAAACAATGCTACAACGTCAATGGAAAGCACAATAGGATAATAAATACGCCGAGCTGTCAGACTCAAAACAAAGCAACACGCAATTGGGGGAAAAAAATTAGTTTTCAGGATGGGAGTATTTGTGGCTGTTTTGTGCACACGCGTGAGGGCTGAGCGGTTAATGATGAGATAAACGCTGCTTTAGGTCAAGTTTATTGATAGCTGAGTGATGTAGGATTCTGGGTTCAAGGTTGTGCCTGAAAAGCATGGGGGAGAAGAGCATCCGCGCCAGTGGGAGGATATTAAGAATTGAAATTATTTCACCCTATGAAAAATTCATCCCGAAAAGAGAAGGGAGTTGTTTGGGGTTTTTTTTCTTAGCAAAGTGGTAGGGCCTTCAAAAAATTATTTTTCAGCCGATAATCCATTTTGTTTTCCCAGCAAACGCATTCACACAAAAAGCGCCGTGGGTCCGTGCACACGCCATGCAAGCCGACGTGATACTCAAGAGCCGAGAAAGATTCAAGTCGAATAGTAGGCCCAGGGGTTTATTATTACGGCAACAAATAATACAGCGGTATCGCGATGAATATCCAGTTAACTCTCCCGCTTCCCAAGCCCTTCCTAAAATATAATAATAAAGAAAATCGGGATTTCCAGGTCTGTTCCTCTTATCTGACTTCTGAGACTTTGTGGCGAGAGGAGAGAAATGGGTCTTGGGCTTTCGACGGGCGGGAAAGAAGGAGGAAAACACCCAAGAAAGACCCCGGGAGGCTCCGTTTCGACAGCGTTATGTGTCCCAGCGTTGCACCCGGGAACGATTCTCCTCCCTCAGCTTGCGGTGGGCTCTCCGCGTCACCCGGCCGAGGCCCCGCCAGCGCTCCCCGGGGAGAGGCGGCGGCTCAGACCGGCGGAGGAAGGGGATAGAAGGGGTGCGGCTCATCTTCCCCCCGAGACGAGGGGAGGCCTCCGGGGTTTCCGCGGCGCTCGGGGCGGGGAGGGCTCAAGGAAAGCGGCTCAAGGAGAAATCAGGCGGGGTGCCAGGGGGAGCCCCGCACCTCGGGGGGTGCGCCGCGGCAACAACGGGGCCAAAAAGCTCACGCCTCGGTGGCGAGGGAGGGCCGGAGGGAGGAAGGAGGGAGGGAGGAGGGACGGGCGGGCCCCCCCGGGGCCCTC
>VZTN01006726.1:72687-91712 GCA_013400515.1 Erpornis zantholeuca | reverse complement strand
TTTTTTTTTTTTTTTTTTTAAGGTAACTTTTAGTCGCAGCTAGCGTTTGAAGATTATATTTTCACACTGAAAGTTCCTATCGTTCAAATCTGCTAAGCATTTCATGACTGACTGTGGATTAGCGAATTTAAATTCCCACTACTGTTCAAATAGCTCAGCCGCATATATATTTCACAGGGTAAAAAGGGGAGCGTTTGACTCGCTATCGCTGGCAGGAGTAAGGTAACATTTTGGATCCGACCCCTGTTACCATGTAAGTCAGCGTCGAGGCTCCGAGGCTCACGCAGGCTTTAGCAGGACGAGCAGGTCATGTTTCCGGGCCCTGCAGCAGAGAGACACCGTTAGGGACGCGGGATCCCAGGCCAGCGGCGGAGCCGCCCCACCCCACCGGGGTGTCTGCCCCAGACCCTCGGGCGTGCGGCGGCCGCGGCGGAGGCTTCGCGCCTGGTCCCGCGGGGAGGCCGCTCCTCGCCGAGCCGCTGCCTCCTCGTCGGGCCGCGCTCCAGGCACCTCTCGAGAAACATCCCATAGTGCGAGTGCCTGGGTCAGGTGAGTAAAGACAGCGAGCTTCGTGCCTTGCTCCGAGCAGCGTGAAGAAGGAAGGGAGGGAGTGACGGGGCCCGGCGGAGCACTCCGAGGCCGTGCCGCGACTCAGGACACCAAGACGGTGGTGTCTGCGGTTTTCCGAGTCACGGAAGATTCACTCTCCACGGGCGTTTGGTGCACTCCCGCCCTCGTTTCGGTTGTCCCGCGTGTCTGCCTACCCACGGCTGCACCCACGCAGCCCTCCGCGCCTCCATCCCTCCATCCCTTTTCCGGGTAGATGTGGCCTCGGAGCGTGGGGGAGAGCTGGCATGTAGGTGTGTGTGTGTGTTCATGTTATTTATTACCTTCATTTGCCGTCCAAAAGCTGTTGGCACATATATTTTCAAGTACAAATTGCTGTTGTACTACATATTCCCCTCTCACCAATCTGCCGCCAGAGTCCTAACATACATCCCTAATGCGTTTTACAAGTGAATGTATCACCAACGAAAATGATTAAGCAACGTGATACATTAATTCACGACGTCTGTCCTTGCACGCGATTCAGAGAGCATTATCATTTATATTCCCCGCGTTACAGAGAATGTTTTAAAATGGTGGGGGGCAACTTACTGTGCCTGGATTGCTCTGTAGAGTTACATGTGCAAGGAGCTGAATTTGCAAACGTTAAGAAAATGTGCCGGAAGAAGGATTTGGAAGAAAAACAAACACAAAATTAAAAAACAAAACGTATGTAAACATAGTACAGTCTTTATTTTATCAGCTTCCCTTGAATCAAAGGTTAGGCATAATATTTTAGCAGATGTGAAGAGATATGCAAAAGACAGAGGGAGCAACTTATTATTGTATGTTTAGTGTATTTATTGGAGCACTAATATCAGAATAGCAGTTCATTCCTAGTGTAAAACGCGTAATATAATTAAAGACAAAAAAAAGTTCAGTTTCACTTCAATCTCCACATAGTTCACTTTCAGTCTTGGATTCAGAGACATAAATAATAATTCCCAGTGTCTGGAAAAGTTAGTTTATAATTGCCTAATTCTTGGCGTCCTGGGTCCCTCAGTTTTCCCATGGGCAGAAAGTGTCCTTATGTCTTTGACGCAGACAGACAGGTACAACAAATGTTATACTTTTTCTCACCCAGCGAATAATCTGGTATTTAATCTATCCCCGCCTAAAGCACTTGGCAGTAGCAAAGGTGGTTTGCTATGGGAAATAAACCTTGACAGGAGGATATTTCTGAAAAAGAATAATATAACTCTAAAGCTATATCTTTCTCTCTTTTTTTTTTTTTTTTTTTTCCTCCCCGGCTGCATTTTGCTTAGAAGGATTCCCATTTTAAAAACCTGGAATGGCCTCTAAAGCAAAAAGGAAAAAAATGTGGTCTGCAATATTGAAATATTCAGAAAATCGCCCATTGCTTCCAGAAAAACTTCCAGATACAGATATGTGTGTGTGTGTGTGGTGTGTGTGTATAATTCTGAGAGAACAGGTAAGAATCTGTTCTCAGGTAAATATAATTAGCCTATAAATTAAAGTTATTTTTAAAATATCTATGACATAAATAAAACTTAAAACTCCGTTCCTGGTGCACTTCTGTATTCTCCGTGGGCACCATTAGCAATAAAATCAAGACAGCGTTTAATACAAAAAAAATATTGGCAGGCGCTAAAAGGCCGTTTGTCGCCATTCATAACATTTAGATGCGTTTCAATGCACTTTCATGAGGATTTGAAGAGATGTCCTTGCGCGCTCTCGGCCGGTAAAGGAGTCCAAAAACAAGAAGGGGAGGGAACCAGGGGGTGGTTTGCAGCGTGGGCTGGGGGGAATGTGGGGCGGTGGGTGCCGAGGCAGGCCCATGAGCCACGGCCACTTCTGCAGGGTTCCGGCCGCGGGTGTTCTGGCCACGCCGTGAGCCTTTCCCTGCCCCCTGGGTCCCCTCCCCCTTGAATGCAGTTGATTCATGAACTAGGGTACGAAACGCTAATGTTCATTAAGTCTATCCTCCTCCCTTCTTCCCTTCTGCCTCCTTCCTGACCCCGCACCCCCAAAAAAGAATTTTTTTTCCCTCTAGTGAATAGCTTCAACATGGCGTACTGCAAGGCAGAAGCTTTGCCCGTTCCTAGATCTGAACTGTGATTAAACATCCCCAAAGAGAGCATCTCTCTTCCTCCCGCCGCTTCCCCCTCCCTTCCCTCCCCTTAGCGTAAAGCGCCCTCTTCTACGTAGGAAAGGTCAAGTCCTACAACGCACAACCCACGGTCATTACTGTACTGTGACCCGGGGTGTACTGGGGAGGAACGGCCGGGTGTCTCGTGATCAAAAACACTGGGACTTTTTTTTTTTTTCATTTCTCCTACTCGTGCGATGGGAATCCGTGGAATTAGACAGCATTTTAGCCTCCTGCAATCACCTTGTGTGCAAATCGCCATCGGAAATCTTAAGGGACCAGGAGAGAAAGAGAGAGAGGGGGAGAGAGAGAGAAGGCGGGGGGGAAGAGAGAGGGAGAGGAAAAAACAAATAGTTATAATAGTTGTAGTAATAATAACAGCAATAATCGTCATTAGCCTCTGATATCGCTGCATTTTGCCTGAAGCTGGCAGGAAGGACGATGTGCCCCAGTGGCTAGATTTCTCTCCATCTAAAGGCAAACCAACAACAACTAGAACAAAAAAAATATAAACCCCCAAATCAACAGCAACCCAAGACACTGAAAAATCGAGAAGGAATGTTTGGTGGACCGTGTATATTTAATCTGTAAAAGAGGAAACAAAAAAATATGCAATCCATCCTCCCTGATCTGGAGATCTACAGCCCAGCGCGGGATCCTAACTGTCAGTCTCCGTGGGGACATATTTTTGCACAGGCGAGAGACTTCTGGATGCTGGGGTAAGATTTTCGTGCTCTTCCTGGAAGCGGCTCAATGTTTCTCCTCTCCCCCTGCTCGGTGGTGAGCTTAGCAAACAAGCCAACAAAAAGCACCCACCCGGTCCCCTCGCAAAAAGCCCCCTGCATGACTGGAGCAAAGTCATTCGGGAGGCCTTTGTGGAGAGTTTCCCAGGCCCGTGCTCTCCCCACCAGCCCACCCAGCCGCCCCACTCCCTTTCTCCCACGGTGTATGAGGCCGAAGCGCCGCTTCTCCTGCGGGGACCTGGGGGAAGGCGGCTGCCTGAGCTGATGCTAATAGAGCCGAAGAGCCGGTTGAGAAAAGTGAGACTGTTTCTCCTAGCTTGGGTGCCGGCTCCACCTTTCCCAGGGATGCTGCTTTCCGGGCTAGCATAGGTGGGAAGCAAAGAGGGATCTTGGCAGGAAAGTGCGCCAGGAGAGGCTGGGGTCAGAGCCCAGGACGAGAGCAGACATGCAGATAGAGCTAAGAGCTGCTGGTTGTTTGGCTTTGTGCAGCGCCGTGTTGTATTGCAGAGCTGGGTCAGGCTGCATGGAAAAGCGTCTCCTGGTTTTTATCCCCGGTCGTTTTATTCCCGGTTACTTGCCTCTGAAATTATTTTAATCATTCAAGTGCCAGGGAGGAGGGTGGATGGCTGTGTGTGGAAGAAATACGGGGAAGGATGTTTAACCTGTCTGCTTTTCGCCATTGTTTGTGCGTATCTAGAGAGAAAAATGCCAGCCGGGCATTGTAACCTGTCAGTTTTAATTAATCTGAATTTCGTCGTCATTGCCTTGATTTGAATGCACTAAGCAAATTGCCTTCACTTATTCCTGGTCGTATAAAACGACCTATATAGTCGGCTTGGGTGAGGAGTAATGGAAAATCGGGTTATTTCAAGCCTTGCTTTAGCATTCGAGATGCCTTCGGGTAGGCAAAAAAAAAAAAAAAAAAAAAAAAAAAAAAAAAAAAATTTTGGGGTTTTTTTAAATACAAAGTAATCTTGGATGGGCTTCGTCTCCAGCTAGTGGCTGGTTTACATTCAAATATGTGAGGATTTCTAAACACCGTGCTCTTGATAGGAAAATAAAACCGAAAGAGAAAGAACCAGTAACCCCCACACTTCGCCTGGTCCCATTCGGGATGTTTTGCAGAAATTCCCCCGGGCTCTGCAATGTGGATATGTCATGTTTATGCACTTCGATTTCTGGAAGATATGATATTAGTATCAGCATTTGTTGAAAAGTCGGGAAAGGGGAACAAGCGGGACAGTGAGAAGGCTTCCTCCCCGACATAGGCAAGAGCAGCCATATTAGGCTTAGAGGAAGAGCTGTTTTTATGGGTATCTTTTCTTTACGTATAAGAAAAGAGAAAAGAAATTATTCTTACGAGCTGGCTGAGCTGTACATGGGCATATGATTGCAACCTGAAGTGCAGCACGTACTTTAAGCTCGTGTTGTACAAATGGCTTCCTATAAATGTTACACAAGTACAGGTACCTTAATTATAATACAATTCTGAGAGTCCATCAAAATATGAAGTTGGAGCTTTGAAGTCGTTGATTTGACAGTCCCGGTATAGCGATACTTCCTGTATCCGCCCCCTAAAACAACCATCGATGAAGAAATGTCTCTAGTTCGGTGGATTTCACGATATGTGAATAAGGCTCTCCTATAAAGTTAGCAGTGGTACAGTAAAATCTGATGTGTTTCTTGGCGAGTTGGGCAAAATAATTAAATAAAAAATTGAAATACCTTTATAAATCATTGTTAAAATTTAATGTGCATTAGAGAGAACCTTATATCCTATAAAAATCAATTTAGCTTAGAATCCCAGTCAATTACTTTGACGTGAATTTCTGTGGCAGAGTGTGGATCTCGGTATCTCAGAAACAGTCTGACTACGACAGGCTGGTCTGGGCATTGAGGTATTTCACTTTCTGTAGCGTTCTGGGCTTAATCTAGAGGGCACATTACATATCTCATAACTCATGTGGGTTGTTTATATCCTGAATTGGTAGGCAGAAAATGCTCGTTTGCCAGAGGCAATGCAATAGGTTTGGTTTTTTTCTTCTCCCGGAATATATTTCCTGGATTAACAAATCTAAGGTCAAGTTCAAGGCATCGATTCTAGCAATACTTTCAAATGTAAGTCATCATGGGAATGTTTTGGCGGGCTTTTTTTCTGTCTCTCTTTTTTTTTTTTTTTTTTTTTTTTTTTTTTTTTTTTTTTTTAATGTGTAGAGTAAAGCGGCACTCCCGGTTGCGGCTGTACTTTGCATGGGAACATCGCCTGCGATATGGCCGTCCGAGGGATAACTGCCGATTACTAGCACCTCACTTTCAAGGGGCCACGGGGGATGTTCCCCTAAATCTCTGTGCTTAATTCTTCATAAAATACGTTGACACGAAAGGGGACAGGTACCTACTTACTGCAAACGGTGCTAAAGACACGGTGCTTTGTGGGTCTGGGTGGGAGTCGGTGGAAAGTGCCTGCTTTTGTGTACCGGCAGATTATAACCAAGAAAATTTGCTTCCACACCAGTATAGTGCCCGCCGCTGGCTCTAGACACCCTCTCCCGCAGACTAAGTTTGCTAGAAGCCTCTTGCACCTGTATCTGGATAAACGGGGGGAAAAATGAGTGACTGTGCGTGTGTTTTCATATGCTGGGAAAGACTCCGAGAGTGTTCAAGGGGAAAAAAAGAGACATTTATAGAAACATCGTCCGTCAATCAATTTCTGATAACTAGTTGGTCTGAGAAAACATCTTATGTCCGTCTTATTGCCAAACCCGCCAGCATTGTCTTTCGGGAGCCGGCTCCGAGCAGTAAATATAAACATTTTAGAGAGGTTCAGCGCCCCGGAGCACGGGAGCTCAGGGCTGGGGAACACGGGGGTGAGGAGACACGACATGGTGAGACACTCTCCGCTCGCGTTGGGAAGGCGCCGGGAGGCTGTCAGAACAACAAACCGTTTGTCTGCTAGAGACCAAGAGAATAGCTGCCGAAAACATGAAGTTATCTATCTGGCAGTAGCTTCCTCTCCTGAAAAAAAAAAGCCCACAATATTTCGGCTTCTTGAAGCTAGCAGAGTCAGAGGACCCTCGGATGTTCATCAGCGCAAAGAAATGCAAAATACCATGATTGGTCGCCAGCAACGGGTCTATCTCTGTAGGTCCGTAGTCGTTTAATGTCAATATTCAAACTGGACGGGAGTCTTGGTAGGAATAAACGAACCACCTTCTTAATTTCAGTAACTGAAAAAGGCACAGAGGATGACAGAAGAAAGGAAAGGATTTTGCTAATTGATATTAAAAATTAATCTAAAGTATTCTAGCCCAGATGAGTGCAACCTTTTGAGGTGTTCAAGCCTCTGAAATAATGCAATATGGTAAAAAAAAAAAAAATCAAAATTACATTGACTTAAATCCTGTTTACATCTGTTCGTTCTCTTTACATATATTATTCAGTTTTCTAGCAAAATCATAACCACACTGCTTCACGTTTTGGACAATAAGTAACCTGTCCCATGTCACAGCACAGGGCTTCCATTTCACCGATACATACACATATACAAATATATATAGAAAATCACCTATTATTTGAATTATTTAGTTAGCTAGTGTAGCACCTCATTATACTGCAATCTTATGGAAATATATTTAGTTTTAAAAAAATAAAAGTGTATGTATAGCTCCTTTCCATAATAGACAAAATAGAAAAGAGGAAAGAAACGCCTTTTGAAAACTTCTGAACCCGAGATATTTAAAATCCAAATAATTAGCAGGCTTTTCTAAAGCTGCATACCTGGCAAATTTTGTGACGAATTATCGCCTTGTGCCCCTATTTGCATTGGTAAAGGTGGGAAGACGGTGTGCTTTTCGTTGGCAGCAACATTTGAAATTTCCTAATGCGGCGTTTTTCTAATAAACCTTTGTAGACTGTAATCAACCCTCAATTTTACAAAACACTGTCCTAATTCCTTAGATATTTTCTCCTTCTCGAGTCCTAATACCCGTCACCCTCCCTATGAGAGAGACGCAGCAGAGATTGAAGCCAGTGATCCTGTAATATTTTAATTAGCTCCTCTTGAAGAAAATTCCTTCTAGCACACGTTTCTCCTGCTAATTAGAGGCACCCGCCCTACTGGCAAGGTACATGGTCGGCTTCAAATATTTTTCAAGCAAAGCCCGGTAGAAAAAGACAATTTAGATACAATAGAACTTGACCTTTTGGAGAAGCAGCAGTGAGTTAAACAGTTTCCTTTGCACGCCATCTGTATATGTAAGAGCTAAACTCTCGAGGCGTCCTAGTTCTGTTTATATTCATCCAAAGAAGAGATGTAGCTTTTTCTCCTCCCTTTGTTTAGCTTAGCTATGGGTAACAGTCTCCCCACCTCTTGGCCACGCTTCTCCTTTGCAAAACCGTCCTGCAGCAGAGGTTCCAAATTCAGAGCGGTTTTACCCTCTCTAATCCGGTCGAAATACATGGGAAGGCGTAACGAATGCATTTTGCTTCTCCAAACGAAATGCCTGCCTTTGTTTATGTTGTTCTCAGTAAGGTTAGAGAGGGGAAGGCTCGGTTTTCCCCCTTCCTCAACGCGGAAGTCCTAATTACTGTATTAAAAGACCAATTCAACATTAGACCAAATAATCAACATTGATAATTGTGCTGAACCAAGCAACTTAACAGCAGGCTCCCTGCAATTACCCACACATTCCGGGACTTTAAGCGTACATTATCTCTTGTTTCACTTAACAGCAAATAAAGCAGAGAACAGCCTGTGCCTTGGGTGTCTACTCGCTCCCAGACGGGTTGTGCCCCCCTCGGTTTTCCCCATCACCCTTCCCCCTTGTTGTGCAGGCGGCACCCGGAGGCATTTTGGGGTCCCCCTGCGTTGCAAACCCTCTTGAAGAAATAGGCTGCTGGGTTTGGAGAGGTGGGGGAGAGAGCTCGAGCGATTCAAAAGCAGGCATCGGGGCTGCACGTGTGCATGCTGTGCAAGCACATATATGCCCAGACACACGCACACCCACGCACACACGCTCGTATTTCCAGCTGCCTTCTCGCCCTTCTTGCCTTAATTTCCCTTTGTTTCCCAGAGGCAGCCCCGACCTCTGGCACGGCGGAGCCTCGCACGGCGGCGCAGCCCCGGCTGCAGAGAGGAGCGGCAAAGAGCCCCATACAAACCTGTGCCAGCTCTGCTCCCCATTTCTAGCCCCAAGGTTTGAAATTTATTGAAATGCAAGAGGGCGGCTGCAGTGAGTCCGAGGAGGTGGTGTTCCGCGATTAAGTGTTGGGCAGCTCTGTCATGTCTGCTCTGACACAAGCTGAAGTTGACTGCCAAAGCGCTATAAAACCGCAGGTCAGTCTAGAACTGTTTTCGGTTCCCCTAGACGCGCCGTGTTCAATTATAGCCTTAAAAGCCCTAATACAAGTGCAAGAATTTGTTTGCCATCACACAGAGGCGGGGCGAGGCTCGGCAATGGTGGCGCCTTTGTTATCTCAAAGTCACTGAAATCCTTATACATTCCTTTTTGTTCGAAGGGAGGAGTGTCTGCGTGTGTGCAGGGTGTGGGGAGAAGTTTTTCATCGACGGAATTGAACGGTGCGGGTATACCAGGAAAATAACCTATATTCGGACACCAAAAAAGGGCTTCCGACCCCCCAGCCCACTCCACCCACCATCATGACTACCCCCCGCAAAAAACTAGGGGGGGAAGCAAATGCAAGCAAAATTACAGCGTTAAGGAAAAATCCAACCAGAGCTCCAGGTCACCCCTCCCCACTTCAAGCTAAAAAAAAAAAAAAAAAAAAAAAAAAAAAAAAAAGAGAAAAAAAAAAAAAAAAAAAAAAAAAAAAAAAAAAGAGAGAGAGAAAAAGAAAAAAAAATTTAAAAAAAAAGAGAGAGGGAGAGAGAGGGAAAGCCCCCAAACCTTTTTACAATCCCTAAACGACATCGCAGTCTTCTGCTGGCGGTTTTGACGACATGCAACCTCTTTCCATCCACTT
Organism: Erpornis zantholeuca; assembly: GCA_013400515.1. Classification (NCBI taxonomy): domain Eukaryota; kingdom Metazoa; phylum Chordata; class Aves; order Passeriformes; family Timaliidae; genus Erpornis; species Erpornis zantholeuca. Next base: position 82,271 of record VZTN01006726.1, on the reverse strand, counting down.
TCTAGCAAATATGTCAAGCTGGAAGATTAATTCATTAATTTCAAGTTCAGCTCACAGACGTGTGGTAAGCATAAGAAGTTCTTGCAGCAAACCAAAATAAAGAGTTCATTACAGGGATACGTCCAGAGCATTTGATTTGTGAAGGGTAACCCTTGTAAAATAAGAAAAAGGCATATAAACATTAATGCTAATAAATTAGTTTACTCCACTACAAAGTAATTACTTGATAATATTGAATTTACAGCTTGAATTCAAACGCAATAGTTAACTATAATGTAGGGGAAATACATAATGAGAATATTTTCTCTCTGCACAACATGATTAGATTTGTTATTGAGTCGGTTACGATAAGCTAAGCAATAAATAAACAAATCGATGTTGACATTTAAATACCGAAGATCTCCAAAATTTACTAGAGAACTTTCTCCGGATATATAAATACTTCCACAGCACTGCAGAGGAAGAGGGGAGGAAATCCAAATATTATTTCCTTAACATTTTCGTTTCCCTTTCACTAGCCTCCCAAGTCCACGGGGGCATGGATTTTGAACTACGTTTAATTTCCTAAGAGTATCGACTCAACAATAGCCTTTCGCCATTCTATTTTTCTATTTTGATGAAATCCAGCCGGAACTCAAATATTTGTTTTCTGAAATCGAGCATCAGAATAGCAAAAAAATATTTTTTCCGAGAGCTTAGGGATGTCCGTGCCTCAAAAAGTGCTGTATTCTTTGGCGTATTTCTCTGTTTTCTTTGGCTCTGCTCATTCGGTGGGGTGTGCATTTTTATTGGCAGAAAAGTACTTTTTATTCTTTGCCTTGTACAATCCGCTTTCTATATCATCCCTTTCATGCAACAATAGTAAAAGTTTAACCAGGTTTTTAAAATAGGTCTCCCTGGATCTCAGCCTTCAGCGACGACACAAAGCTAAAAGGAAAGTATCTCGGTACGGCGAGTTTGTTCCTACGGGTTAACAGTATGTCAAATAATTTTAACTAGGCTTCTGGCAATTAAACTCGGAGTATTTGTCAAGCCGGGGGAGCCCAACATCCACTGGTTTTCCAAGCATTTAGCTGCAGTGTTGAGGCGGAGAGATCGTCAAACAGCCTTTAGTTCCGTGGTCTGTACTTTAAAGGGCATGCTGGCTTTCTGGCGAGGCAAGGGACGATGGAGGGGGCGAGGAAGGGAAACCTGCGTCCTGGGAACCCGACATTGTTAACTACCTTCAGTAAAGCTTGGCTGAAGCCGCGCGGGGTATTTGAGGTTAATATGTAAGTAAGGGAAGGAAGACACTAAGCGCTTCGGAAGTGAACATGAATGCAAGCATGTAATCTATTCACCATGAAAATCAGTAAAGACTTGACCCTGGCACATTCTTCCTAGTAAGGTTTCCAGAAAAACCCTTAATGGTGAGGGCTTTTTTCTCTTTTAAGGGGGAGAAGGGAAAGCCCAGACCAAACCAAAAAAAAAAAAAAAAAAAGAAAAAAAAAAAAAAAGGAAAAAAAAAAAGAAAAAAAGGACGTTTTCTTCAGAAACGTTTCCTCCTCGGAAGCAGCTTTCCAGAAGAAAGCGTGCGTGCATCTCTACGGTGCCCTCCTTTTCGGAGCCTGCCGGCGAGCCGCCGAACGCCCCAGCAAGCCCACAAACAAACAGAAAGGTCTCACCTAACCCTGAGGGGAATTGATAAGCCTCACTGCTCCAGAGGGTGCCAGGGACCGGGCGGCTAAGTCTGGGGCAGTGGCAGGGCAGCTGTGTGTCCCCCAGGGCTCCCCCCCGGCCAACCTGCGCTCGGCTCGCCCCTGGGCGCTGGCGACGAGCTGTTGCTTTCCCCCGCGACGGCCACAAAGGGAGCGGGGCCCGGGCCCGCCGCTCGTCAATGTCAACGTCGGGCCACGTGACCGCACCTCCCTGCCGCCGCCGGGAGAGCTCTCCACGTCAGCCTACGTCTCCCCATCTCTTACTTCACGGATCCGCTTCAAAGGGGCAGCTGCGTTAGAGAATCATGTTAAGCTCAGCTAATGCGGAGAAGCCGAGGTAGCCCTAATGATGGATTTTGATGAGCGTGTTCCTTGTTCCTCTAACATGTATTTGCCAAGTTGTACTTACTACGTCTCGGGTCCTGATTTTTCCAGCCTCCCTTCTTTTTTGCCCCAAACCCCGTCTTCTCGCCCTATGACATACTCCTACTCCTCCAACCTACCCCAGGTCCAACCTGTGAGAGAAGTTACCTTCAGGGAATATGCCATTGATCCCTCCAGTAAATGGCACCCCAGGAACAATCTGCCCCACTGCTACTCCGCAGAGGAGATCATGCACAGAGACTGCCTGCCTGCCACCAACACTGCTAGCATGGGCGAGATGTTCGGCAAAAACACAGCTAACGTCTACCACCCCAGCACCAACGTCTCCTCCAATTTCTATAGCACGGTGGGCAGGAACGGGGTCCTGCCCCAGGCTTTCGACCAATTTTTCGAGACGGCTTATGGCACGGCGGAAAACCTGGCCTCGGCGGACTACCCGGTAGACAAGAGTGGCGAGAAGGCGCCCGCGGCCGCCGGGGCGGCGGCGGCGGCAACTTCAAGTTCGGAGGGCGGCTGCAGCAGGGCGGCGGCGACGACGGCGGAGAAGGAGAGGAGGAGGCGGCCGGAGAGCAGCAGCAGCCCCGAGTCATCTTCCGGCAACAATGAGGAGAAATCCGGCAGTTCCAGTACGTATAAAGGCAGCGCCGGAGCGCTTTTAGGAAAGGCAGCTTGAAATCTAGCGCACCGCCGCTGTTAAATTTTTATATGCTGTTTTATAAGCATATAAGGTTTATGAAGGGCCTTTAGATTTCCCCCAACAAAACTTTGTTATAAAAGGCGAGATCACGTGTTTAGTGCTGAAATTGGCCGTGAAATACCCACCGGGCAATGGATGCCTAAATTTTTTTTTAAATAATAATAATAAAAGAGTTCCGTGGTCAGACCTTGAAAATATAATAACGTTAGTTCTGTGCCTGTAAATTCAGGAAAAAAAGGAGATTCTGACTCCTTTGATATCAATGTAATCCAGTGATTTTATAAAAGCCATGTGTTGCACCAGAAGTCTAGTTAGGAGCTGAATTCAAAGCCTTCGCTGTTTTAACGATTGTACTAGAATAGCGTTTAACAGATAAAGTAGCCGCCTGAACTGTAGCAATATATTAAAAGAAGCAAATTAACCTAAAGCTGGCCTTTTTGTCTAAAGGAAGCCATTTTACTAAGGCACTGTGGCAATTACGTGTTGCCTTCTGTCCAACAGTTTGTTACTTACAATTGTTATTCAATCTGTCAAAGTCTGATTTTTTTATGTGGGCTTCTTAAAAGGCAAAGCTAGTATACTGCCGGGGAAAAAATACCTCGACAATGAACTGTACCAGAAAAGGAAGTTTTTAAAGGGATAGCAGCTACGTTTAATGTAAAGAGCTCCTGAACCTTGAAACCTTTTATATTCTGCTTAATGAACTTTAAAACCGTAATGGCTAATCGAGAGGAGAATACCTCGATGCGGTGGAGAGCGTGCTTGAAAATAGCCTGCTGGGGGGAGAAGGAGACGCCTCAGCCTTAGGCTCAGGGGCTTTTCTCTGCTCGGGACGTAGAGAGGGGATTAGGCCGGGGAAGGAGGGCGAGATCCAAGCGGGTACGGGCTCGGGGAGGGTTGGGCGCGGGCCCCCCCGCCCGCTGCAGCGCTGCCCGCTGCAGGCAGCCAGGTGATGGCTGCTCCCTGGGCAGCTCCGCGTGCGTGGTGGCGCCCGACGGAGCAGCCTACAAAGGCTTTCCTCCGGCTCGTGAAATCCGCAAGAACCCCCCGCCACCACCCTTTCCTCCAGCTGCCCTCCCCGCGGAGGAAGCGAGGACGGATCCCCGCGTCTCAGCAGGGGTTTCGCCCTGCACGCTGCCCGGGGCCGCGGCGCTGCAGGAGCCGGGGTGTGCCGGAGGGTCCCGGGCCGGGCTGCACGCACCCGCCAAGGCGGAGGGCTGGCGCCAAGCCCTGGACCTACCAACGCTGACTCCCGGGCGGGCAAAACGCGTCTTTTCCATGTTAACGTGCTTTGCCTGAGAGTTCCCCCACTCCTTCTCAGCCTTCACCGCCGGCCACTGCCGGGTCTCAAATGTTTCTGCCTTTTTTCGCTCCACAGGTGGACAACGTACACGTAAAAAGAGATGCCCATACACCAAATACCAGATTAGAGAGTTAGAAAGGGAATTCTTCTTCAGTGTCTACATAAACAAAGAGAAACGCCTCCAGCTCTCCCGAATGCTCAATCTGACCGACCGTCAAGTCAAAATATGGTTTCAGAACAGAAGAATGAAAGAAAAAAAAATTAACAGGGACCGATTACAATATTACTCAGCTAATCCACTACTTTAAAACTCATAGCGTTTTTCAAGACGAGATTAAATTCAGATTTCGCCCTTGACAAGGTCAAGCCACGGGGTTACGTGGAGGAAGGAGGTGTGTATCTGACGGGACTAGAAGAATCTAAGGTTTTACACACATGTAAACCTACTCTGGAACTGCGATGATGATTTTTTATATATATATTTACATATCAACTGGAATCGATTTGATTTTGACACACATAGGATCCATTTCCAAACGTGCACGTCACCTCTGAGTGAGCAAAATCCATACCTCTTACCTTCCCAGGCACTGCGGCTCACCCTGCCACCGCTTTCGGCAGGCACAGGCGGGGACAGCCCTCCTCCATCCCCGAACTCGCCCACCCTCGGCCCTTTCTCGCCCCTGTGCTGCTGTGGAACAGCTGCCTGGAGATTGCCAGGTCGGGCTCAACCCAACCGGGACCATTGCAGAATATAAACTCTGAGAAATAATCTTTTGTTCTTTCTTAGAAAAATATCTGGGGTTAGAGGCAGAGTTCCATTGCTCATGGGTTTGAAATAAGAACTAAAGGACGGACACACAGAACTAAAGAAGAGGGGATGTCATGTCTACACCTTCCCGGGGCCAACCGCGAGTAGTTGTAATATGGATGTAGTGATGGTTATGATAGAGTTTCCTTTGGGGGTGTGGGGAGGGATGGGGGCAAGGGAAAAAAAGACCTAAATGAAAGACTTAATTATTTACTTTAAAAAATCAGGTATAAATTCGCCATATATCGTAAAGAAACAATCACTAAAAATAAAATTAGAAAAATTTAATTAGCTCTTGTTTTATTTATGACAACAGACTACGCGTTGCCATCTTTTTGGAGACAAATCATAGACAAATACTAAAAATAAATCGGCAAAAACCCGTGAATTTCATCATTTTAAAAGAAACAACTCCATGAAGGAAACTAACCTTATGGCTTCTGGCTCACAAACTTTCTTCAGGAAATACCTGTGGAGAACGACAGTTTAGCAAATACCACACAACACTTAATTGAAACTTGGAGTTGTGCAATGCACTAACATTGGATCATTAAAATAACTTGATTGCATGTTCGTTTAAAGGTGACTAGTGAGGAGTTTAAACAGAAGCCGAGCAATGTAAATATGGTAATTTTGTTGTTGTCTACTTTAAATGTCATGAGCTCTACTTTGTCGCCCAGTCGACGTATGCAAAGAATGGAGAGTTGTTTGGACTTATTTTAAATATCTATAAATATATATATTTCCCTGCAGGAACCAAAGCGTGAAAAAATGCAATTAAAAAAAAAAAAAGAAAAAAAAGGAAAATATTTAAAATTCTATATCAGTTTACAAAGGATAAGGTGTTCTATCGTTGAGGTAATTTGCTGTCAAGAATATCTGAATGTATATTTCATACAGGAACAGTGTTTTACAAGACTTGTAAATAATTAAAGAAAAAGGAACCCATGACCTATTTTGTTCGAATGCCTTTTTTTTTCCCCTGGTTGTTTTTTTTTTTGTTGGTGTTTTGTTGGGTTTTTTTATTGTTCCTTTGGGGCTAAAGGGTGTGGGATTTCTTTACATGTGCAACAAAGTGGTGATAAGAATGTTTTTGATTAATAAATTTTACCAAATGGATGTAACTTCTTTGTCACAATTCACAAAATGCAATATCTTTATATGACGTCACTGTTTTCAATATGTATCATCTATATGTATATACAGTTTTCTTTTAAAATGCAAAAGTATTTGGTTGCATGTATACAGTGGAACAGCGCACAAGGAAAATAAAAAAAAATGGAAACTTTATATTCTTACTCTGGTGTTACGTTACTGCATGTTCTTTTATCCGATGTAACTCTGGGACCCGAAATTCCTCATGACCTTGTTCGGTCATTTGGGGCGAATTACTCTTCTTTTGTGAATTTCGTCATTAAATCTTCTACTCTGGAGTTAACAAGTGAACCTAGGCTTGTTCGGGCATAGTTTCAGCGGGTCACAGGAAAAGGAAAATTAAGTGTGTTCGTAGCTTGCTACGTGTTAGGCCTTCTCCTTATCCTGCCAACGTTGGTGGGGCAAGGTCCTATGCTTGAGGGTTGGATGTGCCATTGCTGTTTGCTCCCTGCCACTTGTGTCCAGGAGAAATATTTGTCAGTAGCATTTGGGACACATTTTATAAGCTGGCACCAAAGGGGAGGTTCAAGCCAGCTGATGGATGTGGCCAGAATTTAAGAGTCTTAAGAAAATTCTTGTCTTTTGGGAAAAAAATCTGCACGGCAGTGTGGTGGAAATGGACTGTTTGAAATTGTCCTTGATCTCTAAAGCAGGGAGGGGGTGGACTGAGGCAGACAGTGGGGGGAGGAGGGCTGGAGGGAGAAAGTTGGAGGGGGCAGGGGAGAGAAAACCCCCAACTCCAAACGATAGCTGAGATAAGAATGTGTTTTGAGAAGACAGTTTGAATCTTTAATGTCGACCCTAATCCTAACCAGGAGAAGAAAGTGCATTCTGTTTTTGCATTGTTTACTGGCTTTGAACTTCTGTATTGCTTGGACATCACCCATAACCTTGAGGTGAAGGACTTACTGACTTTGGGCCTTTGTTGACCACTGCCACGGAGCCAGACAACGTTTATCCAAAGGGAATCTTGAAATATGAGGGGGAAAAGAGGAGACTTTGTTTGTTTGTTTGTCTAGTATGCAAGGGGAAATGCCAGTTAAAAGGAGACAGGCAGATGGATGGACAGACGGTGAGAGGGGGATAGAGATAGGGATGGAGAGCTGAATGGCAATGAAAGTTAAGCCTGCAAGCTTCCTTTCCTGGTTAAAAATTAACTGGTATTCCGAGCCAATCCCAGAGACAGTAAAAACATGGAGTTTCTGTGGTCGGGGTTTGGATTTCCTAGCCCAATAAAATCACATCCTCTGTGTTGCTGTGACATTGCGGCCATAAAAACTGTCCGTGACTTGTCCACTCGCCTGTACCAAATGCATCACTATAAAGGCAGCGGAGGTTCTTCCAGAGGTTTTTACACCGGGAGGTGAGCGACCATTGCTCTCCGCCGCCGCCGCCGTCTGTCCGTCCGTCCGTCTGCCCGCCCGCCGTCCTGCCGCGGGGCCCCGGCGGGCGGGCGGACGGACGGACGGACGGAGGGTGGCCGCGGTTTAGGGGCTGCTTTGCCACAAGATGGCGATCTTCAGATCAATGTCAAAGCCGCCCGGGGCAAGGGGAGCAGCCCTGCAAAGGGAAAAAAAAAAAAAAAAAAAAAAAATCTTGGCCTTTGTTCACTTTGCATCCCTGGAGCCACACGGGTAATTATTGCACTTACCGGGCTCCGCTGTACAAAAAGCCGCTCGGGATGCCGGGGGAGGGGGGAGACGCTGGGGCTCCTCGGTGGAGTTAAAGCCTCTGGGCTTTGGGTTAGGAAATGCGCGAAGGTAAGTGTTTTATACATCTACCGGCATGGAGAACGGCGAGGAGCGTGCAGTGACTGGAACGGTACCCTGCGATCTGGGGTGGCCCTTGCCCCGACCGCTGAGCACCGCGGAAAAGAACTGTAGGGAGGGGAAGGGATGCAAAAAGTTGGTGATTAGGGTGTGAAATAATATAGAAGGGATTTTCTAAGTTGCAATTGACCTTTTCTTTTCTCTTCTCTTCGTTTTGGCCAGCCGCGTGGAAAATCCACGTTATCTGGAAATATTTTTTCAGGGTAACTTGTAGCTTTCTTCCACTTATAAAAAAAAAATAAGTGTAGCATTGGAAATATTATGAAACTTGACATTTATGTGTGGAACAGTAGGTGTCTTCAATCAAATAGATCTATGGCAACACAGTCTGCAAATGACAGACAATTCTGACGATCTTATTAGTCTTGAACTATAGTTTAGTTAGGGTCGTTTGGTAACTTTAAAGGGTAGTCTGCTTCCTTGCAGCTGGACACAGATTGTAGTAAACAACTTTTGACATACTTACGCTAAAAACTGTTATTGTGATTGCATATTAAATCAATGTTCGTGCAAGACCAGATTTATATTCATATTTTCTTCTTTCTTTCTTTCTTTCTTTCTTTCTTTCTTTCTTTCTTTCTTTCTTTCTTTCTTTCTTTCTTTCTTTCTTTCTTTCTTTCTTTCTTTCTTCCTTTCTTTCTTTCTTCCTTTCTTCCTTTCTTCCTTTCTTTCTTTCTTCCTTTCTTTCTTTCTTTCTTTCTTTCTTTCTTTCTTTCTTTCTTTCTTTCTTTCTTTCTTTCTTTCTTTCTTTCTTTCTTTTTCTTTCTTTTCTCAGCACATTGCCGTAAACAAACAATAGCCACTCATTCTCGTGTGCTCAGGGCTGCTCTGGATTGTAGCTTTGAAACTCTACCCTCTCTACGAGTATCCCTAACTCCAGGTTACTTTTCATGCCCATAAAATTTTCACATGTTTTTCTTATGTCTCCATTTGAGAAGGGCGGGAGGGAAGGTGGTATTATATGGAGGAGATACTGGCTTGGCCACATATTTTAATACACGTCTTTCTTAGGACAGAGTTTTAAATATCTGTCCTGAAAAATGAAAAGTATTATTTTGTCTTTTCTCTTCTATGTATATAATGCCATATGCCTGCAGTATTTTTAAAATTGTGCTTCCAGGAAACTGTTGCAAGTGTAGTTAAAAGCACATGCTCAGTCGACAGAGAGCAGTTTTCAGATGATTATTGGAACCTATCGATTTCATCAAAGATGGTCCATTAAAAGCTCGGGGATGTTGATCCCTTTTGACTTCCCCTCAGCAATGCCAGGACGCAAGAAGCCACGTGAGAAGCAGGGAGATTTGAGGGTCCCTTTGCAACATTTCATTTTACACCAGTCAAGTTTAACTCCGCATATTTGATCAAATATTTATTTTTCCCCTTGTTGTTTCCCTGTCCCATTCAATACTTGGCTGAATAAATCAAAGGGACCCCAGCAGCAGTTAAAGCGCCCTCTGGTTACGAATTGTTTACTGACGGCCGCGGTCATAGGATAATATTTTAAAAAAACAAGCTTGTTTCTTACAATAACTGTTTATTATTTCACATTATTTGGGTTTGCATGTTTTGGAGGGAAGAGGGGAAGCCAGCTCAGTGTCTACACTGTGTTTAATTAATCGTGTACTCAACTTCAGCTCACATACCACATCCAAACCCCTGGGAGGCTTTTTCATAAGCTCAATGGGTTTGTGTTTTGTTGTCTTTTTTT
>VZTN01006726.1:41861-58485 GCA_013400515.1 Erpornis zantholeuca | reverse complement strand
CGACGGCAGGTACATGCGTTCGTGGCTTGAGCCTGTGCCGGGCTCCTTGTCTTTCCCCGGGTTACCTACCAGCAGGCATTACGGCATTAAACCTGAACCGCTGGCGGCCAGGAGGGCTGACTGTACCACGTTTGACACTCACACTTTGTCTCTCTCTGATTATGCTTGTGGTTCTCCTCCAGTTGATAGGGATAAGCAAAGCCACGAAGGCGCATTCTCTGAAAGCAATGGAGAAAGTGAGGCAAACGGAGAGAAACCGCAGATCGATCCAAGTAAGTGGGACGGCAAGGGTAATGGACTTCAGGGCTCTACGCCGGCCGCGGGGAGGTGTCGAGGCGCTGGGGCTAATTACGCGGCCGAGCACCGGCCGCTGCCGCCGCCGCTGCGCCAGCCCGCCGGGGTCTGCCATCTGCAAAAGCCAGCGCTGCCTTTCTCAGGCTCGAACGGGATCTAGGACGGCTCTGGCTTTCCAGGCTGAAAGGAAAACAAAACCCACCCTACAACTGCAACTTAAACAAACATTAAAAAAAAAAAAAAAAAGAGAGAGAGAAATGCAGTAGTCGCCCATCCCTCCTCCTGCCACCCCAGCAAACTCAGCAGGACGTGCTCACATCCTCCTGCCTCGCCGCGTTCCCAGGCGTGGGCAGACGCCAGGGAGAGGGGTGCCTAGAAAGCACTGGATGTGAATCTGATCTTTTTTGAGACGGCTCTCAGGCCAGGGCGGCTATTGCTGGGCTGGTGAACAGAAACCTCGCCGTTGACTTGGTTCCTCCCCTCCCCCCTTCGTCTCCTCGGTGGAAAACCCCGGGCTGGATGCTCCCAGGACTACGAGACTGGTGGCAGAGCGCCTCGGGATTACTATCGCGATTAACGCCGTGCGAATAAGGGTCCTAAGAGGGAGAGGGTTTAATTATGCCAGCTGTAGACTGACTAATTCTGTAGCTCCCTGGGTCTTGCCAGGGATGACACAGGAGAAGGTAGAAATTAAAAAGAGAAACAATTTCGATGACACGTTGATCTGGCTGGTCACTCCCCGGGCTGGCAGTTCGAGGTGTAGGGAGGCCAGGAAGGAGGGAGGGAGCTAGAGAGAGAGAGGAAGAGAGAGGAGGAGAAAGTATTTTAAAACTGTATGCTGCAAACAATAAAAAAGGCGAGGAGAGGCGGGGGCAACGGGGCTTTGCCGCGTCTAGTTGCGTGTGACCTCCCCATGTGTCTGTATTTTGGAGTCCATTGTGACTCACGATCCTCTGTGCCTGGGGAAATGAGAGCCGCGTCCTAAACACGAATACCGGGACACCTGATCAGCTGTTCCTGCGTGGATTTCNCCCCACCCTCCCCCTCAGCCTGAATTTCTGTTGTTTTCGTTGTAGATAATCCAGCCGCAAACTGGCTCCACGCAAGGTCCACCAGGAAAAAGCGATGCCCTTACACCAAGCATCAGACACTGGAATTGGAGAAGGAGTTTCTGTTCAATATGTATCTCACTAGGGACCGTAGATACGAGGTGGCCAGACTCCTCAATTTAACAGAGAGACAAGTGAAAATCTGGTTTCAGAACAGGAGGATGAAAATGAAGAAAATCAACAAAGATCGAGCGAAGGACGAATGAAGGCAACACGTTGGTTAAATTGAAAATGCATAAAGTGAAAGGAAAAAAAAAAAGAAAAAAATTAAAACAAACAAAAAAATCATCCCCTCGAGCCCTGCCATGCAATGCGTCTGGGTCCAGGCCTCATTTTTTCCCTTGGCAAATTCTGATTATGATTGTACAATGATAGTCACAGAGGCCAGAGTGCCAGGAGAGGTACAGTAAGACTTTTAATTTTCTAATAGGAAAGAAAAAGGGGGCATTAGCACGAAAAGGCTGTTTAACTGGCTTGTATAAATCTACCTGTTTCTTCACTTACAGAAAGAAAAAACAAAAAAAAGAAAAAACTACCTTTTCATAATGCACAACTATTTACGGACTGTATAGTTTAGTCTACGTAGTTAATTTTATTCGCTCTTTGCGTGGCAGAGAGATCTCTGCTCTAATACTTGAACACTGTGTTTTATTGTGGTAATTATGTTTGTGACTCAATTTATGTGCTTGGGTGCTGTACCGGATGTAATGGTGTAAGCTAGAATTCAATTTGAACTCAGGTTGTTTATTATAAAAATTGCATAGAGTATAGCTCTGTAGTGTATTAAGTCTTTTCTGTATAATTAGACAGTTAACCTTGGATTGTAAAATATATATATTATATATATCCCAATGCAAAATAATAAAAAAAAAGGTAGAAAAAAAGTTCGTTCAGGATGTCTGGGAATTACGGTTCTCAAAATATGAAGCAAGTCATTTTAGTATGCACAGTTGATATATATATAGTACTGTCTTTGTCGGTTGTATATATAATCTATATATTAAAAAAAAGTAAATAAACGGACTAGCTTAAATATTGTTTTTGCACCAGTGAGCAGTTAGCAGATTTCGGAGCTATACGTATATGTGAAAAGGGTAACTACCTATGGTTTATGTTTAAATTTTAATCAAATGATTTGATGGTTATTGTAATGAAGGTTAATTTTATTGATAATAAATTATACATTATAAAAACCTACATTTGGTTATTGTAAATTTGTATCGATTTAAAAAAATAAATCGGGGAAGTTATGTTGATGCAGAACATACACTGTCTATTTTGAAATAGTTACCTCATGGCCTACTGACCAAATCGTTGTGTTGAAATGATATTTAACTTTTTGCCAAATAAAATATATTGATTCTTTTATATTTTGTGATGTTTTAGCATTATTGAGGAGATGTTCTTCCACGGCACACCGAATTTCGCCAGCAGATGTGGCAGGGCTAGGGCAGCTGCAGAGGTGAGGCAAGGAGTGGTAGTATTTTCGAGCCAAGGCAAACCCACGGTTTCAGAAACGCAGCCCCCAGGTGATGTAAATTTCGGCTTATTTTCATCCTAAATGGACAGATTCAGGCCCTAAATGCCATAGCTTTTCTGAGGGTAGGCATTCCTTTCCCCCTTCCGAGTATGATGTGGTAAGCTGGTGCTTAGCAGTGTGAGGATGGAGCCCCTTGGATGGCAGCGGGGCACGGTGCCGAGCTAACGCCGTTTTAACAAAATTCGCCGGCGGGGCGGGGGAACTAGGACCAAACCAAAATGTCGGACGTTCTTTAGTGCGGACAATAATGTAAATCAGCTCAGACAGCGACATTTAAACTGAGATTGTTAATTAGCCTCTACCAAAAAATGTCCAGCACTAAGTGTGCTTCCACAATCTCTGTGATAAGGCTTGCCTTACCAGGGCGTTCATTTCAAATTCCCTGCTATAGATAATTGCCCATGCAAAATATGTTATTTCAAACGTCATCATCCACTTTTTTCCTCCTCCTGCCTTTACTTTTGGGTTTTTGGGTTTTTTCTTCCCCCATTTAAATGTCCCGTGGCAAATAAATACAACCCGTTGCATTTTACTAGCACTTCAGATTATATATGTATTTATAGATAGATATAGATACAGATAAAATTTTACTGACAATTATGGTAGAATTTATTGTGTCAATTTTAGTCGCCGATATAGCCAAAGGAAAGCGGTGGGCTGGCAACAGTCTACAGCAAAGAAGACGAAATAGTATTTATTTTTAAAAAAAGAAGGATGGTTTCTTTTGAGTGGAAGATTTCCATACACCCCCTTCCCATTCCACCTACCCCTCCCCCGCCGCCCCAAGCCAAACCAAGCTCAGCAACAAAAGAAAATAGCAAAGTCTGCGAGCTTGTTGAAATTTACCCTTGTTTTGGGCGGACATCTTACTGCTCAGAGTGGATATCCTCCATAACATGAATCGCAGCACAGCTCTGAACCACACCGACTCTTGTTTACAAATATGGCGAATAACAATAAAATCCTTCCTGTTTTACGAAGATACCTTTACATATATTTATATACGTATATATATATATACTTAAAGCAAAATAGGAAGAAACATGCTTATGGTCTTGGCAGAAGTTGTTGTTAGGAAAATTCAGAGCCATACTACAGTGCAATAAAAGAAAATGACTGCTGTAACCGTTTATGGGGTGTAAAACGCTGCAGGGCTAAAGACAAAACTTAGGGAGCCGGCAAGAAGTTTACAGATGTGCAGAACTGTGGGAGGAAAAAAATGCTTTCGACTTCACCTTAAAAAAGAGAAAAAAAGGAAATAAATCCGAGGTAAGATTTGATGAGTTCTAATTAGCAAAAGGGAGCTCGTTCTGGCGTGCACACACAAAAAAACCCCTAATTGATCCCTGAGCCAGTATTTGGGGATACTGGGACGCCCTCTGTTGTTGCAGACAGAGGCAACTTCAAAGAATCAGCATTAAGAGTGTGTAATAAATGACGGGTCTGCAAACTGTCTGGAATTCGGCTCTTAATGAGTTTACAACTGTCCAGCCACAATTAAGATTTTCTACAAAAGCCTTTTCATTTGTTTTGTCTGGCTGTTTTAGATAAAGCGGGAGAGCGGAAATAACAACCTTTTATTGGCCTTCCCGTGCTTAAATCCAGGCTGNGCGCTGTGAGCCCGCGAAACAGCGCCCGGCCGCCCTCCGCCATCAAGCGCTCGGCCGCCTCCCCGACAGCTCCTAAAATGTCGACTTTGTGGGAGCATAACTGCGCTTGGAAGCGCTGGGTTGGTTTTGACAAAGGCCGATAGGTTCGAGGGTGCTTTTCTCCCTCATATCTTCGAGTTTTTTCCCACTTTATGCCTCCGACCGGGCGCCGTTCGGGTGGCATTTACCGCCTGGCCACGCTCAGAGCACTCGTGGCAAAAGTAAAGCTTGATCTGCACCAAGGACATACCGTGCATTTATTATTCTCAAAATACCGAGACATTTCCGATTATGTGATAGAGACGGAGGGAGCCCTGGCACCGAACTGCCAGCTCCTCTTTCCCTCCCTTGCTCCAAACCCTTGCTCTTCTCTGGTTAAGCTCTGAGCCTGCAAACAGGGTATCCTGGTTTCCCGAAAGGCTGGTGTGAAATGAAATATTGGGAGAAAGGGGAATTGAAGGGTTCGGGCAGGATGTAACAGGGTCTCCCCGGCTCAACCAGGGAGCAGAGCACCCAAAGAGATTCACCTTTGGAGATCGGGGGCCAACCGATGGATTTTCCAGTGCCCTTGTCCGCTCCGCGTGGCTCAGACACAGCCGTGCGGGAAACCGGCAGTGCCGCAAAAATCTCGTTTGAAAATTATTTACCGGCCGGTAAAATTCTTCAACAGCTGTCTTTGATACAAATAAAAGCCTTGCTTGTGTCCGAAGCAATTTCAGCTCTGTGGGACTCGTTGTGATTATATTACACAGATGTGAGAAGGCTGATGCTCTTCAAACTTGACGTGTCTCTCAAAGTCATTCCTAACTTGTTCTCGCCGTCTATTTTTTTCCCTCGAATCGTTTTCCTATTATTTTTTGCCGCTTTGCTTTTGTTGGCTCCCGCGTCTTGAGAATGAGGCTTAGTGTGGAGTTGTGGAATATTTTCAGATGCCAATTGCCAAAAGAGACGGGGGGAAAAAAAGTAATTGGAAGGAAAATAAATGCAGGAGGAAAGGAAGCATAAAATATGGGCTGGAGTATAAACGTTGTATTTTGTAAGTTTAAGCCAGACAACCAAACAAATCGCTGCATAGTACTCTGTAACAGAAACACTTTCTCTACATCTTACATATATTTTCTTAAGTCAAAGCCAATCTCTTTATATCGAAATTCAGCACTGGGGAGGAATGCACTGAGCTATTTTTTTCCCGCACTGGTTCAAAGATTTAATTCTTTCTAGGGATAAAGGCTAACAGCCACTCCCTGCTTTCTAACAAGAGCCTTCCTATCAAATGTTTGTCTACAATGGCATTGCTAAAGTTATTATGATTCATTATTTTTTTCCTTGGGCAGTAAAATTATACTGAAATTAAAAAGTGTTTATGCATCGTCATACTAAGTAATAACTTGGCACAGCACGTTCCATTATAATAGTGGATAAATTATGGTGAGAACAGATTCCAAACCAACAAAATCTTCTCTAGTATGAACCACATCAAGATACTGCTTTGTACACAAGCCATAATCATGTAGTGCTCCCAGGTCGCTTATAACTTACGAGCACCGTTTTATCACTACATTTTACTTCCTGGAAAAGCTCAGCGGCAAAGAGGTGTAGTCCAGATCTTACAAGGAAAAAAACCATTACTATTAATCCCTCCTAGAGAATTATTTTTAAAGTGTGTGAGAATATTGCCATGACCAAAAACTTGAAATCTGCTCCTGTTCACCCTTTCCCCGATTGGAAAAAAATAAATTCAAATGAAAAGCGCATTTACAGGCACGGGGATCTAACCTGACCTTGTAAGCGAGAAAACAAGATATTTCAGAGGGTGTCTCAGAACCAGTGTTATGCCTAACTCACAGACGGTGAGGGAAGTCAACAAGGTGGCAGGGACCCATGTCTAGGGGTCCTTCTAGCATTTATTCAGTGAAGGCTTTTTGACAAATCTAAATGGATGGCAAGGAAAAAAAGCTGAAAGCAAAATACATTTTTAAAAACCGTGGTGGCAATAAACACACATAAAGAAAGAAAAAAAATACTTAAATGTGCAAACTGTAGAAAATCAGAGAGCTTGAAATACAACCACACAGACAATCTATTCGGTCCTACGCTATCCATATTTAAGTCTAGACACTGGTTATATTTGCTGTTTCTTTCTTCTTGCATCTTGGTATGTTGTCACCAGAGGAGCAATTTATTGGTCTAATGTCATCTACTCCAGCCTCTTTGATCTTCTTGGTCGTCGTCTTGTTTGCATCGCATTCGTTTAAGTTCTTGGGCCTCTATTCCTTTGCAGCAGCCTCTTCTGCCGGCATGTTTCCACACCGTGATTGCGACCGCAGGGATACTGTCTAATATGAGTGAATTGGAAGAAATAACCGAAGGGGCTCTTTCGGCGGCTTCTCCCTTATGCCTGCGAATAATAACTGCGTTTTCACGTACTTAACACTTGGCAAACATTTACATACATCCGCCACATCTGCATCCTCTGAAGCACCAGTATCTCAGGGATCTGGCTTTCAAGAATTGACTTGCTTCTGTCAGTAACCTGTATTCACGAGGCTGCAATAACCACGCATAAAGGGTGCCAAAGGGTGCTCGGGTGTGCGTGCCGGGTGTGTGTTGGAGGTGTGTAGGGGGGGAGAGGGTGCTCCACGTTTACAAAACATAAAGTTTAGGGTCCGTGCGAAATATCGCCAAGAACAATTTTAACTGGTGAGAAAGTCTTTGTACAAGGGGCACCAAACTATAATTGAAAGGAGAATTTCCGGGGCAATTCCATTGTGCTTCTTCCAGTTTATGATGTGCAATACAGGCAGGCAGTAAAAGCTGTCTTTACCAGGACTCCCTGTCTGAGGGAAGGAAACTCATTTTACGATCCGTTTAAAGGAAGGGCACGGAGCAGCATCCTCAATGGAGAGCCATTCGCATTGTTGGGGAGCCCAGTGTTTAGAAAAGCAGCAACTCTCCCCGTCACCCGCGCGTACCGCTGCCGCCTCACGCTCTGGACTGCAAGGTATGTAGGGCGGAAAGGTAACTCGGGCAGTAAACAGGCGGCGGCAATTTGAAGCCATTTGTAGGCGATTTCTTAAACTCTGGAGTTCCGGTTTATTCTGCTTTTTCTTCTTGAGACGTTCAGAAAGTTGAGTCCTCAATTTTTAAAATTCTTTTTGCCATTTTTTGTGGCGGCCGGTGGGGTTTTTTATTTGGTGTGTTCTGCTGCTGGGTGGGAGTATTTTGTTTGGTTGAATGTCGTTGTTTGTTTGGGGGTTTGGTTTTTTGTTTGGTTGTTTTGGGTTTGGTTTTTTTTTTCTCTCCTTTCCCCGTGGAGGGCGACTGTGATTTTTTTTTTTCCCTGCGGGGCTGACTGCTAGGAAGCGCCTTGATTTCCAAAGCTCGGCACCCCTCGGGACCGGAGGGGGGTGCCCTCGCAAACCCTGTTGCAGGGTTGCCGCCTGCTTCTTTCCATTACGAGAGGACAACGCGGGGGGAACGAGCCACCTCCTCTAAACTTTATATATATATATNGTCGGGCCCCGGCCGGCACCACCTGTGAGGCGGGCGGGGATTGGCGGGCGGCGTCACATGACCGGTCACGTGCTGCGGGCAGCTCAGTCCAAGAGAAAATGGGGTTTGGTGTAAATCTGGGGGTGTAATGTTATCATATATCACGCTACCTCGTAAAACCGACACTGAAGCCTGCCGGACAACAAATCACAGGTCAAAATTATGAGCTCTTCGTATTATGTGAATGCGCTTTTTAGCAAATATACGGCGGGGGCTTCTCTTTTCCAAAATGCGGAGCCTACTTCTTGCTCCTTTGCAAGCAACTCCCAGAGAAGCGGCTATGGACCAGGCGCGGGTGCCTTCGCCTCCTCCATGCCCGGCTTGTACAATGTGAACAGTACCATATATCAAAGCCCGTTCTCTTCCGGATACAGCCTGGGCTCTGATGCCTACAACCTGCATTGTTCCTCTTTTGATCAGAACATTCCCGTCCTCTGCAATGAGCTAACCAAACCCAGCTGTGAGAAAGCGGAGGAAAGCAACCTGCACAACCAGGCTGAGCCTAATTTCCGGATATACCCCTGGATGAGGTCTTCAGGTAGGGGCGAGCGGAGAGGGCTCGGAGCCGTGGCAGCCAGGCAAAGCGTGTCGCCAGGATTACTGTCAGCACAGCCTTTATGGTTTTAATTATAGCCGAGGCGCCATTGCGTAGAAAGCCCGTGGCATTGTATGTAAATGAGTATCATAAAACTTTTTATTGCCCAATTAATGGGTTCTAGCCTCGTAAATTTATTTAACTCCATTTGCTATGGAATTTTAGCATTGAGTTGATTTGCGCTGTTTGCTATGAAAAATCGGCGAGTTGGCTGCGGGCTCCCAGAGCCCCCACGGGTAAGCGTCTTCCCTGCCCTGTTGTCGAAGTTGGGAAAAAAAATCCCGCTCGCTGGGGAAGGCGGAGGGGACGGAGGCGTTTAGGACCGAGGGACGGCATGTTGAGGGCTTTGCCAGCCCGCGTTGTCGAGACGTGCCACTCTCGTTCCCCCTGCCCTTTCCACGGAGATAAGGATCTATAGAAATGTACTAAACAGGAAAACGGAGGGGGGAGTGGGGGGGGGCTGAGGGACGAGAGTGTGTGTGAAAAAGGAGAGCTCTCTTCTGGAGCTAAATGCTATGTATTGTTTACGATCCAGGCGGGATGGGTGGGGGGGAGCCCACGACATTAAAATAAAATAAATACGGCCCAGCCTTCCAGCTTTTTATTTCCCCTTGCGAAACGTGAAAGTCTGGAAGGTTTTAGGGAAATACATCGCCTGGGGGAAAAGTTCCTCCTCCCAAAAGCAATTTCCTCCCCCACCTCCTCTCCTGAATGCTTTCTCTTCACTTTTTCTAGGTCTCGAGCAACTTAATTTTTGCCCTGCCTGAACAGGGCAGATCGTGTGGCTGAAATGTCTTTGTTAGGGCAAAGTGGGGGGCGGGTGGAAGTTGAAGAAGGGGATCGTTCACTCTGGCTCGGCCACTTTTTTGTTTGTTTATTTATTTATTTATTTATTAAAACATCAATAAGAAAAATAAAAAGAGAAAACTTTCCACTTCTCTTCTTGTTTAACTCCTGGCCGTGTGTGTCCCTGTTTTCAGGTCCAGATAGGAAGCGAGGGCGCCAGACCTACACCCGCTACCAGACCTTGGAGCTGGAGAAAGAATTCCACTTCAATCGTTATCTGACTCGGCGGCGAAGGATAGAGATCGCCCATGCCCTCTGCCTGACGGAGAGGCAGATCAAAATCTGGTTCCAAAACCGGAGGATGAAGTGGAAGAAGGAGCACAAGGAGGAGAGCTCCAGCACCCCGGCTCCCAACGAGCCCACGTCAGCAGCCGCCTCTGTCGAGAAAGTGGAAGAAGACGAAGAGGAGGAGGACTAAGGAGTCCCACTCGAGGAAGTGATCTCTTAGAATAGTGTATGCACATGACAGTTGGAAAAGCTCCCTTTAAAGAAAAAAAAAAAAAACAACCAACAGACTTACTGTTTTTATTAAAAAAAAAAATCAGTTCTCTTTAATAATCATCTTGAAAGCGAGCATTTGCAAACATGAAAACATTTCTTGAGTTGGTTTTCCAGCCTTCTCTCCACTCTCCCACACTCCCCAAACTTGCCCTATGCCGAACCTTTCGGTTATATCTCCTAAGAGCATCTAACAATCAGTTTGGTTTTTTTCTTCATATACCCAAACCTGTGTGGGCTTCTTCAGGGGACATTTCAGTGGGAGAATTGCTGCTTGCACAGATAGTATACCATGACCTTCCGAAGTAACTACCTGACTCAATAGTCCCAATCATGTGTAAGGGGAAAAGTGCATTAGGCTCACATTAAGAAAAACTACCTAATTTTGAATAAGTAGCTCTGCACTTCTCTTTTTGTTTTCTTTTTTTTTTTTTTTAATTGTTGTTAGAAAAGTATCATAAGTAACAGCTACACTAACAAAAAGGTTAAACAGCAAGTAAGGGGGGAAAAATGTTCCACAAACCACTACAATCTACAGCAATTATTTGTACTACCTATTTTCCAGACTACCTAACTATGTATCTTGCTCTGCCTACCTATCTTCGAAAGTATACTGTATTTTAGTAGTCAAAATGATGTTACAAGATTACTAATGTGAATCGCAAAATGCTTTTAGACATGTAAGTGTAGTCGTTCGAAAAGCACGCATCAATAGCTTTGGTATAGAATTTGGTACCGAAAAGTCTGAATATATTTAAATTTAAAATAATATATTTATTCCAAAGCAATTATAAATGAAAACCATATGCTGCAATATATCTTTGTTCTCAATTCTTTGCTATTCCGAGAGAGGAAGCAAACACACGCCAATATTGTACAAAGCAGTTTAATATCTCCCGTTGGCTTCTACCTTCGGCTGCTTCTGCTAAAGGCCGTTTTCTTATTCTATGTTGATCTTACTTAATACAGCGGAATGTGTTCTTTGAAAGTGAATTTAAATGATCATGTAATCACCTTTTAAAAAAATATCCACAAACTGTTTGTCCTGATTATCTGAACGTGTTAATATGTAATACCATGAATTTTCCTACAATAGCAGATATTGTAATTTTTTTTGTCATTTATATTCGTCTTGAACCTCATTTGTAAGATCATGTCATAAATTGGGAAGTATGTAATTAATTTGGAAACTTTGTAGCATGATGTATTGTTAAGAACTCTGTATAAATCCGTCTTGAAGGTTTGGCTAAAGTTTATTCACAAATTGTATGTTACAATGTGTTTCAATGTGTTCGTTGTGAACATTTGGATATGCCGTGTAAGTATTGGAAGTGGGAAAAAAAATGTCTGTGAACTCTCTTTGAAAGTGATACCGTGTTCAACTATCACCCACGATAAATGTGTTTTATGTTACACAGAAAATAAATATGCTTGTTGACAATGAATTGTGTTTCTTTATTAAGGAACCAGTTAGAGGGATGCATCAAAAAATATATTACATAGACAAATAAAGAAATTACACCATCTAAACATTTTTTTTTTTTGTAATCAGAAAGGGGAAAAAAAAATCCAAGGTGATGAATTGATAGGAATCAGTCAATATCTCTATCTCGACTTCATGATTTTTTTCCCTAGCGTTGATTAATAAAGCGGAAAGCCTTCTTTATGGGAGAGCTTCCTTCCACCGTGTTCCCGTGTCCTCTTGCAGTCATAACCCCAGTCCAGACGATCGGCGATCAAGTCGAAATCGCATGCAGTGAAAGAATATTTTGTAATGAACAGAAAGTGCAATGCGAAACTTCCAAGTGTAAATGATCTGATCGGGTACATGTGTGGTTTGTGTGTGCGGCTTTTGGGGGCCAGGGGGCATCACGGTGGCACGAAAATGGGGAAAAATTGCCTCGCTTTAGAAAACGTCTCATTTTTGTCAGGTACCACGTAATGTCAATGAGAGCTAATATTTCCTCTTTTCCTTTATTTTTAATTAAAAAAAAAAAAATCTAACCCGAAAACTCCCTTTATTCGGCCGGGTAAATACAGGTAGATCTGGAGCATTATTTGTGCTGAAGTTCCCTTTTTTCTACTGCACTCCATTCCTGGTCAATGTACTAATTGTAGTTTTAATAAAATTAGTACAAAGTCCAGGTCTTTTAAAAAACTCCAGGGCTGCCTCTGTGGTAAGATGGCGCCTCTCTAAGACCTGCCTCTTCTTAGTGATGAGGAAAAGGCCATAAATCCGTTGTTGTTTATGAAAATTTACAACTTTGCAATACAACTTTATGAGTTGTTCGGTTTTTCCATTGGTCGTTGTCGGTCATGTGGATGGTAACCGTGAACATGAACTTTTTTATAATTTCCCTTGCGAGAATAGAGCCGCATTCTTTTGCTGAGCTCTGTCCTGCTTCGGATCTCTCTGGCTTTCAATCCCCATTTCATTTGTTCTTTGTAAGGCAATAGTGAACAAAGTGTGCGGAGGTTCGGCATAAGCAGCCGCCTAGAACACAGATCCGGGATGGCAATTTCCAGTTCCCCCGCTGGAAGGTGTGGCATATTGGATTCAAAGCACTGGCGTGGCAGATTTTCAACTTGCAACCTGGCTAATTTCCTGCTTCTTCTGGCACCAAAAGGAGGGCGATTCGTCTCCTGTGCAGCCAAAGCGACAGCTGTCAAAGTCGCAGGGGCTCCTGTGAGCCAGAACCTAAAAGGTGAGAAATGTATATGACACTACTGTAAGCAGGGAAAAATGGTTTAATACGTTTAAATATTAGACATGTGCAATTAAACCAAATGGAAACGTTACCGGCCAAAAATAGAGATGGCTGCAGCTCAGTTGATTTTGACTTAATCAGTGCATGCAAAAATATGCCTAAATAAAATGTTTATTTTCTGTGATTTAGCAAGGAAGTAGTGGATTTTTTTTTTTTTTTCCACGAAGTTGATTTCTTTTTTAATTAGCCAGGAGTATGTTGTGACATTCAAGTTATTTTCTAATAATTCAGTTTTACAGCATCAGTGGAGGGGAATTTTTTTTTCCCAGCACTAAGGAAAAAATGTGATATCTCCAAGCATTTTTTAATATTAATTCGCAGCATTAACTCATTAACTTAAATTTCATTTGCGGTTGACGAAATTTAGATGTAATGTATTTTTTACTATTTCATAAAAAAACCCAAACAGCACAATGTCTCGTAGATTCTCTGCCATGTCCGGGAGGAAGATTATTTCTAGACGGGGGGCAACAGCGCGAATGTGCCTTAGATTTTTTTTATCAGATCAAGCGTTGCCTGCATAAATCCCTTGCCCCGCCGTGCGTCCGTTCCCGGCGGTTCGCGGCGTGGGCGGCTTGCGCGCCTCTGCTGCGCGGAGCGGGCTTCTCTTAACCCATTTCAGCGCCGGAGACGGAGCTTTCCCCCCCTTTCTCTCGTTGTTGTGACTGTTACGGTGCGGCGCTGGGGCGGGGGGCACCCCCCGCCGCGAAGCCCGGCTGCGCTCCCGCCTCCTCACGGCTAAGGAGCTGCTCGGAGGGCTTTAAGCGGCGGCCCCGGCTCTGCCTGTGCCGCCGGGCTGATAAAGCACTGCATTTGCATTGCATTGCGGCATCCGCCGGACTGGAGCTGCAGTGAGCGCTGGATTATTTATTGCGGGGCCGCGGGTGCTCAGTGCTGCCACGGCGTGGCGGGATGGCGGAGGCGGGAGCGGAGTGGAGCGGCCCCCGCAGTCCCTGGAAAAGCAGCGCTGGCAGCCTGCGCAGCTCGGGGCAGCCCAAATAAAAAATCAAGATGGCAAAAAAAAAAAAAAACAACAAACCAACAAAAAAAAAAACAACCCCAAAAACCCCAAAAATCCGGCCTACCTTTTTCTGTGGGAGTATCGGAGCTCGCTCCCGGGCAGGATCGGCTCTGCCCACTCCACTTCCCCTCCGCTTGTACCTCGGTGTGTGTCAACTGCAAGTTACCACGGTGGGAGCCGGCGGGGGAGGACCCGGCCGCGTCCCCCCGGCCAGGCTCCCTGTACCCCGCCAGTCTAAACAACGCTCCGCCTTGCCCAAACTGTTTGGATTAGGAGCTATTAGTTAAAGGTTGGTTTTGATGACGCTGGCGAGCACGGGAATGATTTGAAAGTGGTTTTATATACGAGGAGAAGGACGCTTTAAAGCTTAAGAGGGTAACTACCCCCGCACCTGTATCCGAAAGTGGCTGGGGTCGCGGACGCGTTTTCGGCGGGAGGAGGAAGGCGAAGTGTTCTGTGAAGGAGGTTCTGTGGGTGCGTGGAATTACGAAAACAAATAAACGGGGTGTGAAATACACAGGTATCGCTAAGTGTGGCTTTGTTGCGGTGGCAAAATGCAGCGGGTAGCTTGCTTTCTGCTTTCCAGAGTGGGGACGGGAATGGTGAAGGAAAACTGCTGCAAAATGTGCCCAGGCAGGGCATTTCCTCGGCAGACCTGGGGGGTAGCAGATTATTGTAATTCGGGGTTTTCTGGGGTAGGGGGAGGAGCGGAAAGGACGCCTGAATGTGACTGAAGCAGAGATTGCAGTGCAGATTGTTTAGCTGTCACTGTAACTACTCTAACACGACCCAGTCAGGCAAACGTGCACATTTAATTCCTTTTCGTATTATGGGATCAAAGAAGAAATATTTTCGCTGCCTGCGGTCGGGGTTTCACAACTTGGTTTGGACGCAAACAGTAACTTGAAAAACGGGAAAGAAACAAAAAGAAACGGGGGGGGGGGGAAATCAGACTGTGACCGGTGCTATAAAATGTAAATATAACTAAGCCTGGAGCGATTTTTACTTTAAATTTTGTTTTGGTCTTTGTGTGATGGATTTAAACCAAAGATCGTCTGTCCTCAACTTTTTAGAAGTAAGGCCGATGGGGTTTGCTTGTCCCGGGTGTAAATTTTTTCATGGTGCGTTTTCGATCTGACCTAAACTGGAGAAAATACGCTCTTTTAAAAGCCTTTTCGCATTTAGCGTGCTGTGTATGTGTGCTTACTTGCTGGTGTTTCCTCCTTTTTAAACTCTATTCTCACTGACTAAAAAACCCCTTGTTTTTCCGGAGAAATCTGCTTTTCAGGAAATACGTGTTTCTGAAATGACCTCTCAAAGCATGCAGCTAGTGAGCTGTAATTCTACCAGGTGTGTTTGTTGATTAGCTGGCCTGAAGAGGTTAAGGAAGTTGAAAAAAAACCCAAAGGCAATCAACATCTGAATGTGAAAGTCCAGCTGAGACTGCAAACAATACAAACTATTGTGGAGCGATGTTTTAACTCACTACTGTTTTATAGGTATCGTAATCTGCCCCGGAAATGAGACAAATAGTCTCCCAACAATAACAACAAAACTCTCCTTTGAAAGCTGCTTTAGGAAACGGGGCTCGTACCAATGTCACTTTACGTGACAGAGCGCGTTTAAAATTAGTCTATTCAATCTGTTGTAATGGGCACGGATTATGAGTAAACACATCTTGGAATGAACAGCCTCATGTTATCTGCAGGAACCGCAGGGTTACGGCTGAATTAAATGCGCATCAGCAAATTTCATCAGCACTGTTACTGTCCGAGCCCTGGGCCAAGAATTATATTTCCGCTATGGGGTAACTGCCATATTGAAAAATGAAGGTGGAAATGTTTGTTTCGTGTATTGTTCTTCCCCTCTTAAATACACACATCCACGTTTAATCAAATTATTGGGAGCAACAACGAAACCGATTGGCTTCTGCTGACTCATTAGCGAGGTTATATTAATTAGGAATAGTCTTACTGTTTTTGAATTTGAATGTTTGATTCCCTCGGCTCTACTCTAGCGAGAGGGGGGTAGACTTGTGGAGAAGAGACACATGGAACTTTATCTGGGCTGCCGGGGGGCGCCTGGAGCCCATACAGCTCCTCCGGAGGCCTCCTCGGGCACTTGGTGCAAATCAAAAATCCCACTCCCCAGAAGGCTCCCACCACAACCTCCTAATTATGGAGATGTTAATTAATGTACGAGATATGTTTCCCTGCAGCATGCCTTAGCCTTTCTCACAAAAGCTGAGTTCGGCGCCGGGTCGGGCTCCCTGAATTCCGAAGGGAAGCCTTAGTGGAGGGACAGTTTTTGACTGAATTGATAAATAAGTACGTTTTAAAATCGCTTAAAAATTCTTGGATGCGGTTGTGGCATCGCGATGGCAAAATGGAGAGAGGCCGGACCCCCCCAGCGCCCCACGCTGCGCGGGGCTCCGCTCCCCCTTTCACGTGGTCCCTCCGCTCCAAAGTTTCCCTCCGCAGCATCCTCCACTGCCGTCTCCTTCCCTCCCTCCTCCTTCCCTCCACCGGAGAGCCGGGGGCGGTTCGCCCACCCTTCCCACGGACTCCCTTGCCGTGGGGCCTCCAACTTTTAAGGGCGCCCCCCTACACGCACCTCCAGCAGCCGGGGGGGGTGTCCCCGTTAGCCGCTTTCCCACCGCCCGCGCTGCCGGGAATTATCACTCTTACTGTTGTTATTATTATTGGATTATTTTCCCGCGGAGGGGCGGTGCCGCGGCGGGGGCGCGGCCGGT
>VZTN01006726.1:27374-39397 GCA_013400515.1 Erpornis zantholeuca | reverse complement strand
AAAAAAAAAAAAAAAGCCTCCAGGAAACCAGAGCAGCTTCCCCCACTCCCCGTGATTGTGCCTGCAAAAGGAGGCAGAATATACTAATCACTCTTTCTGGTCTGAAATCACTGGGCCCTGTCCAATGCGATCGTTTTGTCTTTACTTCTACAGGTACAGTATATGGAACACATGGGAGACGAGGGAGGCAAACTTACACCAGATACCAAACGCTAGAGTTAGAGAAGGAATTTCATTTTAACAGATACTTAACCCGAAGACGACGCATTGAGATTGCAAACGCTCTCTGCCTTACTGAACGCCAGATTAAAATATGGTTTCAAAACAGGCGGATGAAATGGAAAAAGGAAAACAAATTCATAAATTCCACACAGCCCAGCAGCGAAGAAACAGAGGAAAAGTCAGGGGAGTAGAACCATGTTTAATAAACGCTACCAGGCCTTTCCTTAGCGCTTACTGCTACTATTACTATTATTATTTACCTTGTGTTCCTTCTGCTACTGAAATCCTATAGGTTTGTCGCAGTCTATTAATCCCCAAAAGGTTAAAAGATGTACATTTGCAAGCATCTGTGACTTATTTTAATATATGTGGAAGCCCCAGCTTTTGAGCAACAGACATGTATGTATGTAACCACCTTCTCAAAGCATATAATGGTGTTGCTTAAAGTGTTAGAGAATTGGCCCAAAATTTTAAATATTTGAGATGAGCATCCCTGTGTGGGCAAGTGTCCCTGGTGTGGTTGTGTGAGAAAAGATAAGCAAATTATTTTTAATCTTTTTTTGAATTAGAAATGTTCATATTGTAGAAAGACAAGAGATTTTAGAAAATATTTGGTTTATGTTTTTTCTAGCTCCCGCTACGGCGGGTCATCTTGTTATGCTGTGTTTGGGAGTTTGTGATCTGCAGGGGGAAAAAAAGTTTTAGTTATGTATAAGATATTTAAATAGCAAAAGGAAGAAAAATTCTTTTAAAAAATCGTTGTATAAATCCCTGTGTATAAATTTTCAGTTAAAGTGAAGATGAATTGCAGGGAGATTCTTTTTTTTTAAATGTCGCTAAACTGCTTAATCTGCACTACTAGTATTAAAGTAAAAACTCGGTGTTAAACTTCAGGGGAAGCGAGGGAAGAGGTTTTGAAGCGGGCAATTTTCTGTGATTGCCGTTGAGCTTACGCTGAGGTTTTGGTGAGCTCAGCTCTACACTGAAGGGGCTTGAATTATGGACTACATTTCTTGGGGCTTCGTGAGCTTAGATCGATCTTTTTTTCTTTTATCTCTCTTTCTTTTTCTCTTTCTTTCTTCCTCTCTTTCTTATTTAAAGAGAAGGTCTTATTAACTCGGGGATTTTCTTTCCTGCTTCTGCGGTATCTTAATGTACATTCGCATTACTTAGCACTGGAAAAAATAAATTGGTACTCTGAAGAAAAATAGCTGCCAGAAAATGCTTCCACTTAGAGTTCTGTAAAAGTAAAATAAGCGCAGCAAAAACATTGATTAATATATATGTTATACCTCTCTATATTATATTGCCTGTGCATGAGTGTGCATGTGAAGCTGTGTACAAATGCACTCGTATACGCATCGAGGCTCTTTTGTTTGGAAGGCAGCACAATTTGGGCTACCACTCTAAATGTTTTAAAAGCCAAATCTGGAGAATATAATGCAAAATGGCTACCGCCGCATTTAGAGGGTTTTTTTCCTTCCGAGAGTCGATAAAATAACGGCGGCCGTAAAGTCGCCTGGAATTTGACCCCCTAGTTGGAAAAACGCTGCACGGTATTTATCTTTAATAATTAGATATCTGCCATTGCACACCGGCAGGACCCGGCTGCCTCTCAAAAGCTCCGGCACGGAAATAAGTGTGGGGGCAAATTATATATACATATATATATATATGTAGAAGGGACATAAACCTTGTCAGCACCCGAGGACGGATCGTATAGGATTTGTGAACTGGTGTAAATAAGCCTCGCACGGAGGAGAAGGCAAGCACAAAGCGGAGCGCTCTCTGCACACCCATCTCTCCGGCGGCCGGCTTGGAGGAGCAATCTTTGCCCACCCCGCAGCCTCNCGGCGCGCACGGGAGGCGCGCCCCGGGCCGCCCGCGCCCTCCCAGCTCCCCCACCAGTGCACGAGTTTACCTCTAGAGGTCATCAGGCAGGATTTACGACTGGACAACAAAAGCACGTGATGTGAAGCCGTACCCCATATTTGGGTGCCTACGTAGGAGGGAACCAAGTACATGTCCCAGTCATTTCCATAATTCATCATAAATTGTGCAAGGGTGCTATAGACGCACAAAACGACCAAGAGCCACAAATCAAGCACACATATCAAAAAACAAATGAGCTCTTATTTTGTAAACTCATTTTGCGGTCGCTATCCAAATGGCCCGGACTACCAGTTACATAATTATGGAGATCACAGCTCGGTGAGCGAGCAATACAGGGACTCCGCCAGCATGCACTCCGGCAGGTACGGATACGGCTACAATGGCATGGACCTCAGCGTCGGGCGCTCTGCTTCCACCCACTTTGGTGCCAATGAGAGACCCCGCAGTTACCCGGCCAACACCACCTCTGCCTCGACAGAGCCCAGGTACAACCAGCCCGCGACGTCTTCCCACTCGCCTCCCCCTGACCCTCTGCCCTGCACCGCCGTGGCCGGTTCGCCTGTCAGCGAGAGTCACCACGGGGTGAAAAACTCCCTCGCCAACTCCACCAGCACTTCGTCCAATTCCAGCAGCAACACGCACATCAGCAGAGACGGGGTTGGCACCTCGTCTGGGACTGAGGAAGACACTCCAGCAAGCAGCGAGCAGGCAAGTGCCCCGACCGACCAAAGCACAGCCCAGCCTTCACAGCCCCAGATCTACCCCTGGATGCGAAAACTGCACATAAGTCATGGTAAAGCAAATACCCTGTTCTTTCTTTATTTCTCTGGAGGAAAAGGAGGATTTAATGTAAACCGGGTGGCTGCGCCGAGCAAGGTCGGGGAGAGGGGGAGAGGAGGGCGTGAGAGCGGGCAGTGTCCGCGCACACCACAACTCTGCTCGCAGGGAAGCACGCTCCCTTCTCCGGGCGAGTCCCCCCCAGAAAGGAAAAAAAACCTCCCGGCCCCGAAAACACCGCCCGCCTGGCTCCCAGCGCCGGCGGGGGGAGTAGAAGGCGCCTTGCCGAAGGGAGATCGGGAGCAGAGGCTGCTCTCGGCTCTCCTCTGGATGAGGGATCTTCCAGTGGGAACGGCGCGGCTGACCCCATTTATTCTGCTTAGACATATTAAAAAGAGAATAGGAAAGGGCGAGAAGGGCAGTTTTCACTGCTGGGAAGCCGTGGGGGAGGGGGGAGGGCGAATCGCCCCAAACTCGGGTGAGAGGGCTTGAGGGGCGCGGGGAAGCGAAGCAACTTTAAGCCCCGGGTACCTGCCCTGCCCTCGCTGCTGGGAGAGCGGCCGGAGGCTCGCTGCCTCCCAGAGCCTTCCCCAGCTCAGCCGTGGGAAAGGGCTGCACGCCTCAGCCTTACTCTCTCAACTCTGAAAACCCAGCTACCAGCAGAGACACCCTCCAAATCAGGTTATCTGGGGGAGGCATGGGGGAGAATTAACCTTATTAAAAAAAATTTAAAAGAAAATTGA
The DNA here is from genome assembly GCA_013400515.1 of Erpornis zantholeuca. Lineage (NCBI taxonomy): Eukaryota > Metazoa > Chordata > Aves > Passeriformes > Timaliidae > Erpornis > Erpornis zantholeuca. Next base: position 35,762 of record VZTN01006726.1, on the reverse strand, counting down.
AAAAAATTCAATTAAAAAAAATCGAATTGCAAATCCAAGCGAAAACTTACCGAGACTACCAAATCCCCCTCCCCCAAGCCTTTCCTAAGAGGGGCTGGAGGGGGAAACTTGTTGAGCGTTTATCCAAACCAGAAACAAAACCAAGCAGGACTGAGAATAACGGTCCTGGTCGCTGGTAGCTGCAATGAGACACGAAGGCTCCGAGTGGCTGCTGAGAATCTAAATCATGTACTTTTCTCTTCCAGACAACATAGGGGGACCAGAAGGGAAAAGGGCTCGGACTGCTTACACCCGCTATCAGACCTTGGAGCTCGAAAAGGAATTTCACTTCAATAGATACCTGACCCGCAGAAGAAGGATTGAAATAGCACATGCTCTTTGCCTCTCAGAGAGACAAATAAAGATCTGGTTCCAAAACAGGAGAATGAAATGGAAAAAGGATAATAAGCTGAAAAGTATGAGCATGGCAGCTGCAGGAGGGGCATTCCGTCCCTAAGCATTTGATCAATTAAAAGTACTGAGCAGTATTAGCTGACCCTGCGTCGTCTCATGTCAGTACTAAGTTGACTTTCTAAAACTTCCTTGTGTTACTTCTGTGAAGAAACCCTGTTCTTGTCGCCCTTATTCATCTTTTAATCATGAGCCTGTTTATTACCATTCTCTCGCGTGTATAAGTAGATCTGCTTTTATCGTACATTTCTTTGTCTTGAATGGCTTTGTCTTGAAAAAAATAATAGATGTTTTAACTTATTTATATGAAGCGAGCTGTGTTACTTGAAGTAACTGTTAAAACAAAACAAAACTAAACAAAAAAGAACAAAAAGGGAAAAAAAAGAAGTTAAAAAAAGGAGAGAGAGAGAAAGGAAACCCTCCCCCGGTTTAGTACAAATGTTATGTGTTGCACTCAACCTGCTTAACTGTGCATGTGTGGTCAAGTGTTAATGTCTGTATAGCTCCAAGCTGTTAAAAATATTTTTATTCAAACTACCTATATAATTCCTGTGTAATTAATGATGTTGTAGAGGTGAAATGATGAAATCAACAGAACTTGTCCTACGTGTAGTGAATAGTGAATCTGTGACGAAAACTGTGATTCCAAGCAGTATGTCCTTGCTGTGCCTTTGTATATGACTCTTTGCACGAACTCTTAGAAGTGGCTCTTATTAAGCGCAGCTTCTGTGATGTATGTTTTTTTGTGAACAAAGTTACAAATATAGTCAAAGTCTGGCTGTTTGAGCAAACTGTGATCAGCTTTTTTTTTTTTTTATTATTATTATTATTTGTTTTTAAAAAAAACTGACTGGAAATCAGCAAAAAAATAAACTTTCTATTGTAAAGTTTTTGTGATCTGGTTTGTGCAAAGCAAGAAGTTGTGCTTCCTGTTTTGCCTCTGAAAAAAAAAAAAAATAGCCCGTGCAGAGTTTGTTATAATATTTTACCTGGCTCCTGCTGCGCATTGCAAATGGTGGATCCTGCAATTGTCCGCTACCAGTATTTTTAATTGAAAGTTTGACCATAAGTTCTTCCTTACTTGTTTCTCGCTAGGTGGAAAGCTGCATCGCAGGACCACAATCAACGCCCTTTGTGGCTGAATCAACTGTTAGCTGTTTGCTGATGGTTAACATTTAAAAAACAAAACAAAACAAAACAAAAAACCCAAACCCCAAAACATGTGCTTTGTTAAAATATGCTGCGAACTCCAGGGTGTGTTTGCATCGCTCTAGAATTTCTCTTGTGGTTTCATTAAGTATATTTCAGGACAACCATGTCCAAGCCCTCTGTGTCTATTAGTAACCCTCTCTAGCCACATTCCCACTCTTCACCCTTTAAAGATTTTTGGTTTTCTTCGCTACAATTAGTTTGCTATAAACGTAATGTTACTTACCCCATCAGAGCTTGAATGGTTAACTCTTCTGAGCTTCTAAGAGCAACTAAAGATTTGCACATTTACTGACTGGTTACATTGATGCCTTCCCTTAAAAGTTATAAAACAGTAAACTTTATAAGCCCCAGTTCCGGCTATATGACATTTGGGTGCCAAATGAATAGGGTTTTGTCTATGAATTAGATCGTAAAATCATCCATAGCACAGACAGATAGGCTCACTGGCTATAAAAAGTCACGTGGTGCCATTAAAGTAAGTTTTATGGTTTTGGGGAGTTGACATCCAACATTATATACCACATAACATATAATCTCACTGACGCTGGACTTCATTTGACTCTTTTGCAGGCTACGTGTGCCTCCTGGCCATTCAAATTGTCAGGTTTAGGGACAGAAGTATCCAAACCACAAGTTCTCAGTACTATGTGAAAAATGGCTCCTTGCAAGTCAAAGGTAAGTTTTGTGCACAAGTTCCTTAAAGTTTATTTGTACAGTGGGGAAGCCGAGGCTCCTGCTCGCTCTCGCTGCCTCTTGCCTCTTTCTTTCTCTTTCTCTTTCCCTTCCTCTCTGCTTGGAGGTTTTCAGGACGGTCCCACCGAGCCTGAGAGGCAGGATCAAGCACTAATGATCCAGGTTGTGCTGCAAATACCTCCCCCCCCATCCCTTCACTCGCAGCAGCTAGCTCTCTATTTTAACGATCAAATCAAAGTAAACCACAATAAGCGACTTTGGCAGAGATGGATTTTGGGGCCTAGCTTTAATCACTTTGACTACCGCAGAAGATAATTACTTCCTTTGCTCCAATAGACTCTCCAAGTTTGGAGAGGTTTTGTTTAGCAAACAGTAGTTACTGCTGGCAATTAAAAAAAGGGGGAAACAAAATAGATTGGGCTCGATATTATCTGGGCAGTATCTTATGTAGGCATGATAGAGTTGGAGGCGTGATGATATGGTAATAATCTTTGGACTGGTGAAATATGTTGCACATCAGAGCCAGTATTAAAATGGCACAGACTGTACTGGAGTGCTTAGATACATATTTTCTGCATTGGGTTGTGCAGAAAGCTTTAGCTATGTGTATGTGTACATCTGCGCGTGTGTAGTGTGTTTTGGGGATGCGCATTTACAACGTTGCTGTAACTTTTTCCTGATTCTATTTGTAATTGCATAAATATAAATATATTTAAATTATATGCATGTGTGCCTGCATGTACAAATCAGTGTGTACGTCTGTGCAAAGCCGTGCCCATGCATATATGTGTCTCATATTGGTGTATTCATGGATACAAAGGGTGTGTACGTGTGTGTACATATATATGTTCCTGTGACTTCCTTTTTTTTTTTTTTTTTTTTTTTTTTTTTAAAGCGAACCAATTGACTGTAACTTGTAGCATTAATACAAGAGACTACAGGTCATTAGAGTGCTGCAAATTATGAAATACGGGCTTGGTTTATTGAAGATTGTAAATATCCCCCTAGCTCTGCTCTCTCCCTTTCTGCCTTATATTGCTGGCTGCCATTGTGGGGTAGGCCCCAGCTGCGTGTTTACTTCAACATTCTTTTTATTTAAGTGGACTGTTCTCACTAGAGTGTGATTACTCAGCAATAAACTTTATGGCCGGATTTAGCTTCAGTCTTTGAATTTCCAGGACTTGAATGAAAGGGTGAAAGGAACTCTATCTTTCTCTGGGTAACATTAAGGCCTGATCCTTATCCTCAGAGCTGTTACTTTGGCGAGTGATCTCAGGGGGGTGCAAACAGACTAGTCAGGGGCTAGGGTAGAATTTTGAGAATTGCTATCTCTCTATCTATCTATCTATCTATCTATCTATCTATCTATCTATCTACCTATCCAAACCAGCTGTGGGTATCTCTTTTTCTGTACGGATTTGGAATAACATTGATTCAGTAGATTACATTGTTTTCCTTTATGTGTCATAAAGTCGGGTTTGCAAAAGAATGGGGTGGTTTGATGTGAGAGATGGGCTTTTTTTTTATTTCGCTAGTGCTATGCCATTTGAATAGAGTGGTTTAGGCTGGTTTTGCTACTGTGAGCAAAAATGGGAGAAAGGCGTAGGGTTTTAGGAGGGTAAGGCTGTTGTGTACCTCTGCAAGGTCTGCATATTGCTGGCTGATTCCTATTTTTAATTTATTTGTCTTTAACTTTAAAGAAATGGTAGTATCTAAGGTAGGTTCATCCCAAAGAGCTCAGTTTTAAAAACATTTAATATTTAAAGTCCACCCTTGTGGAAGATAAATAGAGTCTGATACCTTTGTGTCTGTTGATCCTTCATATCAACACTAAACAAACACATCTGCATATATTTCATATTAAAAAAATTAGAAAGTCTTTAAAAGAGCATATCCAAATGCACATTTGAAAATCATTTCCTTATAAACAGCTGGAGATTTTATAGTACTCTAGTTGACACATTTTCGTCAACAGGAATATCAGAAAGTTATATATGATAGGCGTGTATTATATTACACTATATGCCATAAAATTTTATAGTTTGAGGCAAGGCATGAAAAACCTTTAAAAGTTTGGTCTTCATTTATATATGAGTCGTTTTCCAAGGAAAACCCTTTCCTTGTAAACGGGAATTATACTAGACACAATACAACTCAGTATTCAACAACACTGTGCTATTTGAATTAACTGGCGAATATACAAGCACGCATGGACACCCGTTCGACTAATATTTTAGGATCCTGGATATCATCCTGGATAGTAATTTTTCATTGTCTAGAGTGAAAAGATTTGTTATTTTGTATTTTCCACATTTTTGAATGTGGTTGCTGGACCATATCCCACAAAAAACAACGTACAGAGTTCAAGAACTATGGAAAAGAAAAATATCCCTAAGTCCGGAAGCACATAAATACGCCTGTACTGCAAGAAACACTAACAACAAAAGAAAGTTATCTAGAAATGACAACTTCACCATGTTTCTGGCCCTGCCCTATCCTAAACATCACAGTTGAAAGCATTCAAACGCAGAAATGCATTAAGATTTCCTAATACACTTTGAAATTTGAAATTCAAACGAGCCCAGACTGCCGAACTCTGTGAAAATAGTCCTAGGTCCGAATTGTTTTCCAAGGGAAAATGTCATGGAGAATTATGGCTGGGAATCAGGAGAGAGGTTTTATCTGGACACGTTATTTCTCTGAAGTGTTTGGAGGATTAATAAGTGGGAATTTTTTCTACTTTAGGAATGGCAAGTTGTGTTCTGCAATTTGAAATAGAGTTTACCTAATCCTTTGAAATAAATACTTGCGCATAGTGTCTGATGTCTAAGTGGTCTAAGGCCAATTAAAGATTAGGCAGCTCTCTTAATGTGTGGAACCAGTGACTTTGCAAGACATAACTTTCTCTAAACCAGAAGTATAACAATTCAATGAAAAGTCTTCCGTAAATTACAGCTCTGCAGCCTTGTCTAAACCATGCAAACGCCCTAATTTCAGAACATTACAGGGAAACTATTATTCTGCCATTTCCTTACATTTAATAATTGTGTATCTGTGGAAGGGTGACAGTAGAGGAGTTTGCAATCTGCACCATGGGAAATTGAATGGAACTGATCATGAGGGGGGATCAGGAGGTTTCGATTTCAAACCTTGAATACGGGAGCAATGCCTTTTCCCTCCCCGCAAATACAGATTTAACGCATTTAATGCAGACACAAGTAAATCTCCTGACCAAGTTAAGATGTCGTTGGCTTTCTTAGTTCTTTCTCCTTCCTGCCCTCAAAATCTCCCCGATTTGAGGCTAGGGTTACTAGCTAGAGCGGAAAACCACAGTTCCCACAGTCATCTGGTCATCTTTGAAAATATTATCCCTTTCAAATTAAAGCATCTTCACTAATGTCTCTCTGGAAGGCAAATACTCATGGACCATCCCAGTCACATGTTCCTGTAGCTACACGCACAAACAATATCAAATCTGATACAGAGAGCGTGCAAAATTTGCACAGATTTTGCCTTATAACACGCAAAAAGAATCTTTTCTATATGCCCTCCCCCCAAAAAATGTCTTTTCAATAATAATATTTGCTATGAAGGTTATTGGGTAATTATTGCAATTTTGTGGAACAGTCCTTGCTTGAGGTGAAGTCTGTCTCCAGATAATAAATGGCAGCCCGTGCAGTTCACTGCCAGGTTAAGTAAATGCAGAAAAGATAAATCTGCACACCCTAGGAATCACCAGCAGAGCTCGCTTTAGACCAAGTTCACAGTCAACTCGTTTGCCTAGACAAGGCTTCGCAAACAATTAGAGTTGTTTCTTTATGTTTAAATCAAGGAGAAATAAAACCCTTCAGCAGAGACCTGCAGCTTTTCCCCCAACGCTCGTCGCTCCATTCCTTCCAACCTCACGCCCAGAACTTACCCAGCATTTCACCTGCAATTGTAACCATATAGCGCCTTTGAGTAACAGGCTTCCCTCCAACGCTGCCGAAAGGCTGTGCAAACTGATCTAACAGCATTTTACAAAGCTGCGAGATTAAGGAAAAGAAAAAAAAAATTAAAAATGCAAAAGTATCCGATTTCTCAACAGCAAGAAGAAGAACAAGAAAAAATAGCGCCCTTAGAAAGCTGGGGGAAACGGCAGAAGTATTGAAACAAACAGTGCGAGTCTCTTACTCCTAAAAGAAGCTGCATAGCTTTTGTATATCTTTGTGGTTAAGGGCGTTACAACTGCAGGTCAAAAAGTTGAGGGTCAAAAGTTTACGTTTTGCACCACTCTTAGTCATTCGCCCAGACAGAGTTTGATGTCAATGTTATAGCCGAGATCTTGACTATCAGCACAAAAGATAAAATAGCTTTGAGTTACGTGTGTATCACAGTATGGACTCCAGGTGAACCCTACTGGCTGAATGACCTCAATTACTGAGGAAAGGATAGAAAATTCCTCTTTTCAAGAGTAATACACGTTGTATTTCATCTTGAATTATCAGCCACATTTGTGTCTGAATATCTCGGATTCAGCCGCTGCAGGTAAACACGCGTGTTACCCCCACAGAAGCCACTGATGTTACCTCCTCCAAAAGTCAGGTAGCAAAATGCCTCACCCTTGTTTATTATATAATAACCTGCTCTAAGAGGTTTAATGTTAAGCCTTCTCACTTTGCAAAATGGCAGGAAGATAAGATAGGAGCGAAGCTATTAACGCGAGTATTGATCCTAGCCGCGTCTTTGTTTTTGCTCTCATTTCTGTAGCGACCGCTAAACTGTGCTTAAACAGGACATGCCGGAGATAATACGGGCTATATGTCTGGTCCGAAGGAGCTCGTTTAAAATGCGGAGCGGTGGAGCCGTGTTGCGATACCCACGGAAAATATTACAGAGAAGCTGGCGCCCTGCGCCTCTCCGTGATTTTGAGGGTTCTCACAGCCTTCTGGAATTACCCGAGGCGGCAATTCCCAGCGAAACTGGGAGTAGGGCGCGTTGTTTTTCCTCTCACCACCCTCCTCTCTTCACCCCTCCAAGAAAAAGTTTAGTGGAATTTCTGAGCGCAGAGAGATTCCCACATTGCTGGGATTTTTTGTTCCCAGTGCCGCTTCTGAGTAAAAGCTTTAGCTCCTTGGTTAGAAGTGTCTGCAGGGAGAACTTGCCAATATTGGTCGAGCAACTTCATTTTGGAAGACTTCATCACAGACGGGATTCATCTTAAAATTTTAAGGCTGAGGGGTCGGTGGAAATGGGAAAGGATATACCTAAATAGGCATAATCAGACCTGAAAGGTGTGGAGGAGGGGACAGTGCAACGAGGAAATCCGATAAAGAGCGCACCTCACCCCCAACTACGCATTGCTGCCTTTCCACCCCCAAGGCAGCAGCCTACACCGGCCTCTGTGTAACTGGTACGCGTGAATTATTTGCCAGAGACACAGCTGGATCGTGGCAGGCGAGCGCCGTATCTTGGGAACAAGTACGCGAGAGGTTAGATATCAGATTAGCCAAAGTGATTATCGGAGATTGTGCCTAAAGTACCTGCTGAAGCCTGGAAAGTGTGTAATGCAAGTGTTTGCTCGGCGTGTAGACGCTGTTCACAAGTTGTTGCTGCTGCTCACTTGTAGCGAGCCCTGGTAGTGCACGTTTAGGGAGCCTGCCCGCTCTTGAGATAGTATATAACCTTTCACATCCAGACTATTTATTTGGTGTAAGAGCGAAGCCTGATAACAAGCTAAAAACCGTAGCCAAATATCTATTTTGTTAGAGAATAGCAGGCGGATTGTTTCCAAGAATAACAATGCGTCTTTGATATACCCAGAATGAAAGCTGTTACTATAACCGGCTTACTCAAGAGTAGGTGACAAAAATCCATTTACTTCCTCAGTAAAACAATTAGTGGACCCGATTCCATATTTTAAATCCGGTTTAGAATAAAAATATCAATGAGAATAATTTCAAAGAAGTTGAAACCGCGACTTACATACATATTGATTCTTTTCTATTGTTGTTTAAATTGTCGTCCCCCCAACCCTTAAAAAAAAAAAAAAAA
>VZTN01006726.1:6914-18133 GCA_013400515.1 Erpornis zantholeuca | reverse complement strand
TTTTTTTAAAAATTTTTTTTTTTTTTTTTTTTTTTTTTTTTTTTTTTTTTTTTTTTTTTTTTTTTTTTTCCCCCAGGGTGTTTGCAGTCCCAGGTCTTCTTGCCCTGTGTTTGCAAACGAGGAAGGGGTGGGGGGAGCCCTCACATAGGGGGAGATCTTAACAGGCTTGCGGGGGACTCCAGCTCTGCCCGGCCCCCCCACCTCGCACCGGGGCCGCATTCGGGCAGCCCGGGCTCGTCCCCCGTTCCCGCACCTCCGCCCGAGCCNGGGGTCGGGGCTCCCCGCGTGGGCAGGGGAAGCTCCGCGGCCGCCTCCCTCCGGCCCCGGGCAGCCCTACTGGCTCCGCCCGGGCCCGCGGACAGGCAGCACTCACCCGTGGAAGACGGCCCGTGCAATGCCGCCCCGACGCTCTCCTGTCCCCCTGCCAGCAGCGCACAGAGCCCCCTCCCCGCTGCAGACAATGACTGGGTTCTACTGATTCTTTTGGGGGGGCGGAGGGGGGGAGGGTGTAAAGCTGACCCAGCTCGCTGTGCAGAACGGGACAAACCCTTGATAATAATGCTCCAGAGCTCTCCCTGAAAGCTGAGGAGCTGTCAAAGGCAGTAGAGATTAGGGGATCCAAGTACGAGCATCCCTGCGCTCGCGGATAAAGGTGTTGCGTCTGTTCTGGGGGAGATATTGAAATTTTAATCTTTAGGGTCACGTGACTCATTAAATAATTAATGCAGATAGTCAGGAATGGATCTGTGGCCGTCAGTCCTCACTAGGAGTGATTCTCTCAGAAGTGAAACTCAACTCCTTATTACTGGAGTTTGTTTTTCTTTCTTTCTTTTCTTTTTTTTTTTTTTTTTTTTTAATTTTTTTCCCTTAAAAAAAAACCCCCCTGATTTTTTNTTTCCCTTAAAAAAAAACCCACCTGATTTATCTTGAAAGATTCTAAACTTCTTAAGCAAGCAATAGGGTCTGTGTTGGTAAGTAGGTAGTGTGTATTTCTAGCTTGATGACTTTAATTGTTTGTGCTTGCTTTGTCTGCTGAGCATTTGCTTAACAAGTTTAATATTTAGAAATGTTAAATCTTTGTTTTAGCTGCCTTGTGGTCACATTACGGGTTTTGGTGATTAAGTGTTACGGAGGCAAACACACTTGATAATGTTCTAATTCACACTGTGGAAGGCTGGGTGCCACAGTGCAGGAGGACCTGCTTTGTTCAATTTTCCTGGCGTTAATAAATCACCGTCTCTTAATACAGGGCCAAAAAAACAATGGAAAAGCAGTGAGCATTGCAAAGGAGAAGTCATGGGCGAATTTCTCTACGACTCATTAGTCTGAACGATTTATGTACGAACTTAGAGTGCTGCAATGAATATTAGAGTTTGGTTTAACAACAAATTAAAAAAAAAAAGTCATAGTTTTTGTAGAGTGCTTTATTGCTACTTAGCAACTCTTTCAAGAAACAGCATACTTTAAAGGACCGTGGCAGTGTAAAATATGGAAGCGTGACCTAATAGCTCCAAAATAAATAACAGAAAGTCTCTGGCACCATTTTCAGATACACGCTCCATATTTAACACGAGTGGGACAACCCAGTCACGACACGTTTGATCGATGATCATTGCTGTTTGTAACATGATTATTGATTAGGGATCAAAACGGCTAAGGTACAACTTTGAGCCTAAAATGCCAGGGGATTCCCCCTGTGCTGAAGCCGAGTGGAAGGAAAGGTAGAGCTAAGGATAACCCCAGGAAGCAGCTCCCGGGCTCCGTGATTGCAGTTCGAACTTTCTATGTTCTTTTGTGTTTGCCAGTAGATTTTAACAGTCAGCACTCGCAAATTTATGAGACAGCAATAAACAGTTTAGTAGGCTATTATTGCATGATTTTATGTAGACTGGAGTTCAACACCAAATTTAAAATTATTAGCGTAATTATGGAACTACTAAATTACCAAAGCAAAGTATCTGCTGGAAAAGTTCTCCCAAGACAGACTTAATATTTCCAGGGCTCAGATAACACCCTTCAGCAAGAACGGTGTTATTTAATTATTAGCATTTACATTTATTGACGATTGTAAGATGCGTTAGATGGGTTCTATTAGCAAGACTGGATACAGGGGCACATTATTATATCTGACAAATTCATATGTAAAAGTGATTCAGTAAGTGGCATGCAAATAATCTGACTATTGTCTTTTTGGATTGTGCACTGTTGTTTATTTTAGGGGGAAAGAAGCAGTCCGTTTTTTTCCCCTCCGTCAATGGCTTTCAGTGATGTCGGTCTTTTTCGTTGTTTTTTTTTTTTTTTTTTTTGAGCATTTGGGCCCGATCCCGCTTCACTGAGGTCAACTGTTAATCTCTTACTGAGCTTGCGGTGGCAGGATTGGGCCCCGGCTAACCGTTTGAATAAAAGCCCAACCACAATACGCCCCGCATTTAAACTGGAACACTTTCCGAGTTTTATTCAGCAGAGATGAACACCACGACTTGTGTTTAATGTCTGTTCTTGATTAAATGATCCTAAACAAAGGTTTCCCAGAGGAAAATAAAGCAGACATTCATGTAACAAGAGTTAGGAATGACAATATTTCCAAACACTTGGAGACAGAAGGCATAGCTGTCTACGGGGAAAAAAAAATAAGGAAAAAAACCCAACCAAAACAACCGCACGCTTTTATTTCTCAGCTCCCTGTGCTCTTCACCCGGGTGGGAATCCACGCTCCTCGCGGGAGCCCGAGCCTGCTCCGTCCCTGCCCGCCCCTCTCCGGGCTCTCCCAGAGCACCCGGCAAACCATGTATTGCCAATGAAGGAGCAAAATACCTCCCCCCGCACTCCCCGGTAAGGCACTGTTTGTTGCTTGTTTACAGGGAGCCCCGAAACGAAGCCGCTCGGCCGGGGCGGTGGAAGAAGCTGGGAGAGCCTCAGCCCAACCCTGCGCAGCTGGAGAAGGTAAGAGCCGGGCAGCGGCCGCTGCTTTTGCGCCGGTGGCAGCTGTAAGAATGCGATTTGCCTGGTACCTGCATGAAGAACAAGACTGCTGGAATGAGATTTTGTTGTTGTTGCGATAAATATTTAACCTAGCTGGAATTTTTTTTTTCTGGATTGGCTCTATTCATCTTCCGTGGGTGGTGAATGCGCGTGTCTGGGCAGACAAAGAAGTGTACGGGACCTGAGTGATCGCCATCCTTATAAAGGCATTGGGGACAGGAAGGATGCAAAGTCATCTGAAGAGCGAAAGAGTTAGAGAATTTCTTTGTCCGTTCTTAGCTCCTTCCGAAATCAAAGGCACCAGGCGAGGGAAAGAGGGTTGGAGCCAGTTCGGTATTGAATGGCTGCTTATCGCGGCTTGTCTGTTCGCCTCCTCCTCGAGGAGTTCCGCAGCCAGTCCTGCAAACGAGAAGTGCATGTGGGTATGTTAGAAAACCTGATTTTTGTCTGCGTGCATACAACAGAATGGTTCGCGAATAAATTTCGGGTATTTGTCCGTCCTGGCCTACTTTGCACTCAGTGGAGGTTGGTGTCTGGTGGTTCGGAGTTGCTGAAGTCCTTGATGTGCTTGATCCTTTGGCAGGAGAAAAGAAATTTTTTCCATAGTGACAATTTTTTTATGCCGGCCGTCGAGAGGGGAGGATTACATAGAATTAGCTCAAATTCCTGCTAGATTTACCTGCTTCTTTTTGGATGTTGATGTACAATTAGTGTGTTTTACTACCTTTTAAAAGCGGCCATAAATTACAGGACTACAAGGGCTCTTTGTGTTGGCTTAATGAGCTGCTTAAATCTTAACTACAAAAAGGCGCTGCAAATGTCTATTCACGCCTGCGTTCGGAAATTGAAAGCGAAAACACGGTACGAAGGATCCTTCCTCCGGTGGCATGTACTCTCAGCATTGCGTGCAGAAATATTTGGGATTCCTTAATGGACCCAACACCGGCAGACTCAGCTGACTCTGAGCAGAACTTCTCACACAGGGGCACAGTCGATAACGCTGCTCTTTTTATCTGCTTGGAAAGGATCAAAGACCGACTTTATCAGGCGCACGGATGTAGGTAAAGAGCTTTGCGTCCCAGCAGATTGCAAATCTTTCGAGGTAGCGAGGAAAAAAGTACTTATATCGTACGGGTGATTCCCATTTCGTCTCCACATGGGAGTGATAGGCACACCTCTCACCAACGGATATAAAAGTAAACTTGAAGAACAGTAAAAATTCTAAATCTAATTATACTGGCGTTAACTTTAAATAGCATTAATGCTAAGAGTGGCTATTATTGCCAGAATGGACACAAAGGGTGTCCCTTAATGAAGGCACATTATGAACTCAGATCTGTTTGTTGTTACTGAGGCTGGAATTTAAACTCAGCTCGAAGCCATGTGTATAAAGCACAGAAAAATCAGTAGCAGACCTGCTGATAAACTCCACATTTTTGTACTAGAAACAGTCTTTCGGGTCTCCAAATCATCAAAGTAATAAAACACAACGTTGAGGGAACAGGAACAGGAACAAAGCAATAAATGGGGTGGTAAGGAAAGTCTAGCGCCTGTGACTCAAAAGATCATTTGAATTTGTATCTGAAAGCTGGTAATCATACTACTAGAGCACAGAAAACTTTCTCCAAATTCGGCGGGAGGGAATAATTTTCAGCTGCAATTCAGGACAGCACAAAGTTAGGCAGACTCCCCCTTCTGCCTTCCCAAAGCACACTCTATGAAAGGTATTCACACGTCAAGAAGTTACTTTTCTTAAGAATTAATTAGTTTCCCCACTATATACACCAAGTTAATTGTTAAACAGTAGTTTTAGGATTAACTTGCCCATTAATACTAATAAAGATGTTCACAGAAACAGGGTTTTGAAACCAATAGCCACAGCTAGCGTTAAGGCATTTCAGATGACTTATGATTGTGATTTATTGCTTTTGTAGTTTCTATTTGCTCAAGACTGTAACTTCTAAAGCCATCTTTCTACTTTTGATGCAAAGCAGTCGATAACTTTTTACAACAGCCCCAAGAAAGACTTGCTTTGCTTTTTTCAACATCTGCTCCGTTCCCTATTAATTTCAGTTTCATTGTTGCAGAAGAACTTCTCTATGTGTTTCTTCTATGGGATGTAAACGCACCAAATTTAAAAGTGCCGTGAATCCATCTCAAGCAAATATCAGCCTTGGTTTACAATAAGTATGAGAGTTGTGGAGTTACCAGGCATGCTGATAGTTATAGATTCGGGGATGTCGAGTGTGCCTGATGCGCTCTCTTTTTTAAAAGTCTGTAGTTTTTATTCCAGTTCCTAGTGGGGGATAATATATGTATACCCAGGTACTAGCTTAGTCACTTCCATATGAAAAATTGCAAAGTTTTCTCCTCCTGTAACGTCATGCTGACTTTGCTGCAATGCCACTACCATACACTGTTACGAATGGGTTTACATTCCAGTGGCCCACTTTCACAATCCAGGCGAGAGCATAACAAAGCTTGGCCATAACACTAAAAGTCACCTTTAAGAAGAAAACGCCTTCCATTCTGTTCAGTGAAGTGCAGGTGAGGCAGTAAGAGGGGATATGTAGTTAGCTTCTTTGAGTTCATGGGAGATGGTGGAAAGATTTAGGCAAGGGTGTATAGATGGTGATGCACCATGCTGGAGTCACAGAACTGAACCAGGAGCATGTTAAAAGCGTGAACTATCTGATTTACTTTGACTCCTTCCAGAAAAGTTGTGTGAGTGGAAGGTTTCTTTCGTTTGTTTAGCTTATTGTGTCAATAGCACAAGTTAAACAATCTTGCAGGGAAGATGTGATGGGTTCACACACAGGCGAAGCTGCCTGGCTCAGGGGCCACATACAACTTTGCTTTTTTCTTTTTTCCTAATTTTTTTCCCTTAGGCAAAGAGCTCCNTTTTTTTTTTTTTTTTTTTTTTCCCAGCATTAGAAACCTATAATTTTGTGCATCACTCAAACTAGCTGTATAGGAAATGCGTAAGCACAGGTTTAACAGCAAGGTCCCAAAAGATTTTGCAAAATTCAGAGGCACGCCAGTGAAGGAAGGTGTATTCTTCATAGTGTGTTACGAGGACAAAAATCAACTAGCCTCTTAGAAGAGACTCTTTTTTGCCTTTGTCAGGTAATTATAGGTCTTTTTAGTTTCTACAGGAGCCCTGATGTAGTGTGTGGGAGTTGAGCAAGCCCTGTACAATGGCAGGGTAGAGGCAGCTGGGGGTGGGGGGAAGGCTGGTAATCGTCCCGTTAGAAGGGGGCTGGAAATAATAGCATTAAGATTTGGGCTTTCTTCGGTTGTTGCAGAGGACATGCAACGTGGAGCAAAGTGGCGGGCCCGGGGTGCAAATGCCAGTTAATTAGGCTAAGTATCAAAGTGCAGCGTTATAAGAATTCCTCTTACCTTCCAATGGGCTTTGTGTAAAGAAATATTGGTGTGGGAGGAAAGAGAATCAGACCAATCTCGCCCCATAGTCATCTGCGTCTCTTAGATTTTTTTTCCCCCTCCCTTAGTACTCTTCTTTAACATATTGGGTTAAGGCTTTAAAAAGCGAAGGCTTGCGCTAAGAAACCCTGTTCCTTCAATGATTCCCTATTTCAAATAAAAGGATTTAAGTTGACGTATGACCACGTGAGCACATAATACAGCGCATTATTGTGGCATTTGGAGTGGAGACCCGGTCTGGCTCCGTCTGCGATTACGCTTTTCCAGTTTCTGTTCAGAGCAAGCACTGCTTTCTATTATTTTTTTTCTCCTGCCCCCATCACCGTCCCCACAAGAGCTGGCCATTTCGCTGACAGCTTTCGTTCCTTATGGAAAGGTTATTGTCGAGCCGAGAGGACGAAATGCTTCGTTAGAAAGGATGGATTTTATTTTAAGGTATTTCCGTTGATTGTTCATTTATGTGGTGAGTTATTGCTGTTCGAGGCAAAGGTCAGTAGCAGAGGCTGGAGTGAGTGCGTGTGTGTGTGCGTGCGGGTGTGTGTGCACCCGGAGCCAGGCTGCTTCCCCCTTTGTTTCAATTTGCTGTGGTAAATATTCAACTCTACCCTCGCAGCAAGCAGAGCAGGGAGAGTTTGCTTCTTTATTTATTTTTCTCCGTAGAGATCCCACACTGCTGTTGATGGCCAGCTGCCTCTGCTATAGCCCCTCGATTGCCATCTTACCATTATTTATGACCGGCTAGAGATAGGAAGCCTCTTTTATTGTCGTGTTCGAATATTTTCCCCCTTAATTTTGTTCTATTATTTTATTTGTGTGTTTGTGTGTTTGTTTATTTATTCATGTATCAGAGCAAGTCGGAGAAAACGATGTGGGGGGGTGTGTGATGCTCCTCGGTCGGGGTCGTGCTCGAGTGTGCGGCGGCGGTTGTTGTTTTATGGGTGTTTGTTCGGCCGCTGCCGCTCCGTAAATCGATGACTGTGCGATCGTGCTGCCATTTTATTTATGATGCTTTAGTGGTACTTTGTTTATTGTGCGCGGAGCACTGCATGAGTGCTCAGCTCTGTGGCAAAGCTTCCCCTTCCCAAATGAGCCAAGGCGCTCCTCTTTATTTCTCCGCTGTGAGAAGGAGCTGAACCAAGAGCCAGCCACGGCTTCTAACAATAAATCAGCCTTGAAAAGGTGGGGGTTTATTCTGTCTCTCTGAAGGGGGATCTGGAAAGTGATAACATAAAGGAGAGGAGTGGAAAGTATCTTCTAGGAGAACATATACTAGTCCTAAATCCATATCCATGCCGTTGCTTACATAAATATATATATCTCCATATATATAAATATGTAAGAATTTACATATACTTATCAATATGAATGCATAGATATATATGAAGGATGGACTTTAAATGACAAAAATGAAAGATTAACTTGCTATCCAAAGAGAGCAAAATGCTATATGAAACCCTATTTCCCTGGTGTGTCCCGGCATTGGGAAAGGTTGGAGCACTGGGACTCGCTTTCTTCCAGTTGTCTCCGTGCCTCTTGCCTATTCCTGTTGAACCATTTTCTGTCCTGTTACATGCTGTTTGTGATTGCTCATCTTCTAAGGGATCAGAAAGAGAGGGAAAGAGGAAGAAAAGTGACCGATGATAAAAACTCCACTGAGAGCACAAAAAAATGTTATTTCCACTTGGAGCTATTTGTGGCCATTCTGCAGAGATATTCGGGGTTATGTGTGGCATGGTCTCACGTTTTCCTGCTCTTTAAAGCCGCTCTCAAAGCAGAACTGACCCAAATAAATTTTATTTCCCCTTCTCGCCACACTGAAGCACGGCGTCTCTCTCTTCAGCAAGGGAAGGAGAGCTCTTTCGCTCCCATTTGTGTCTAAAAGCCAAGACTGGCGTTGCCGTATTTTGAAATGGGCCAAAACGTGCCTCAAAAATAAAATCCAAGATTTAATTGCAGCTAAATTACTTGGCAGGCTTTCCTCTGATTTATGACCCAGTTTGGATGCATATTGACCCAGTTAAAATGCTCATAAATAATATAGTCCTGCTCTAGAGTAAAAGAAAGCAAGAAGAGTTCTGGAGGAGAGGGGGATTTCAGCGAGTTGTGTAAATAACTTCAGTCTGTTGAGCAAATAGCAAAGAGTGAGTTCCCTCTCTAGTGTTAGAAAATATAAACAACAATTTAGATTGACCACGGCTTGCTTCGATTGTCCAGTCCTTCTCTAATTCAGTTGATATCCCCTTCTAACTCTCTAACGACTTGGACAGGGACCACTTCCAGAACTGGCCCCCTTCTCCCTCAACTCCCTGCCTTGCTATTTCATCCCTAAGAGATCCCCCAGAACGAGCCTTGAATTATGGTGCTGCCTGCTTCCATTTCGGGGCATCCAAGGACAAGGCACTTCACAGGCATTATTTTATTCGGAAAATAGTAATTCGGGGGAGGTGGGGGGAGTGAGGGGAGGGAGTGCCACAGAGTGGGACTCTTCGGGGAGAAAAGGCAGGTCATTTCTGACTCAGAAATCAGCCCCAAACACTGCCCGTCCCTCCCCGACCTAAGCCCTATCTCTCTCCGCGGAATGGAGCAGAAAGAAAATATTCGGCCTCTGGGAGGGAAAGACAGATAAAAGCAGCGGGGATCTGTGCGTTGGGACACTTATCCCGACATCATAGGAGACATAAAAAAAAAAATAATCATCTTCTCATGTTTAAAATTACCTCTTTGGGGAGAGAGGGGGCGTGGGGAAATGGGACTAATTGGAGAAATCTCGCAAAATACTCTTTGCAGGCAGTAAGATGAATGGAAGAAACATTTCTATATTCCTGTGAACCATTTCGGTTCTCACGATTGAAGTCCTTACGTATCCTTTCATTTGTAAAAAACCTCCCCCCGCTTCCCGTTCCCCGTTCTTAAATACAGACATTTAGTCAGAATATCCCGCTGGAGGTGGCTCCCGAGTTGAAACGCGCTCTTAGGAAAAACTCGCCCAGCTTTCGGCGTGGGTGCCCAAACCGCAGGCTCCCCGGTGTCCGCAGGTTTCGGCAGTCCCCGTCTTTTCTCTCCCTGTCCAAATCCTCCTCGCCAGTCCGGGGGGCTCCATCGGGGCGCAGCGCTGCCTCTCAGTATTTGGCCGGGCAAGTGGGCGAATGGCAGATCAGCAGTTTCAGAAGAAAGTGTGGGGTTGATTATTGACTAAAAAGACTTTTTTTTTTTCTTCCAAAGCAACATTCACAGGATTGTTTGAAGCAAAACGCATACGAAGGATTTTTGCCTCTTCTCTCCTCCTACGCTGGCCGCTTCCCCTTTCATGTGGTGCCTTCTCACTTATGCCATAAGGAGCAAGTGTTTTCTGTTTTAGTGCTCTGTTTACAGCTTTGGTGCACGAAGTCATAAATCTTGCATAGCCATAAATGACAAAAACCATTGGTATGCGTAAGAGGCCACCCCAGCCTTATAGTGCTTTTTATTTCTCGCTTCCCCCTCGCTTTGTTTGTGTTTAAAGATGACGCTGGGTTCCCTCGTGCTTTAAACGGACTAGTTATATTTATAATGCCTTAATTAACGAAGTAACGTCAAATTTACACCTAGATTTTATTCGCAGGCTCCACTTAATGTACCGAGCCCAGAGCCCCATTGCCGTCTGCCAGACGGGCAGGGTGTGCAACTTTGTTTAAGTTCTCGTTTGCGCGGCCGCTGCCGTGTTTCTGTTTCAGGAAACCGGGGGGACACCACCGCCCCCAAACTCCGTGGCGCTGAGGAAAGAGGCGAGCGCCTTCCCCAGCTGTGCCGCGGAAAGAAGGCGAAGGCGAGTTGAGAGGCGCCGGGCCCGCGTCCACGCGAGGCTCCCGCCCACGCGTCCCCACGGGGTGCTGCGGGCACCCCGACCCGTCTGTGCAGCACATGTGTGTGTGTGAGCGCCTCTGTGCCCGTCCCGGGCGCTGGGGATATCTGAGGGGGGCAAGGGGGTGTCTGTGCGTACATCTGTGTGTGTGTGCGCTCACGCATGCATGAGTTAATAATTAGTAACTCTAATGATTTCCAGCGCGGCTCTGAAAGCATTGCCCAGAGCGGGGATCCTGGTGGGCTTCGGTTGGCTCTCCGGACCCAGCCCCGGCTCTCCGGGCTTTGCTCCCCACCCCGGGACTCAGTCGGGGTTGTGCGGGGCTATCGGCCGTGGGGAGCGGCAGAGGGGCTATTCTGCAGCTGCCCCCCAAGCCCACCGGTAAGAGGGACAAACTCAAACCCCCACAGCAGCACCCTGGAGGCTGGTGAGAGCGACCCTTTGTGAGCGCCGTTTGTCTTCATTAGCATAATTTTCCTGGACTTCGGTGACGCCCGGGTGCGGGGGGGCCGCACTCCTTCACTGCCGTGCTCCCGAGCTCCCTCCCCAGCCCCCACCCTGCCCCATGCTTCCCCAGGCGGCCGCCTTTCTTTCTTCCTTCCTTTTTTTCTATTTTTCCCTTTTTTTCCCCTCCAACTCCCCCCCTCCTCCTTCCCTGTCTCTCCTTCCCTTCCCAGAGCAGCCCTGGGAAACATCCCCGTCCTCCGTGCCCCGCACAGGGGGAGCCCGGTACGCCGGGGACCGGCTTGGGGTAGGGTGCGCAGCCTGAAGCATCAGGGGAGAGGGGTAGGCGGGTGTCCGGAGCCAGCGACCCCATCCCGTGCGGAGCAGGACTCGCCCCTCCCGGCCGGGGGGTGCCGGGTGCGGATGAGCTGAGCCGGTGCCCACCCCGCTGCCACTGGGATCGAGCCGGGGCAGACAGCCCCTGCTCTCTGGGTTGTGTCGCCTCCAA